>CP125841.1:40055947-40533390 GCA_030408175.1 Trifolium repens
GTTTATTTTAAATTTACTCTCAAATTTGTTTATTATTTATATTTTATTAATTTTCATTTTTTATTTTAGAATGTATTTTATAGAATAAATCAGTAAATTATTTTAGGGTAAATAAGTTTTTACCCCCTACAAAGTAGACGAGTTTTGTTTTACCACTGTAATATTTTTTAAGGATTACTCTTTTGCAATGTTAAGATTCCTTGATTTTGCCCCCTAGTATAAAACATGGCAGCTTACTAGGGCAGAATTTTGACGTGGTACGTACACGTGGATTTTTTAATATATTTTATCGTCACGTCAGTCAAAAGAGTTTTAATAAAGTTTTGTAGTTTTGTAAAAAAATTTGAAAAAAATAATAATTAAAATTTAATATTTTTTATTGCCACATCAATTCAAAAAAATTTATTTTATTTTTTTAGAAAATGTTTTTCTAAAAAATAAAATCCTTATTTAACAATTAAAAAAAATTATTAATTTTTTTAACTGACATGGCAATAAAAAAATTCACGTGTACGTGCCACGTCAAGATTCTGTCCTAGTCAGCTGTCATGTTTTATATACAGGTGTCAAAAGCAAGGAATCTTCATATTGCAAAGGGGTAATCCTAAAAAAAATATTACAGGAGATAAAACAAAAGTCGTCTACTTTCCAAAGGGTAAAGACTTATTTACCCATTATTTTTTTTATCCTAATGTTCGTAATCCAGCTCAAATTAATTAAGGATTTTAACTAAAGAGACAAGATAAGATAAATTTCAGAATTAACTTATTATATTTGTTGGCTCACCAAACACTAGATTGAGACATAATATGATACAGTTATCTTATCGTGTCTTTTATCATGCGCACCAAACGTGCCCTTAGCCTTTTATCTTTTGTTTTCTATTTCGGTCCTTTACATTTAAATTTGTAAGTCATTGCATTGTGAGTTACTATACTCATGTGCATTGACTTGGTCAAAATTATTAGATGGTCAACCTTTTGTAAAATCAGCTGAGGTTTTGAGATCAAAATCGGTGTAATTTATATACTCCTATATGGTTAATAAGTAGAATCAGACAGTCTCAATATGGGATTAATTATTTACACCGGTGTTATTTAGATTCTATATTTAAAAGGCATTTGATTTTGATCACAAAAAAAGGCATTTGATTTTGATCACAAGTTTGCCTATTAGCCTATATGAGATGAGAGTCATTTTCATGAACAAAAAACAAAGCGATAAATAGACTCTTAGATTCCATCCATTGCAAAGTCTTTGTCATTTTCCTTATTATTTATATTTGATATATATAAATATCAATCCAATTATTCCGGAATGGTGTATTGATAAGTAAATATGAAAAAAAAACCTATATATTAAAAATAATTAGGTAGGTTGACGATTGGCAAGACTTGCACTACTAGAAATTTGCTATTTTTCTGCGGATTTTGCTGCAGAAAAAAATCTGCAGGTATTCCCAAGGATTTTCCTACGGATTTCACACTAAGAAGTAATTTCCTGCGGATTTTGTGTTTTCAGGAAAATCCGCAGGTATTCCCAAGGATTTTCCTGCGGATTTGAACCTAAGAAGTAGTTTCCTGCGAATTTGACGTTTCTAGGAAAATCCGCAGGTATTCTATAACACTTCACGTCTATATCTAGAATAAAACGTAGAATATTATTACTGGTACTGAGTCATTATTATTACAATTAGGAAATTCAAGCACACGCAGGTGCTAAGTACAACATTAGAAACTGAAACAACGGAAGCAAAACAACGATACAATGATACAACAGAATTTATTAGAATACAACAACAAGATAAGGAACTAGAAAGCATGAATAGAGATGCAATCCTCAAGCAAGAGCCACGAGCACACCAACCAGCATACCTTAACCAACCTGCTTATCTGAAAAAAATTGTTTGGAGTTGGGTGAGACTACTAAGCCTCAGTGAGTCCAACTACCCTCCTAGAGGTGACTACACCAGGGAAACCTAACCAGTCATAACATACTAGCAACATAACATAATGTATATATAAGCATAAATAAAGGTGTAACACGAAGAGATATCTTATTCATTTTAACACAAGGACACTCTGAGGTGAGCATGTCTCAGAGGCCTGCCATATCCGACAACCGATTCGGTCACGGCATGTAGCTCACATAATCATAACCTAATGGATTATCCCATTGGGAGTCCATAGTGCGACATCACAGATCGCTCATAACTGACTGATACTAATTTAGTTAATTCTACCATGAATTTCCAAATCTCGGGGAGCATACAAACCTAAAATCTCTAAGTTATACCCTAAAGATTATCTGTGATTAACATACTGTTTAACATTATATAATTGTGCTACTGCAAGATGTATAACTCAGGTGAGAATATAAAACGAGTGTTTAAGGTTTCTTAGAAAATTCTGAAAAATTACAGGTCTGTTCCTGTCAAACTCGCTCAGCGTGTTATCACTCGCCAGAGCGAGTTTTATAGGTCTGTCATGTATGAGCTCGCTACGGCGTGTTATCAACTCGCCACGGCGAGATTATAGGTCCTGGCCTAAATCAACTCGCCCGGCGAGCACAAGTTCGCCACGACGAGTTTCATCAGCCCAGAAAACCCAGCTCGCCATGAACTTCGCCAGCAACTCGCTGTGACGAGTTCATACATAATGTGCCCTGTTTTGCGAAAAATCAATGTTTAACAAGTTTAACACCTACAATCCTCAATCCAAGTTATGCAGTCACACGATATGTATAATATAAGACAGAATGGAGAGGAATTTGGGAGTTAATTCCTCTCACACAACATTTCCCTAATTCTTAAGTTAACATGCAAAATTTCGTGATTTTGGGAAACTAACTAACTATCCTAAGAACCCACCTGGAATTGAAGCTTTAAACCTTGCTTCTGAGCTCTACTACAGCTACTGCAACCTCTCACAAAGCCCCACGAACTCCAGACCAGAAATTGGAATTTTGAACTCTTTGGAAACCCTCTATTTGCTCTACGAATTTGAGTGGTGTTTGGTGATTAATTCAGCTGAAATGAGGGGCTATTTATAGTAGTTTGGGGTTAGATGAAACAGAGATGGTTTTGTTCTGAAGGTAGCTTGCATGTGGTTTGATTGGTTGGAAGGTGAGGTGATAGAAAGGGGTAATTGTTTAATGAATTCACATGAGATATGTTGGGTGATGTTCAGCTGGATTTCTCTGTGTGTTAGATGCAGAAGAGAATCCCTGTTACCCTAGGGGTTGGGGTATTGCATGTGATATGTAATTCCAAACTTTGGTGTTAAGAATTTTGGTAGTTTTTGGTTGTTGTTGTTTCTTGAGAGAGAGAATGAGGAATCTCATTTCAGATTTTCTGAAACTTCAGCAAGTGAATAGAAGGGCTTGGATGCATGTAATGTAAGTGGGTGGAAGTTGAGTGGAACCATGACTCATGGCAAGAGAAGGAGAGAGAGACACGTGAGAGAGAGGGAAAAATGGAGGAGGGAGTTTGAATTTGCTTGTGTTAAATTAATCATAAGAATAGGTTCAAGGTACTAATTGTGTAGCTTAGATTTAATTAAAATTTACTAACTTCTACACAATACACTTTATCTCATGATTTAATTAATTAACCACCTCTAATTAATTTATGAAAAATTAGGCAAAGCTCTAATTAAAATTAAGGCTTAAATGCAGTTTTGGCCCCCAGGTTTCACAATTGTGCGATTTTGGCCCCCCAAGTTTCAATTGTACGATTTTAACCCCCCAAGTTTCATAATTGTGCGATTTTGGTCCCCCAAGTTTAATTGTGCAATTTTGGCCCCCCAAGTTTACCCCCTTTTGCATTTTGTTAGCCCCCATTGACTTTTTTTTACTACAAATTGATTATGTGGCATTTTAAAATTTTTAAAATAAATTTAAATTAAAAATAATTTTAAAGAATATTTTTAAAACAAATTAAAATTAAAATAAGTTTAAAACAAATTAAAAATAAAAATTGTTTTAAAAAATATTTTTAAAACAAATTAACATTAAAAATCAATTTATCCCCTTTTGCGTCAATAAATGATTTTTTTTTTCAAATTTTTTTATGAACTATTTTTTAATTTATTTTTAACACAATAATTATTAAATCTTTTATTAAAAAAAAGTTTTTAATACATCTTTAAAAAAAAATATTTTTAATTGGTTTTAATTTTTTTTTTATAATTTAAAAATGCCACATAATCAATTTTTAGTCAAAAAATGTTAATGGGGGCTAACAAATTCCAAAGGGGGTAAACTTGGGGGGCCAAAATTGCACAATTGAAACTTGGGGGGCTAAAATCGCACAATTATGAAACTTAGGGGGTTAAAATCGCACAATTAAAACTTGGGGGTCAAAATCGCACAATTGTAAAACTTGGGGGGCTAAAACTGCATTTAAGCCTAAAATTAATTAGGTAACTTAGAAGTTGGGATATTACATATTCCCCAAGGAATTTCCTGCTGATTTTGTTCTTTTTTTTCAATTTTTTTTGAATGAACTTTTTACTTAATTTTGATATAAAAAAGATATAAACTCATTTTTCTTAATTAAGATAAAAAAAAAAGAGTTATCATCAAATCAAATCAAATAAACTCATTTTTCTCTTGCGTCAGAAAAACAAACTCATTTTCTCAAAATTAAACTCATTTCTCTCCCAAATCGCATGAACCCTAATCATCGCAGATCTCGCCATCGCAAATTTCCGATCGGAAACGTTCCGTCGCCGCCGTTATTCTCCATTCTCGCTCCAATACTGCTTCCATCCTTCAATGTCCTTCCATTTGTTTCTATTTTCAAGCTTCCTTATGAGTTTTTACAATCGATCTTCGATGCGATTTTGATGAGGTTAACTCAAAACAGAGTTCAGTCAGGTAAATTCCTTCACAATCTCTCTAATTTCATTCTCGTTAGGGTTCCGATTTCTCTCACACATTCTTGTCTTCATCGTGTTGTTGTATTTAGGGTTCCATTTCATTCTTAGATCGATTGGCTTTTAGGGAAAAATGGAAAACTGATATCAAATTTGGGTCAGTTTATGTCTTATTCTGTATTTCATCATCAACAATTTTAGGTAAAAGTTTTTCATTTTCACGTTTTTGTTGTAGATCTGGATTTCTTGATTGCTTTAGCCTAATGTTTCTGCTGTTACTAATTCTTTTACTAACACAGTCATGGATATTGAGTTTTTGGAACTTCAAGCAAGGGACACGCTGCAAAATATATGCACAGGTCCAATTTCTAATGCATCATTTGTTCGATTGAGCATATCAGTTAAGGTGTGAGGTGCTGGTTTACAAAGGTGAAATTCCTTTTCTAATGATTGACTTTTCTTAGTTATGAATCTCAATCTCAATCAATAGTTTATTAGTTTTGCTTGCTTTGTTTAGGAATTAATTTATATTTATTCATTTAAATTGTGTCTGTGCAGCTTATTTAATTTCTTAATTCTCACGCTTTCTGATATGTTTTGACATTAATCTTGTGCTTATTATGATTTAATTATGGAACACTGAAGTTAGTTAATGTAGTTTTGTTTTGTAAGCTATTTGGATTGTTCAGTCAATTTGGAAAATTGTTGATTTGTTTGTTATGGAATTTTGTAGTGGAAATTTGATGGATGAGATCAAGGCCAAGTTCCATCGTCATCCGGATAAACTCTCTGTGAGTTATTTGTGATGAATATAGATTTGCTTTTGTGTGTCTTGCTATTTGAGTATTCATAGTTTTAAATATAGAAATGGTCATTCACATCTATCAATCACTCTTTAACCTGTATAATTTTCTTGTTGTAGCTTGAACAAATGCAGTGCAGAGCTAATAATGCAGAGAAAGAAGCAGAGCTGCTAAAAGAGCAACTGGACCATCTTAAGGATCAATTCAATGAGGTTTGCATATCTAATTAGTTGCTTATTTACTTATTGGATTTGAATTAAAAGTGACCTTTGAACAAAGCTATGCTTACTCTACAATGTTAAATTTGACTTGCTAAACTTCTGATCATCTGGAGAGTTTCCTGGTGGATTCTTCTGTGCTTCTTTCATGTCACTTTCATATTCCCTTTTCCAGTGGGTTTATAGAATTACGTTTGCTTTACATAATTACATCATGATTCCTATTTCCAGTGTTTGCACCAGAAGACTGAAGTTGAAAAGAAACTAGCAACTTTTTCATCTCAAGAAGTTTCTTCTACCGGAAGTAATGTTTTGGTTAAACAATTGCAACAGGAGCTTCAGCACTATGTAAGTTTGCTCCATCTTTTATCTTGAGTTTCAATGCCTCTTTCTATTTTGACTGTTTTTGTGTGAGGTTGCATACATTGATGATTTAATGTGTAGACCGATTTCAGCCGTAACTCAAATGACATGATCATAAATGGAGAGGAATAACATCATTATTTTCATTTTTGATAGGCACACCCTTGTCTTATTGAATGGGCAGGCAGGCTTGGCTCCTGAATTATGTCCTTTTGTTTTCTTAAATCTTTTGGGATTTTTATGGATTGGTGCCAAAAGTTATGACTGTGTTTTCCTTCACATTTTATTGTCTCTCTCCTTTTTTTAATTTAAAGTAGTAAATGTAATTTAATTTGACACCCAATATTTGGAAATACCATTACATCCCTCGTTTGCAGCCTTCTCTTGGCTGGTGTTTTGACAAGTTTGTAACACACTGTTGTTTAGAATGAACACATTTTACCAAAGCATTTTTGTAAAGGAGCTTGGTATCAATTGCGATGGTCTATTTACTTGGCATTTTTCTAAAATTACAGGCTTGGGATTTAAGTTAAATTCATTCGTGGACCTAGAAACAAAATAGGCCTGTATGTTATATCTATTAGAAATCTATAGCCTTGTTGTGAAGGAGCTTGGTATGAATAGGGCTGATGTTTTTACTCACTATTTTTCTATGATTATGGAGCCATGGTAGTTTGGGGTATATTGAGCTTTATTTCTTGCAATAGAGACCTGATACAATCTACCTCTGCTGCAAGGTTTGTTAATGGTCATTTCTAGTTTATCTTTCCACTGAGTTTTGACTCCTAATGGTCAATTTTGCAGCTGGTGCCATTGGGTTTGACTCTTAAAATGGGGTCAATTCATATGTAAATCATGTGAAAGGGGTAATATATCTTGCCTTTAGATAACATAATTTTTATTAGGATCATTTCTAGTTGATCTTAGTATATCTTGCCACTGAGTTTTGACTCCTAATGGTCAATTTTATTTTATTAGCTAAGTATATGTTATTGGTTTTTGCAGGATCTGCTCTTGGTCTATTAGTGAAGATGTTGATGACAAGTACAATCATGATAACAACAATCATATTAACTAGGATTTAGTTTTTGGTTTTGAGTTTCGTACGCAATGAATTAATTTGTTTAGGTCAATAGAGTTGTTTAAATAGACATCTATTCTTGAATTTTTATTTTATTTGTAACTTGGTTGTAAAAGTAGTTTTACTTTAGTAGTTTTGGTTTAATATTTTTCAATGTTTGTGAATGAGTTTTGATGAATGATTGCACTCAATAAAAAAATACTTTAATTTATTCTAAATTTTAAAATATTTCTATATATTTTTTATCAATCAAATAAATCAAAATGATTTTTTTGTATGCTGGAACCTAAAAAAATATTAACTACAAAAAAAAAAATTCAGGGGAAGTTCCTGCGGATTTTTTTGCGGAATAGCATTTCCTGCGAAAATTTCTGCGGATTTATCTGCGAAAGCAAGTTTCCTGGGGAATTTCCTGCGGGCTTTACTGCGATATTACCTGCGGATTGTTCGCAGGAAAGTTTTCTGCGAATGCAATTTCCGCAGGAAATTTTCCTGCGGATTCCAAAAACCGCAGGAAATGATTACCTACAAAGGTTTTAGCTGGGAACACAAATCCGCAGGAAATTCCGTAGGAAATGTGTTTTCTGCGGATTTTTTGTCTAAATTCGCAGGAAAATCCGCAGGTAATATGCAGATTTCTAGTAGTGTTACTTAAGCCATAGCATAAAATCATTATTAAAAAATAATTCAATATATATAATTACGGTAGCGGCCTGCAAAGTGCATGTTTCTATTCTAGTTGTCATCTCATGGCTTCTATGGTGCAGTTTTTGAATATACTTCTACGTTGTTTAGCATTTTAAAGGTGATAACTGATAATATAATAAAATACTGAACATATAATGTGAAACGTTTGATATTCTTCCATCCAAATTATTTGGATAGAAAATATATATATATATACTTGTTCATTCAGGCCTTTTTAAAAATCATGTTACATAAAAAATTTCATTTCAATGCATGTGTGACCGTGTAAATTGATTTCATATTTTTTTAAGTAATCTAGTGATTAAAAATTCCACTCTTAAAAGTAGATAAGTATGATGTCTAGAGTTCCAACTCTAGTCTCTATATATATAATACAATGTTCCTACAACTAGGCTAAATTTAGGGAACAATTGATTTTATGTTATTATTATTAATTTCAATATATCGAAACTGAAATTTAAAATTGAACGTGGTAATGCATTAACCTTCCTTTTGGTTTAAAAATAAAAGTGAGCGTGGTTTGGTTATTTGTGTAAATGAGGAGAGCCAAGCACTTGAACCTAATTATTATTTCTTTTTAAAGTAACTTGAACCTAAACTTAATTCAATTGTGATTTGTTGATAAATAGGTGACAATATTTAATTTTTTTCACAGTAGACTCATTAATATATGTTTTTACAGGCATGGAAATAGGATGGGGTGGGGATGAGGTTTGCATCCCCCATCTCTGAAATGGAGTTATGAGTATCTTTGTACCTGTCCTGATTTCTGATAGGGTAAAAATTAAAATCTTAAATCCAATTGGATTTGGGTATATCTGCATAAACTTGTGTTGTATTTTAACTAGATTTTTATTAGAAAAAGAGAAACAAAGTTCAAAACTATATTGTTTCAACAATTTAATTTTTTTAAACAAAAATTACAGGAAACTATTTATTTAAGACTCGCCTTAAAAAAAAAAAAAAAAATGAATATAAATATGGTGGATTCAGTATCAGTGTCTCAATTATCTTGTAACGTTTAGGGCACATATTAGTATTTTTTCTTAAAATAATTTAAAATCACTTATTTCAATACAAAATTTCTAATTTAGATTCCTTAACATGTTTGATTAGAACAAAGTTAGCATAAACCTTTTCTTTAAATCGTTGTACATGGTGTGAGTGGATATAGATACTAACAAAGCATACTATGTGATAAATTGCCCATACCTCAAAATGTGTCAAGCAATTAAGAAAATTCCTTGGACTCACATGATATTATAGAAGGTTTATAATTAAGGCTTATGCTAGGGTGGCAGCCCCTCTAACTGACCTGCCTAAAACAAAGAGGAAATATATTCTCAGCAGTCACACATTTGCCGCATTCACGCGCATATTTGGCACATCGTCTGTCGTTGAATCATGATCGAATGGTCTAGATTTTTATTGTAGTTAAAACATCGAACTTAAAATTTAGACTATCCAATCTCAATTCAGTGACCGAGGATGTGTCAAATGCATGAATCATGAATGCGACATATTTGCGAATGCAGCGAACCATGGTCCGACAAAGAAGCAGATCAATGAATTAAAAATAAAAGTCACGACTTCAGCACCTGTGTTGGCAATACCAAACTTTCAACAACCTCTTACTTTATAAACTTATCTTAAACTACAAACTGATGCATCAGATCTTACTTTATAAACTTATCTTACTCTATAAACTGATGCATCAAAAGTGGGAGTGGGAACAATGTTACATCAGAATGGTCATCCTATAGATTACATTTCGAACTTTTTTTTTTTGACGAAGACATTTCGAACTTAAGATGCAAAAGAAGTCTGCATATGTCAAGAGAATTTTTTGTCTTAACTGAAACTGAAGCATTAGATATTATCTCACAATGAAATGAAACCTTCATTAGTTTTGTGGCCAACATTTATAAGGCCAAATTTGTGTTAACTTATAGTTTATGAGAGATTCTCAACTAATATACATATTTGGTACTTATGAAGAAATTAGACAAGAAATTATTCTGAAAAAAAAAAATGCAGAATCTAATTTTCACTAATAGGGGAGCTATTATTCAAGACAGTAATAACTGTAACATCATTTCAACTTTGTCTTTTTCTATAACTGAAATTACAATCAATTTCTATCATTCTAACAATCAATCAGAATCTAATTTTAAAGCTATATGAATTTTCCGGTTTGCATACAAAAGCTCTTCTTGCTGTGCAATACATTTGAATCATAGCCTCTGTCCTTTATTCTGGTAATGGGATATCAGCTAAGTCTTCTCTATAAGGAACATCGCTCAACTCTAACTGACCAGGATCCATTCCTTTTTCCACTTGGTTTTCTGTTACCGTGTCATTCTTTGTCTCGATAAATGTCTCAACCGTGTCTTTTCTAAAGGTCAGATAGATAATTGAGAGAATATAAATTGCCATTAGAGGAAACACTATAATCCCAATGAACACATTTGCAACCATTGGTAGACTACTATGAATTATCCACTTCACAAAAGCAGTACTGAGATAGTACACATTGATACCAATGATCCCAGAGCCTAGAATCCATGAGATTGTAATGATCTGCACAAAGATTGTGTCACATTTTTTCAATCTTTTATTAAAAATATTTCTAATCTTATCTTAACATGCATTTAGAGAATGGAAAAGGATAACTCACAATCATTGAATTCTTATGAGGTCCCATCTTTGTACTACTGCTGCTAAACTTAAGAAGTGGAATTAAAGCGAAAGGAAGCTCAAAAGAAAGTATCATCTGCAAAACAAACAATCGGAATTAGTGTGTTTGTGTGTGTGCGCGCGTGTGCGTGCATGTGAGAATGTATAAACGAATGAGAAGATGACAAAATCTAGAGTGCACAAACCGATGCGATGATGATAAGCCGACTAGAACCAGAAGAACCGCCAACTATGGCAACAACAAGACTAGGTGCTATTGCAATGCACCTAGTCATCAAGTTTCTTTTCCATCTTTTCATCCTTATGTCCAAGAAACCCTATAAAACCAACCAAAAGACCGATCTAAATTCAGTAAATCCTTCAAAAAAGACCTTTTATTCATTTGTTTATGATACTTCTAAATTACCTGCATGATGTACTGCCCTGCATAGGTTCCTGTGATTGTAGAACTTTGTCCTGAGGCAAGCAGTGCTATGGCATAAATGGTTGAGCTCGATTTTCCCAACACATTCTACACACAAGTTTAATGGACATCAAAATTAGTACATGTGAGATATAACTTGGTGCATAGTTAGGATGAAACTTAATAATATCATAGGCTCACAATTGCAATTTATTACTAGTATAGAACTAAATTAAGAACCTTGAGAAGGAAAGAAGCAGAGTTAAGGGTAAGATTGTTGCAGCGTTCAGCATCGTCTCCAGAAAGATCACTAGCAGAACAAACAGTTCCAGACACAGAAATCATTGCGACATTGATTAAAAATGCCACAAACAAAGCGAATCCACTCTCATAGAGAAAGTATTTACATGCATCCTGCATAATCAAGCAGATAAATTTCAATGTTTAGCATGAACTTTACTAAGAAAAGCTAGCTTTAAGGTCTATCAATGCATACATAGAAGTTAAATGTGCACTTAGGCACAAAATCGAGTATAGTTCCAGAGTGCCTTACATTGATGCCTCGCACAGAACTAGGTACTTTTCGAGATAACACCAGAGCAGAATGGAGGAAAAGATTGTGCCTGCATTTTGTCCAAATCAGAATTTTAAATGCATAAATATTTAATATAATTTTTGGTGCTACATGTTAATGAAATAACATGTTATTAAATTACTTAATATTTATATTTTAAAATTAGTGATGGACTGGTACTTCATCCAATTTATGAAGTATCATATTTAAGGGTAAAAACAAACAAAAAAAGTACTAATTGGCATGAAAAGTTATAGCGGAAGAGAAATAATACGGCATGATAAGGGCACCCAATAGGGCAATAGCATCGCCTACGGTTCCTTCACCGGCAAGTTTGGGTATAAACATTCCCTTTAATACATCAGAAACTGGGGGATCTACATAGCTCATTTCAGCAAAGAAACATCCAGCCATTACAAATACTAAGATTGTTATCAGTAGTTCCAACTTCCTCACCTGTTCAAAACAAGTACATATATATCATGACGCGACTACACTGTCATCGTGACCGCTATTTAAAACCAAAAAATGCAAGTCCTCTTTAATAACAATACTAGTTACATGAATATAGACTCAAATCTTATATTATCTTAATCCTCCGGTTCTTAGGAGAAAAGGTACTTGTAAGTTCTCGACCACAGTTCCAGCGGGAGATAAGTAAAGTGTGGCCGAGATTCAAATCAAATTTGAGGACAAAGTAAAATTCTTTTCAGTTTAAAACTTGTAAACAATGACAAGAAAAATCTAAAAGGGATGAATGACAGAAAATTAAAACATCATCATTTGACAATGTCTTATTCAGGGATATATTTTATAATAGTTCATATTTCATATTTACTTCAAAAAGCTAAATTACCCCAAACCTCTGCAGACTCAAAAGCAAGAGAGTGCTGCAGCCAGTCAATAGAACTCCTGCCCATAATGGGATGTGAAAGAGTATGTTAAGTGCAAATGCTGTCCCAATCACTGTCACAAACAAGTTTAGAATAAAAATTAATAACTACACTACAAAGTCAATCATATTGTTAATTGTTAAGTTGTATGATTTAGATTGAAAGGAAGAAAATATTAAAAGACGGTTGGATAAAAGAAAAAACAAATTAGAACCTTCAGGTATGTCAGCAGCTATGACAGCAACCTCTGCTAATAACCATAAGCAGTATTTCACAAATAATGGATATTCAACTTTGCATACTTCTGAAAGATGTTTTCCTGCCAAATGTAAATAACAATTAGAAAAAAGAATCACACACGCAAGCACGCACATGCACACACACCCAGACATACATAGATGATTATACGGGAATATAGTAAGTTGATGATTGACTTAGGTTTTACAATTTTATTTTATTTTTGTCATAAGTCAGGTATCCTCTATACGCAACTGCAGAGATAAATCCCTCGAGCCTTGTGGATCCAAATGGGCGGCATAGTCTCCCTAATAGAGTTTTAACGTTGTTGCATGTCCAAGTCAGAGATCAAACTCAGGACCTTGGTTAAGCTAACAGAGACCAGCGCCATCTCATCTAAGCGCTCTTCGATAGGTTTTATAATTTCTAGTTAAGGTCGTATCTCTGACATGACAACAATGAGACTTAAATTTTTCTAAATACTTACCCGTTGTTACGCCGAGATTTGCAGCCAATGACTGAATTATAAGGGCAAATATGAGTCCAATAAGTATGATCCACAGCAGCTGAATACATCACAAACATATGAATTTCAAAAATTATTCGGTTTTTATAGGAAAATGTTAACTACAGGGATCGAATCCTAGACCTCTTTCTTAATATTGTTATACTTATACCTCATATCTATGGTTAGCTCCAGCTTGCAAATCAGTTTGCACTGTTAAAATGACAAACAATAAACCAATAAGCACAAAATATAGAAGAGAATCAAAGAGAGATAAAAGAATAAAAAAAGCTAAGATGAGTTACTTACTGTTTCCAGGATCAAGGTAAGCCAAGGAAACAAGAAAACCAGGACCAACATATGGCAAGAACTTTCTCCATACTGATTTCTGTGTCTATTAATGCATCAAGCTACCAATGAATTAATCAATGTAATGTACTAATGCTAAAATAAACTAGTTACTATTTATATACAAAACATGAAAACTAACTTGAATGAAAATATATGATTAAAAAGAAGCTACATAGAGAAATAAGAAGTACCTCATGATTTGATGATGTTTCCATAACTTGATGTTGCTGCATCAAGTACTTTGCAATTACTCTTTCTCTGATCTGTTTGTCACATTCACTTTGTGACTTTTGTTTGTTCAAGAGAGACTCAATTGGATTCAGTCATAATAAACAAAGAAATAAAAAAGTGTTTTGTATTTGTTTATACAAATAAATAAATCACAACTTGCTCTATGTTATGTAATGTATTTATGACTTATAGATGAGTAGGATTACATTACATATATACTACTAATACTAATGAAGTTGTTGAGGACTAAAATCACTTATTGTTAAATTTTAACTTTTAAGAATGGACCATGTCTTCAGTGATCCACCAAATATTTGTCACATTTGTGAATAAATTGACCGGAAAATATTATCAGTTTTAATTTTCAATGCAATTTTAATTATTAATTTTTAAATTATATCTTCTAATTAATGTTACATGGGTCACTTTTATAAGTTATTATTATTCTTCATTTTACATTTATAAAATAGAAATAGATCGATAATTAATATGGAAAATTAGGTAAAATTATTGTTCTCTTTTTTTATTTGTTATTTTTATTAGTTAATCGTCAAATGTTGAAATACCACAAATATTTTGGAATAGGTGGGGTATTAAAATAAGAATAAAAAGATGCAATTTATGTTGAAGATTCAACTCTTTTAATTTGAAGAAATCAATAGTCTAGAATTTTAATACTGAACTAGCATAATACCCGTGCGTACGGGTCACGGTATTGCCGTGATTTTTTTTTATTATTGAGTGAATATCTTATAGCATGAAATTAGTCATGTTATAAAAATAGACATTTATATTAATATATAAGTACAAATATTAGTCTTTGTAGAAATTTAAAAAAAAAATAGATATGTGAATTAATATGAGTAGAAATATATAGGTCCCTTAGAAAAAATTTTAAAAAATAAAATAGACATGCGTAAATATATGAATATAAATATAGGTCATCGTAAAAATTATAAAAAAAATAGACATACATATTAATATATGAGTAGAATATTAGAGACGAATATAGTAATTTGTATGGAATATGATATTTATACTCATATACTAATTAATGAAAAATTCTATTTTATATAATTTCAACATGGACTTATATTTCTATGGAGGCTTATATTTCTAATCATATAGTAATATATTGTGTATTTTTTTTTAATAATTTCTACATGAAAATTTCTACTCATGGAAAATTTGAAGTTTTCGAGTTGGGATCCTCTCCAAATCTTTTCTCCACTCTCTCTCTCTCTCTCTCTCTCTCTCTCTCTCTCTCTACCATAGTTTTGAATAATTTTCAAATATATAATAAATAGTTGAATCCACAAAATGTCACATTATTGCATTTATATTCTCAAAATATTAGTAATGGTAAAAATGGAGAGGATGAAAAATGGACCGAATCTTGACTTCTATTACTTCTACCCATGTATTAATATGTATGCCTATTTTTTAATAATCTCTACGTGGAACTATATTTGTCATTGATTGTCCTTTGAAAAAGATCTTATAAAAAGGGACGGAGAAAAATCTCAAGAGAATCTTATATTTAGGGACGAAAATATTAATTTCAATGGAAACCTATATTTCAATCCTATTAAAACAATGTACTATTGATATTCCAAATTGCACATATTTCTTCACTTGGCATGTATATCTATTTTTGGGGCTAAAGCGAGACTTTTCACTAGAAATTTATAATAAGTATTTATTACCTAGTTTTTTTTATAATCTTTAGGCAGATCTATATCTATCCTTGGAAATTTGAAAGAATATCTTATATTTAAAAATGAATGTACTACTTCTGTTTCTAAATATAAGACCCTCTTTGGATTTTTCTTTGTCCCTTTTTATAAAATCTCTTTCAAATTTCCAAGAGCATTAATTAATGGCTTAATTGCACATTTGATCTCTTATGTTTATTTTAAGTTTCAAGTTGGTCTCTTATGTTTATTTTGTTTTAAAAGTTTCAAGTTGGTCCCTCAAATTTTTAAGAGTTTTAAGTTGGTCCTTCAAGTTTCTAAAATTTGAATTAGTTAGTCCTATAAAGATGATTAAATAGGGACTAACTAATTCAAATTTTCGAAACTTGAGGGACCAACTTTAAACGTTTAAAACATAAGAGACCAACTTGAAACCTAAAATAAACTTAAGGGACCAACTTGAACTTTTTAAAACATAAGGGACCAACTTGAAACCTAAAATAAATATAAAGACCAAATGTGCAATCAAGCCTTAATTATTTATTTACCAACATACTGTTAATTAAAGTGCATATTTTTCTACAAAGTGTAATAAATACTATAGAAACAATATTAACACATTCTCTTTCTTGAAAGATAAAATTCTAAAAACAAAACAAATTGTCAACAAATTTAATACCATAGCCCACTTTCTTAATCTCCCAATTATTTCAATGGGATCTTATATTTAGGGGCAGAGGTAGTAGTAATTTGTATGGAGACATATATTTTGTTGGAACAAAGTGGGTCTGACATAAAACTCTGATGTTTAATAAATTTTGATGATAACAAAGTGTTAAAATTGCAATTGGTATTACTAATGATTGTTCTAGTGTGCAGAATTATAAGTTAAAATTCATTCAGAAGCACTACGAACAAAAGCAGAGAAGCCAAGCTAAGAAGCTCAGAAAGCGTATCGCTGATCATCAGAAGCTTAAAATTCAAGTTCTGAAGTTAGTGGCTCTGAGGACTAAAGCTAGACTCTGAAAGAGTTCAGAAGCTGAAGACCATAAGAAGCTACAACACCAGACTCTGAGGCAAAAGGAATTTACATCACTCAAGAACTGACAAGATCAGAAGCAATGATTGAAGAATAATCCACTTAAGGTCTCTGTCATATCCACATGAAGGAATATTCGTTGGTACAACGTTAACCTTATCCATAAGTGGAGCGTATTTGAGGATTGTACAATCGTACTATTATTACTCAAAATGGTTGAGTGATATTTCAAATATGCAAGGTAGTGGAATTGGATTTCTTTCTATAGAAGGCAATACACAGCTATCATATTGTACGATTCATTCCAGCTGACACCTTATCTCTCTGCAACGGTCATTCTCATTCCTTCAATATAAATAGAAGACTCAAATGGAAGAAATGACTACTGTTCTATCATCTACTCTAAGACTCTGAAAAACGCTGACACTCAAGAACTAAATTTGTCATTCATTGTCTTAAGTAATTTGTGTTGTATTTTGTAAACACCTTTGATAGTATATCAAGTGTCTGATAACTTTCAATTTATTTGTAAAGTTTTGAGAAGTCTCTTGTTAGTTGTAACTTGAGCAATTGTGAGAAGTCTCTTGCTTATGAGCTTGAGCATTTGTAAACTCTTAAGATTATAGTGAAACTCCCTTGGAAGTGCAAGGGGACTGGAGTACTCTCGGATTGTGAGAGGAACCAGTGTAAAAATCTTTGTGTCTCTCTCTTCTCTCTTTCCATCTCTGTTATCTTGTTTGTGTTCTTAGATCCGCTGCAAAATCAGTCCTTGTTAAGAAAAAGTTTTAATTTCTAAAACACAATTCAACCCCCCTTCTTGTGTTTTTCCACACCTTCAATTGGTATCAGAAGCTAGGTTTGTTGCCTAACTCACCTTACAGTGAAGCAGTAAAAGATCCAGTGGAAAAACACCATGACTAGTGTTGGTGAAAACAGTGGAGGAAAGAAGAACGACCTTGGTGCTGTGAAATTTGATTATGATACAAATGAAAAGAAGTCTTTTGACAAGATCCCATTTTTCAATGGAGATGCTACCTCATATCCCTTCTGGAAGACAAAATTGTATAGTCACATTATAGGTGTGGACTATGATTTATGGGATATGGTTGAAGAGGGTGTCACATTTGAAAATATAGATGGAGAAGGTGTTGTTAGCTATGAAAACAGAAAATCATTTACACCTGATCAGAAGAAAGAATACAAGAAACATCACTTTGTAAAAGGTATGATGACCAATGCTATCTCTCATGATGAGTACCTTAAAATTGTGAACAAAACTACTGCTAAGTCTATTTGGGAGTCTCTAAAGTCTAAATATGAAGGAAACAAGCAAGTTAGAGAGGCTAAGGCTAACTTGCTAGTTCAACAGTATGAATTGTTCAAAATGAAAGATGGAGAGGATATTGAAACCATGTTTTCAAGGTTTCAAATTCTGGTCTCTGGACTTCAGGTTCTGAACAAAAGCTATACTGTTGTTGATCATGTGAAAAAGATACTCAGAAGTCTACCCCCAAAGTGGAGACCTAAGGTGACAACATTTCAAGAAGCTAAGGACTTGGACTTGGTAACTCTTGAAGATCTGATAAGCTCTCTGAAGAGTTATGAGATGGAACTAATGGCTGATGACTCCACCAAGAAGATGAAAGGAATAGCTTTAAGCTCTAAGAGTTCTTCAAAAGCTCTGAAAGCTAAAGTTATAGAATCTGAAGAAGAAGCTTCAGAAGTTTGTCTTGAAGATGGATCAGAAGATGAAGAAGAAATGGTTCTAATGGCTGCTAAAGTATCTCAGTGGGCAAAGAGAAGCAAGAAATATGCTGGGAGATTTAGTAGTTCTTCTAAGAGATCTTCTACCACTAAGGACAAGAAGGAATATCAGAGCAAATGTTTTAAATGCAACAAACCTGGTCACTTCATTGCTGATTGTCCTGAGAACAAGAGTAGATCAAGCAAGCAAAACTCCAGTAAAGAAAGATACAAGAATAAAGTTAAGAAGAGCTTTCTTGCTACTTGGGAAGATCTAGACAAAGATTCAGACTCTGATGAAGATGAGGAAGCAAATCTGGCTCTGATGGCTACTGCTTCTGACAAGGATAACTCTGAACATGAAGCAGATTCAGATTCAGACAATGAAGAAGAGGTATTTGCTAAACTTTCTAAAGATGAATTAGTAGACTCATTAAAAGATGCCTTAAAATTGCTTACCAAGAAAGCAGGGGAATGTAAGGTCCTTAAAAAGGTCTATAACAACCTGACTGAAAAAGCAAACATAATTGTGGAAGAGAATGAGTCTCTGAAAAGTAGAAACTGCTTTCTCGAAACACATTATGTATATGATGATAAAGTGCCTCCAGAACATGAATTTGTTCTACAGGAGTTTCTCATCAATGGCATGAAAAGAAGTAAGATAGCTTCCTTAATCTATCATGTTAGTAGAAACAGAGGATAAGGTCTTGGATACTCTCGATTCAATGAGAACAATCCATTACAAGCCTCAAGTACAAACAAAACATATTCAGATCCTAAAGTAATCTTTGTTCAAGGTAATTCAGAAAATCTGGATATATCAGAACCAGAAATGACTTCTGAACCACAGGAAATAGAGTCAGAAGTTCTGAAACTATCAAAACCTCAGACATCTAAACCTGAAGTCAAAGTCAAATCTAAGTCTAAGAAAACTGTAGCAAAGGTTTTAAAGACATCAGTGCCTAAGCTTAATCAGGGCATGGATACTTCAAAATCTAGCTCAGTCTCTAAAACACTAATATATTCCAGAGGAAAGTTCAAGAATCAATCAAAGCCAAAAACTTTTTCAAATGGCTCTGACTGCTCTAAAACTTCTGATAAGCCTTATAAGCGAAGAAAGCCTAAGGAGATGAAAACTAACCATAAAGGACCCATGAAAATATGGGTACCAAAGTCTGAGATTGTCTTTGCTTGAGATCTACACTCAAGGAAGGCAAAAGCAGCAATCATGGTACCTGGACAGTGGTTGCTCACGACATATGACATGAGAAAGGCATATGTTCCAAACCCTGACTCTGAAAGAGGGAGGTACTGTGGGGTTTGGAGGCAAACAAAAAGGCAAGATCATTGGGACAGGTACAGTTGGTAATTCTTCTTTGTCAATAAATAATGTTTGGCTTGTTGATGGCCTTAAACATAATCTACTTAGCATAAGTCAATTTTGTGACAGTGGATTTGTAGTGATGTTTGATAAGAATGCATGTATTGTATCTAAAGACTCTGATAAGTCTGTAGTATTTAGAGGCTTGAGGAAAGGCAATGTTTATAAGGTCAATTTGTCAGAACTCACAGAGCAGAAGATCATGTGTCTTTTATCTCTGAGTGATGAGAAATGGGTTTGGCATCAACGCTTAGGTCATGCTAACTGGAGATTAATCTCCAAGCTCAGCAAACTAAGTTTGGTTAAAGGCCTACCCAATATCAACTATCACTCAGATGCTCTGTGTGGTCCGTGTCAAATTGGGAAGATTTCTAAAACTTCCTTTAAACCCAAAAACATTGTCTCTACCTCAAGACCTCTTGAATTACTTCACATTGATTTATTTGGCCCTGTTAGTACAGCCTCAATCAATGGAAAGAAATATGTACTTGTCATAGTTGATGATTACAGTAGATGAACATGGGTTAAATTCTTACGAGTAAAAGATGATGCATATGATGTGTTTAACATTTTATGCACACAAGTACAGAGTGAGAAGAGTCTTCAGATCCTAAGGATCAGAAGTGATCATGGTGGTGAATTTGAAAATGAACCATCTGCTCTTAGAACACCACAACAAAATGGTGTTGTAGAGAGAAAGAACATACCTTTACAAGAGATGGCAAGAACCATGATGCATGAAACTAAGCTTGCAAAGTACTTCTGGGCAGAAGCTGTAAATACATCTTGTTATATTCAAAATAGGATCTATATTAGACCTATATTGAATAAAAAACATATGAACTCTTCAAAGGAAGAAAACCTAACATCTCTTACTTCCATCAGTTTGGATGTACCTGTTACATCTTAAGCAATAAGGTCTATAAAAAGAAATTTGATGCCAAAGCTTGTAAGGGAATCTTTATAGGTTACTCTGAACGCTCAAAGGCATACAGAGTGTATAATTCTGAAACTAACATAGTGGAAGAATCTATACATGTAAGATTTGATGACAAAAAGCCTGACACTAAAATGTCAGAGCAAGATGATAGTTATGCAGGTGTGCCTTATCAATACAATTATCCAGAACCTGAGACATCATCAGATGCTAATGATGCTTCAGAAGCTCAAATGGAAGTAGCCTCAAAAGAAGCAACTCCCATAGAAGCCTCTGAAGAACAGAATGACATCTCAGAAGATGAAACACAAGGAAATGCTGAAACTGATGAAGCTCCAAAAAGAAAATTCAAATACAAGTCATCACATCCAGAAGATCTTATTCTTGGAAACAAAGAGAGTCCAAGAAAAACAAGATCAGCTTATCAACAAAATGACTCACTTTTAGGACTTATATCTATGATTGAACCCAAGAATGTTGATGAAGATTTAACTGATGATGGATGGATTATAGCAATGCAAGATGAGCTTAATCAATTCCAAAGAAATGATGTGTGGGATCTAGTGCCAAGACCAACACATAAGAACATTATTGGAACCAAATGGGTATTCAGAAATAAACTCAATGAACAAGGTGAAGTTGTCAGAAACAAAGCTAGACTTGTGGCACAAGGCTACAGTCAGCAAGAAGGCATTGACTTCACTGAAACATTTGCTCCAGTAGCTAGACTGGAAGCAATCAGGTTATTGCTATCATATGCTGTAAATAATGGGATAACCTTATATCAAATGGATGTTAAGAGTGCCTTTCTGAATGGTGTTATCTCTGAAGAAGTGTATGTCAAACAACCTCCAGGTTTTGAGGATTAAAAAAACCCTGAATATGTTTATAAACTTAATAAATCACTCTATGGTCTTAAACAAGCTCCAAGAGCTTGGTATGAAAGACTGAGTAATTTTCTTTTAGAAAATGGTTTTCAAAAAGGACAAGTTGACAACACACTCTTCAGAAAGACCACTAAGAAAGACATCTTAATTATTCAAATTTATGTTGATGATATAATATTTGGTTCTACTAATGCTCCTCTGTGCAAGAATTTCTCCAAGCTTATGCAGGATGAATTTGAAATGAGCATGATGGGTGAACTTAAATTCTTTCTTGGGATTCAAATCAACCAAGGAGAAGATGGAACTTACATTCACCAAAGCAAGTATACAAAAGAGCTTTTGAAGAAGTTTAATCTTGAATATTGTAAGATAATGACAACACCCATGCATCCTACAAGCAGCTTAAGCAAGGATGAAATTGGAAGCAAAGTGGATCAGAAGCTATATAGAGGTATGATTGGTTCCTTACTCTATCTGACAGCTTCTAGACCAGATATTTTATACAGTGTATGTTTGTGTGCAAGATTTCAGTCAGATCCTAGAGAACCTCACTTAACTGCTGTTAAGAGGATATTTAGATATCTGAAAGGAACAACTAATCTAGGGTTACTTTATAAAAAATCCTTAGATAGTAAGCTAGTTGGATTCTGTGATGCTGACTATGCTGGAGACAAGATTGAGAGAAAGTCCACTAGTGGAAATTGCCAATTTATTGGTGAGAATCTCATATCTTGGGCTAGCAAGAGACAAGCAACTATTGCTTTGTCTACAGCAGAAGCAGAATACATCTTAGCAGCAAAATGTTGCACACAGCTTCTCTGGATGAAATATCAGTTAGAGGATTATAACATAACTGAAAGTAGTATTCCACTTTATTGTGATAATACTGCTGCCATTCATTTATCTAAGAATCCAATTTTACATTCTAGAGCTAAACATATTGAAATAAAACATCATTTTATAAGAGATTATGTACAAAAGGGTACAATAGATATTCAATTCATTGATACTGAACATCAATGAGCTGATATATTTACTAAACCTTTAGCTATTGAACGTTTTGATTTTATTAAAAAGAATTTGAACATGCATTTTATCTCTGAAGAAAACTAGCTCTAAGATGTAAAATAAAGTCAGAGTCTGAAACGTCCTCAGAATCTCTAACACTCACAGTCTCTGATGAGAAGCTCTGAGAGTGGTGAGTTTTGAAGAGTAACAGGTTCTGATGAGGTGTAAGATACTAATGAGTTCGGCTCTGAACTAAGCGAAAGTGAAACGTTTTGTACTAGTAAGTGCACAACAGTTGTCCTTATGCGTGTCAGTTTTGTTAACTTCTCTCGTGCACGTGTCTAGTTTCTGATTGGTTAGAGAACAGTTAATGATGAATTTACAGTTAATTCAATTTAAATTTAATTTTAAACTGTTCGCGCTCCCTCCTTTTGGTTTGTTTTCTCTGTGTGTGTGTACTACTTGCTATATATAGTCACTTCAATCACTTAGCACAATTTTTTCACACAATCACTACCTACACAAACCCTAAAACCCAGAATCTCAATCTCTCATCAAACATAAAAAATTCTTTACAATGGCTGCTCGTCCATCCTAGAAAGTTGTGCAGAAACCTTTCAACCCACAGTTACCACCTGTAATCAACTTAAATTCACAAGCTCCTTTGATTGAACCGCCAAACACGAACGATTGTGGAAGAGAAGGAATGGAATTTCTTACTGAAAAGTTCGTAGATTTCGAAAGTTTAAAAGTGAATGGTATTGATATAAAGGACTTGTTCTATGATCAACAATGGGGTAACTACTTTGAGATGCTGAATGGATTTGTTTACTTCGACATCGTCAAAAATTTCTGGAATAAAGCTTATGTCTTTGACAAGGTTGACGCTGATGAAGAAGTTAGAAAAATGGTTGAAAAGGATAATTCCTTAAGAGGCAAAACAAGAGTACAGTTGGGATTAAGACCTTTTAAGGGAAAAGAAATTAGGTCTAATCTGCTTGGTGTTGATGTTCTGATTACTCAAGAACATGTAGCAAAGATACTTGGCATGGACAATGAGGGTGAAAAGGTTAATTTGTTCAAGCCAAATAGTAAGTATGTTGACTCTATCAAAGAGGATCTCTTTCCTGCTGGTACAAGAGAGTCTGAGTTTGGTAAGGCCAAATTCATGAAGAATGAGTTTAATATTGCCTTCAAAATATTCCTTGCTTCAATTGTTACAAGAGATGGAGGAAAAGATACGATCTCTTGGGCTCATAGGCATTTTCTGTGGTTTATGCATAAGAGGGTAAAAATCAACTTGGCTGATACCTTATTTGAGCATCTTTGTTTGTGTATTTCTGAAAGTCACCACAAGGCAAAGGTCACAATTCATCATCCAAGGTTAATTTCTGAGATCTTTAGGCAAACCAAGCTGATTGAGATTCTGAAAACTCATGAGAAGTTAAGAGTCTTTATGACTGCTAAGTTTGATGGCAGTACTCTGGTACATATGAAGATGATTAAGCCAACAGATTTGAAGAAGCCAGTAAATCCACTCCAGAAGATTTATGAAAAGTATTTCTGGTGTGATGGATTTCCAACAATCTCTGAGCATGATAATGATGAAGTGATCAAGAACTTCCTGCAAATGGTGAGAGATGAAACAGGTGCTAAGGTGGATAGGAGAATGGTGGTTGCAGTCCCTGATTGGGATGTTTTCAACAATCCCAAGGAGAGAACTAGATCATCTAAGAAGCCAGTAGTGTTTGAAGAACCTGCTGAAGAAGAAGATGCTGATAATGAAAACCAAGAACAAGATGATAATGATGAGCATGATAGCATTGATGACATGATTGACAACCCTGAGAATGTTAGAGCTGCTCAAGAAAAGGTTGGTACTTCTGAAAGACAAGAGGTTAGAGCTGATGAGAAGGTTGATCCTGTAGAGAAGGAAAGGAGATCCAAGAAGCGCAATGAAAGATCTCCATCTACTGAAGGAGAAAAGGTTGTGCCTGCTAAGAGGACAAAGACTGTTGCTCCCAGACGAAAGAAAGCTGCTATCAAAGGTAAAGTCTCTGAGCCTAATACAAATAGCATTTCTAAAGCTCAAGATCAACCCCCTCCTAGCACTACAATAGATTATACCATACCCATCAGAATGATTGTCCCAACCCAAACTGTTGAAATATCATCATCATCATCTTCCTCATCAGACTCAGTATCCTCATCCTCTGAGGAGATTGTTTCTGATTCTAGCCAAGAAAAGATAAGTACATTGCTTAAAAGAGGGCCTAAACTAAACCCAAAATCAAAACCAACACCAAAACCACAAAGCTACAAAACTCTCATTGTCAAAGAGTTTGTCTCTGAAGGCAACTCTGTTTTGGATCACCTTGTATCTCACATCTCAGGAGATGCATTTACCACATTTACTACGGTCTGGCAAGTGCACCAGTCTGTCGTCGAGTAATAATTCACACTCTAGGTGTCTAGAATGAGTTCGTATCCACAGGGATTGTGCCGCAACTTTACTAGCGTTATTTAAGCTTGTGATAGTTTGCATTCGCTTTGGTTTTTGAAAAGGTTTTTATAAAAATAGCGTAATGCTTTGCAGAAATATAAATTGCAGAATGTATAAATAATAGATTCAAGAAATATAGAGGCTAGGTATGGTGGTTGGACTCCCTCCCTTCTTCATATTTGGCATGACTGGTATATAACATAGTTACTTAGATTATGTTCGGCGGTGAATTATCCTTGTTGTTGTAATACCTTACTATTACACTATGTCTATTAAAGTTTCCCTACATTAACAACTAAGATACCTACGAGAGCCTAACCTCGATGTGTCACATACCTTAATTACTAAGTGAGTTGTTTATAAACATGCATTATAACCTTCACCAATTAACCTCTAGGTCCTAGTATCGGGCTGTTCATCTTCTAAGTGCTCAGATCACACCTAGTGCATGATTCCTCCTCTAACCGCTCAGTTCACGACTAGTTCAGGATGTTACCGTCTCTATAAACCTAGCATTATTTACTACGAGTTCCAGACTAATACCAAGTCAGAACCTGATATCAATTCTATGGGCGCTCGCGCTTATCCGGCCAGATTACGAGAATACGTTATTAAAGTGCACGAAAGTAAATAACAAACATAATTACTAAATATCATTTATTATAACTTAGACTCAATCACAGACTCCAAATATTCATAGGGGAGTTCATCTTCTCCACCACAATCTAAGGCATAAATAATAAAGACTACATATTTAAATTACAAGAAATTATAACCTAAATACAAAAGCCTAATGAAATCATACCTTGCTGAGTTAGTTTTCCCGTAAGGGAAGAAAACTATGTCCAATAGAGCTCCTCTGAACCTCTCCTTATAGTAGAGAGTGTTCTACTATTTCTGAATGAATAAAACAGTGAATGGAAGGCTCTATTTATAGTTTTCGTAATGGGCCTCAGCAAGGCATCGCAGCACGATAAGGCCATCGTACTGCGATGTGAAGATTCAGTTAAAAATTATAACTGATCCTGTGCATTTCATCAGCTTGGGCGCCAAGTTACTTCATCGTGCTGCGATAGCACACATCGTACTGCGATGGAAGATTTTCTCAAGATTTATTTCTTCTGATTGCTTGGCGCGCAAGCAGCTCTCATCGTGGCACGATGGGAGCCATCGTGCTGCGATGGAATGCTGATTTTCTTCACTTTTTGGGCTTTTTCTTGTCTTTTCGCATCTTGGACTCTGTCTTGATGTTTTTTCTTGCTTTTGTAGGTTTTCCTTCGTATTTGGGTCTGTCTTGGTCATTTTACTACTAATAATAATACTAAAAATGACGTAGAAATTCCTGTCATCACACATCTAATTTGAATTCACCAAATCATCCAATCAACAAATTTCTCAGTGATCCTCATATTACAAATGCTGATCCTGAACCTGAAACACATTACAACATTCCATCTCCACCCCCACCAAAATCACCAGAAGTTGTCTTTTAAGCATCACCCATGCACTATGTTGCATCTGGACAAGAAAACACAATCACCATCTCAGAACTTAATCCAACACCCGTTTAAACATCCTTCCCAGAACAACAAGCTCTACATGGTGAAATCACACAACCTGAACAAACACATATTCCTACCTCTGAACAATGTGATGACATTCCTTCTAACAATCACGAACATCACATTCCTCAAACATCTATACATGCTGAAACCCTTAACACTTTGGTCCTACTTATAAACCATTAACTCTAGATGAGATTATCATTCCATCTGACCAAATGCTACCCCTCATGGAGAATATCATCATGCAGTCTGTAGACATTGATGAGTCTCTAGAACCACCCTCTCTTTACCCCAAAATCAATATCCACAACATCAAAATCAAACCCTTAAAAAGAAAGAAGCCAAAACCTACCACGCCCTTCAACAGAACTCAACCTTTCTTTAATCCAGCCTCTGAACCAAATCTTGAGCTTTTAAATATTGCTATTAATATTAGTCTTAAGAAACTTCAAAGCATGGAGGAAGAAGCGTTCGTTTTTCCTTCTGATGTTGAGGCTGAAGCAAGAAAATTGGAGGAGAAATTCAGAGAATCTCTTAAACTGCTAGTAGGTTATGTGCAAAACAAAATCAAGGGAAGAGGGATGGAGATTGTAAGCAGAGTGGTAGAATATGCAGAATACTCTAGTGCACCAAGAATCACGAACTACAATCATGAAGAAGAGCAAGAGCGTGCACTACAAGAGGAAATGCTGGCTGTTGTTCAAGAGAATATAAGAAAAGCATTTGAGGAAGCTAAGAGGTTAGCTGAAGAAGAAGCAGAGCTTGCTAGAAGAGCTTCTGAAGCTGAGATTAAGAGGCTAGCTGATCAAGAAGCTATGAAGATTCTAGTAGAAAGGGCTGTTAGGATTGCAGAAGTTGAAACTCAGAAGCTAGCTGAAGCTCAAGAAATGGGTCCACAACAGGATGAGGACACCGTTATGGTTGATCAAGAGACAATTGAGCCAGCTTCTGACAAAGGTAAAGATATTGTTGTTGACTCTACTCCTTCAAGCTCTCCAGTTAGAATCATCGAAGACTCTGGATCTCCTTCATCTGCTATTCCTCCAGCTGTTCAAGTAGCTTTAGATGAGATGAAGACTGAGATGAAAAATGAGATCTCTGAGATTAAGGCAGATATGAAGACTGAGATCTCAGATATGAAAGCTGATATGAATGCATCTAGTGAAGCTACCAACAAAAAGATTGATGAGATGATGGTGTTTCTACAAGAACTTGCTCGTCGCCTGCCAAAACCTTAATTGTTTATGTTTTGTTTGAGCACAATTATTTGTTTATGTTTTATTTTGTATCGTCTGGATAATTTCCTTTTAATTAAGTACTTCTTATTCAGTATATCTCATTTGTTTGATTGATTGAATGTTTGTTTTTCTTTTGTTTTCAAAACTAAAATTTATATTCTCTGAATATATCTGGTACTCTTGGTCTTCTGAACCTTATGATAAGATGTTGGAGAACATCTTCTGAACTTATATATGTTTTTCTTCTTTTCTTTTAAAACCTAAGGTTCCATTCTCTTCAGTACTCCTGTTTACTCATGATTAAAGCTATCTAAGTATTATAGCTTGTTTATAAGCGAGGCACCAATACTCTATGAAGCATACTTGGTAACTGGTTTTCTGACATATTCAAGATGAATATCAAAAACAAAGAGACAAAAATAGTAACAATAAGCAAGAATTTTTTATTATTATTGATGCAAAGTCTTATTACATTAAATTCTGAGAAACTATTTTGACTCTACATCAGATTTTGACTCTGAATCCTCCTTCTGAGACTCAACAGTCTCTGGAGATTGAGTGCCAGCTCCTGAACGTGAGTCAAGGAGAATTATGTAGTTCTCAGAGTCTGAAGACTCCTTCTCAGGATCATATGTCCTAAGGAACTCTGCATAATCAGAATCTTTTCTTTTGAATCGGCTAAATTTTATTAAAAAACAACTCCTCCACAAGAAGTGTAAGGAATTGTTGTGGAATATACAACGAAAGGTAACGTGATATAATACAATTACCAACACCTAATCAAACGCCCCAATCCACCTATACACCAATAATGATTCACTAAACCTACCAAAGAAAACCCCTATCCGACCCTAGGAGACACCACTAGACACTAACTTCCGAACTCGAATTAAAATTACTTGACTATTATCAAAATCTGTACTATCAGATTCTGAAGATACAACCTCTTGCTTGACTATTATTTTTGTTTGCTTGTTTTTCCTCAAGCGTGAAGTTGTTGCTTCTTTCTTCTTCTCTTCCTTCTTCTTCATGTTTCTGGACCCTGAAGCTCTCTTCATTGCTTGATTTTTGTCCAAGACAAATCCCTTGATTGTTCGTTATGAATAAAATGAGAATGATTATCTCCTTTTATAGCGCTTACAAACACTCTTGTTCAAATGCCATTCAACACAGTTCATTAAATTGAACATCGTTGTAACCTCTTTTTGACTTGAATGTCTTGTAACTTGTGTGTTTGACTGTGACTTCTTCTCTTTTTCGTTACTTTTTGATTAATGACAAAAGGGGGAGTAAGAATAGCGTTAAAATTAATGTTAATTGATTCCTTAACTGCGCAAAGACCTGAAACTGTTATACTCATGTATTATGAATCAATTTCTATCTCTTCTTGTGACTTCATTAATTCTGGACTTTATTGAAAGGGGAGAAAATTTTAAATTTGAAATACACTTTCATAGATAATATAAGAGAAGCTTGCAAACCTTCTCATGGTATTATCAGTCTTTAAAGGAAGAGCCTGCAAACCTCTGCCTCTGAAAGACAAATATGAAAATTTATTTCAAAGTTAATAAATTAACTCTTAAACTGATTTTAATTAATTATGGATAAAACTTAGGGGGACCTTACAAACTTAACCCTATGGATTATCAGACTCAGGGGGAGATTGCAAACCTCTGAAACCTGATGTCAACATAAATAATTAAATCAACAACAATTGAATTTTAATGCTTTGGTTTGTCATCATCAAAAAGGGGTAGATTGTTGGAACAAAGTGGGTCTGACATAAAACTCTGATGTTTAATAAATTTTGATGATAACAAAATGTTAAAATTGCAATTGGTATTACTAATGATTGTTCTAGTGTGCAGAATTATAAGTTAAAATTCATTCAGAAGCACTACGAACAAAAGCAGAGAAGTCAAGCTAAGAAGCTCTGAAAGCGTATCACTGATCATCAGAAGCTTAAAATTCAAGTTCTGAAGTTAGTGGCTCTGAGGACTAAAGCTAGACACTGAAAGAGTTCAGAAGCTGAAGACCATAAGAAGCTACAACACCAGACTCTGAGGCAAAATGAATTTACATCACTCAAGAACTGACTTCGTTTTCCCAAGCAATATCTGTTTCAAATTCCATATCTACATACTCTATTTTTCAAATTAACCATTTCAATGAATTAATTAAAGTTGTACCTATTACCCATCTGACTTCTTTTGATTAAAAGTCATACAATATATCATTTTCATGTTCCATCTTCCAATCTACTCCTCTCTATTAAGAAAAATAAAAATATAAAATTCATTGGTTAAGAAAACACAAAAATCACATTTATTATGAAAATAAAAATATAATAATTTAGAGTATTTTTCCTTTACTTTAAAATAACTAGTTTTGAAACCCATTGCATTCGCACGGGTCTATTGATTTTTATTTATAAAATATTGTTAAAATATATGTGGATTCATTATGCTATTTCTTGTAAAATTTATTAAATTGATAATTTTTTTTATTAAAGCAAATGTCCCGTGTATGATTTTTGTATAATAAATTATAATTAATAATAACAAATATTTATTATTCAATTCCATTTTTATTAAAGCAATTATCCCGTGTATGATTATATTTTTTTATTAAAGCAATTGTCCTTTGTATGATTTTTGGATTTTTATTCCTTTTATGTATCAATGATAAATATTTTTTCTTGTATTTTTTTTAATATTTATTATTGATGAGAGTTCATATAACTTTTTTGATTAAAGCAATTGTCTCGTGTATGATTTTTTTAATATTTTGTTGTTTTGATAATTTAAGGTTATAATTTTTCTATTATACCCTCCTTCCTAATTTTTTTATTGACTAAATTTTATATTATCTTTTTTATTGTTTCTATTTTTTATTACGAAACTTCTTAATATAATCTTTTTATTATTTTTGTTTTGTTTCTTTTTTTTATGCGAAGATTTCTTTTATGCTTATATTTTTTTTCCTATTTTTGTTTTGATTTGCGACAACAAAATTATAATTGCGACAACAAAATTATAAAAGTTGACGCGAATTCACCATGTCAATGATTTTATGATTTTAAAATAAATATAAGTCAAAGTTAATTATAAAAAAAAAAAAAAACTCATTTCCAACGGCTGATTTTTAATTTGACATTTTTCACTAGGGATGTTCATGGTTCATGAACTGCACTGAACTATATTAATGGTTTAGTTCAGTTCATAAAAACCAGTATATTTCTTAAAGCAGTTTTAGTTCAGTTCAGATCTGGTTTAGAATCAGTTTACATATTTAAACCGGTTTAGTTCGGCCAACGGCTCTGGATTAGGCTAGAAATGGCCTTGTACTCGTTGCTATAGCAAGTTGTCGATTGTTGTCTCTGTTTCCGTGTTGACGGTCGGATTCACTCGCCGTGCCCTAAGAGATAGTTTGACTTTTTTAGTCAGCCTCTTTTGATAATGGTTGAATCTTTTACACATCTCTTTTTTTGCAGTTTAGTTTTGGGTCCCGCGTTGGACTTGCTGGATTGTGTTTGATGTGTTTTTGATTGCTTCACATTTGGATCTTTCACTGGTTTGGTCCGGTTGGGTTTGCTTTACCCTTTTTGGGTTGTATATACGCTTTTTATTTGGTTGCTGGGTTTGGTTCTTGTCCCCCCAGTTTTTTGTAATCCCTTTTTATTTAATGTATTGTTTTTTGCTTAAAAAAAAATAGATAACTATTGTCTAACCGGTTTTCTAATAGAATCGGTTTATTTTAAAAAAAAATGGTTTTAAACCAGTTTTTCGTATGTTTTAAAAACCCAATTTTTTGTGTTGTTTTAAATAGGAATTGAATTTTAAACCATTTTTCAGTTTTTTTTTAATTTTAAAAAATGGTTCATAATCTTATAAAATTCCAAATTCATACCATTAAACCGAATAAATTTCTACAATATTTGAATTAGATCATAATATTCATTTCCTTATTATAAGATGTTTTTGGATTCGTCTCGATAAATATTTTCAAAATATCATTTTTTTATAATTTTTAGTATCATACAATTAAAGATATTAATCGTCAAAGTTATGCTTTGACATGTGTAAAATAGTCAATTTTTCTATTAATAAATAAAAATAAACATTAGTATATAATATGTTTTTGGATTCGTCTCGAAGAGTATTTTCAAAATATCATTTTTTTTAATAATTTTTACTATCATATAATTAAATATATTAATCGTCAAAGTTATGCATTGAAATGTGTGAAACGCTCAATTTTTCTATTAATAAATAAAAATAAATATTAGCATATAATATGTTGTTGGATTCGTCTAGAAGAGTATTTTCAAAATATCAACTTTTCATAATTTTTACTATCATACAATTAAAGATATTAATCGTCAAAATTATGCATTGACATGTGTGTCACAACCAATTTTTCTACTAATAAATAAAAATAAATATATTTTTTATAATTAAAAGTGAAAATATTGATAAAACATAAAAAATATTAAATATTCTTTTTTTAATAAAAACCAGTTCATAAATTTAAACTGGTTTTAAATCAGTTATAAACTGAATTGTAATAATTTTTTAAAAAATTGTTCAGTTTAAAACTGTATTAAATGATTAAGTTTAAAATATGGTTCAGTGCAATTCAAACTTCAGTTTGGTTCAGTTAATTGGATTTTTGAACACCCCTAACTTAAGACTGCCAAAGGACAAATTTGGATCCTCTCCAATTATTCATCTCATGTTATCTCTCATTTTCTTCATCCAATGGTTGATAAATTATAAAATGCAAAAACTTATTTAAGAAGAGAGAGAACAAAGTTGAATCAATAGTTAAGATTACCACATGATGAGATGAATAATTGAGAGATCCAAATCCTATTTTATAGGGTCTTATTTGTTTCAATCCGCCTAACTAACCCATATAGTATTTCGTTTTCCCAAGCAATATGTTTGTTTCAAATTCCAAGTATACTAAATTAAATTAACCGTTTCAATGAATTAACTAAAAGTTGTACTTATTAACCCATATGACCTCCTTTGATCAAAACTCATACATTAATTATATGATTTTCATGTTCCATCTTTCAATCTAGTACTCCTCTCTGTTAAGAAAAATAAAATTAAAAAATTTCATTGGTTAAGAAAAAACAAAAATCACATTTATCATGAAAAATAAAAATATAATAATTTAGAGTATTTTTTTCCTTTTCTTTAAAATAAGTTTCATATAATTATCTAAAACCAATTTTTATTAATTATTGTCTATTGAGAAAAGATTCAAAATCATAATCGAACGGTCTAGATTTAAGATTAAAATTTTATTTCAAACAAAATTAAAATGATTTGTTTTAAAATGTGAAGCGTCTAAACCAATTCTAATAGATTTGATCAGTTGATTGCATGCAGTAGTGACTATATGTAATTCAATTCTAGAGTATAGCCATAAATATATTAGCCGGGTCAAATAAAGTATAGTTATGATTTAGGTAGTTTGTAAGATAAGAAGTTGATTTATATTTTATAAGAATGAGTGTTCAACTCTTTTGTTGAGCTCCCAACACTCAATTCACATAAAAAAAAATCATTAATAGAGTATAGCCATAAAAATATTAGCCGGGTCAAATAAAGTATAGTTATAATTTACGTAGTTTGTAAGATAAGAAGTTGATTTATATTTTGGATGCTCCGGCACTGTAGCAACGCGTTTCCCTCTCTCTGTGTGTTTCGTCGACACAATTTTGGGGTTGGAAGCTCAGATTGATTCCGCTTCGTTCTTCCTCCGATCCGTGGTGGGTTGAGTGATTCAAGAACGACAGAGGTTTGTTCACAGTAGCAACTCCTTCAAGGTTAGTTTCCATTCTTAGTTGGGTGAGACTGTTTGGTTGTTCTGAAGCTCGTACTGTAGTTGTGTATCTGGTTTTTGGTTTTTTGCCAATTTTACTTACAGCCATGGCCACTGATGTTGTGTGTCCATGGAGTTTCTTAGACTTTGAAACCCCTAAACCAGCAAGTAATATCAACACTAATTGTCTAAATTTTGCACAAGCTTTGAAAATCCACAATAAGAAGGAAACTCTTTATGAGTGTATGCCACAACCTTGCTTTAAGGGTGAATCAATATCAATCAAAATTACTGAAAAAGAATATGCTAAAGGTGTTGAAAATTGCAAGTTTAATCTTCACGGTCGCCTCATTTTGAAGAAAGGGGAAATAGCTCCCTCTTGCAGAGAGCTGTATTCTATTCTTTCTAATTTGTGGAAATCTATCTCGGCTTGGAGAATAATCTCACTCGGGAAAGGATATTTTGAGTTTGAATTCTCATCCTCGGAGGATCTCAGACACATTTGGTCTGCCGGGGCTTTAAACATTAAACCGGGAGTGCTCAGATTTTCTCAATGGACTCAAGACTTTAACCCAGGCATTCAAAAACAATCAAATGCACAGGTATGGGTTAGATTTTGTGACTTGCCACAAGAATATTGGAGGCATAGAACTCTTTTTGAAATTGCTTGTGCTATTGGAACCCCAATTTCTCTTGATGAACCGACAAAAAATCGTGTTTTTGGTCATTATGCTAGAATATTAATTGATGTTGATTTGGATAATTTATTACATGAATCTATTTTAGTTGAGAGGGAAGGATTCGCTTTCTATGTAGGAGTGATTTATGAAAAAATGCCATCATATTGTACTAATTGTCAAATTGTTGGTCATCATATTTCAAATTGCAACAAACTTATCCCAATGAAGTTTTCAGAGGCACCAAAGAAAAATAAGGAACAAAATGACAATAGGCAGCAAACACAGCAAAAAACTTGGAGGAGTATTCCTGCTCCTTCAAAAGTTGTCAATAACAATGAGATTGTTGTTGCTGAGAAAGTCCTGGAGAAGGAAAATACCACAAATAGTGTTGTAGGTTACAATCACACTATGGTTGAAGATCCTCTTATTAATGATATTTTTAGGGCGAAAGATTTCTGTTGAGGATTTTAGGGTGTTGGCTTCATTTGGTAAAATAAGCCTGATTCCATGATGTGGAGCATGATGTGTAGCACATCAGGTTTCACATCTGGACGCCCTAGCTGGACGCGCTTTTATTTATTTACACGCGATCTTTTGAAAAAGATTTGTTTTTCAAATTAAATCGTGCCAGCTTGCGCGCCAAGGAACAAGATAATCTTTCATGGTTCTGTTTTATTTTATTGGCCGACTTTGATCAAAAGATTTGAAACAAACAATTAAAAGATTATGATCAAATAAATCTCAAGGTGAATTTACAAAGGCCAGCTGTCAACATTGAAGATCCAAGCCCATGAATCTTGTTCTATATAAAGGAAGACTGAAGACACTTTGAAGCACGAAGCCAAGAGTTAAAGAAATCGAGTCTTAGGTCTTAGTCTGTTTATTGTTCATTGTGAGCCTTCACTTGAATCATAGTTTTGATACAAGTAAGGACTGAGTTTGATAGAGTTGTAATCTCTAGTGTTCTTTCTCCAAAGCTTTGAAGCAAGGAGTTAGAGTGTGCAACACTCAAAGCCTTTAGGTACGAGTGCATAGTTTTTCTAGGAGTGTGTCTCCAAACTGAAGTTTGTTATTAAATCCTTACTGGGTAAGGTTGAGGGGGAGTGAGCAGAGGTTCTCATATCTAGGAGTTCCTAGGTAGAATTAGCACGGGTAGTGATTAAGTGAGAAGTTGTAAACGGAGGAGTTTAACTTTGAATTGATACTACCATAGTGGATTCATCCCTGGATTGGTATCCTCCAGATTAGGGCTTGTTTAAGCGCCGAACTGGGTTAACAAACTCACTGTGTTTTATTGTTTCCTGCACTTTAAATTGTTTACTTGTTCGTCAAGTTCAACATGTTCACGATGTTGACACATTAGGCTACACATCGTACGATTCATAAAGTGTACACATCGTACTACACATCTGACACTTGCCACCAGAATTTCAATTGAGGAAGCTCAAGACATCCCAAGTATGAAACTTGAAGAACTTGTGAGCTCTCTTCAAACTTTTGAGATGAACTTAGGTGAGCAAACTGAGAAGAAAGGAAAAGGTATAGCCTTTGTATCTTGTGCTGATGAAGAGGAAGAAGCTGATGAGTCAGATGGTGATCTCTCAAATGACATAGCTATGTTAGGAAGACAATTAAACAAGCTTCAAAGAAAGGTGGATAGAAGACCAAGGAGAAATGTGAGGAACATTCAGACTGACATCAGTAAACTAGGTAACACTTCAACAAAAACCAAAACTGATGATAAGTCAACTCAGAACAAGGGTGTTCAATGTCATGAATGTGAAGGCTTTGGTCATATAAGAACTGAATGTGGCACATATCTGAAGAGGCAGAAAAAAGGCCTAACTGTATCACGGTCTGATGAAGACTCTGACACTGACTCAGAGAATGTTGCTGCTAATCATGTGAGTGCCATGACTGATGTGTGCAGTACTGATGTTGATTCTGATGATGAAGAACTCACCTTTAATGAACTAGCCTCAGTCTACAAAAAGCTATCTATCAAAAGTGAGGAACTGTGCAGAATCAATGAAGAACAGAAGGTGGTTATCAGTCAACTAGAGACAGAGAAGGCTCAACTGCAGAACCAAGTAGTCAGTCTTGAAAGTGAAGTCAAGGTACTGTCAACCAACTTGAAGAATATGACCAAGTCTGTAAAGATGCTCAATACTGGAACTGACATGCTTGATGAGATCTTGAAAGTAGGAAAGCATGCTGGTGACTCATCTGGTGTAGGATTTAAGAACAAACATCACAGCAAGAATACAAATACTAAGTTTGTTCCTGCTCAGAAGAAACCTGACCCTGGCAGAATGTGGACACATCACACCCCACATCAGAGACCTGCTGGCAAAGAGAAGTTTAATGCTTGGAGATGCCACTACTGTGGGAAGAATGGTCACATCAAGCCCTTCTGCTACAAACTCTATGGGTATCCCAAGAAAAGGCCTCAGGTCCAAGCCAAATCAGCAAGGGTCACTCCTAAGAAGATGTGGAAGCCAAAAGTCTCTGAAACTGCTCATATTGCTCACACTTCTCTCAGAGCATCTTCCAGTGAAGATTGGTATTTTGATAGTGGTTGTTCTAGGCATATGACTGGTGTTGAGAAATTTCTCATTAATATCAAGCCTCATACAACAAGCTTTGTAACCTTTGGTGATGGAGCAAAAGGTGAAATCAGGGGCAGTGGTAAACTCAGCAGCAAAAGCTTACCTAACCTAGATGATGTGTTACTTGTCAAAGGTTTGAAGGCTAATCTTATCAGCATAAGCCAACTGTGTGACCAAGGTCTTAAAGTCAACTTCTCAAAGAATGAATGCCTTATTACTTCTGACAAAGGAGAAGTGTTGATGAAAGGATCTAGGTCAAGGGACAACTGCTATCTATGGATTCCTGAAAAGACAGCTCACTCTACTACATGTCTTATTAGTCAGGAAGAAGAAGTAAAGCTTTGGCACCAAAGACTTGGCCATCTGAATCTAAAAGGAATGAAGAAGATTGTGTCCAAGGAAGCAATTAGGGGACTACCAAAGCTGAAGATTGTTGAAGGCAATATCTGTGGTGAATGTCAAGTAGGAAAGCAGGTTCAGATGTCACACCCAATGTTGCAACATCAGGTGACATCCAGAGTTCTTGAACTGCTTCATATGGACTTGATGGGACCAATGCAGGTAGAAAGTATTGGTGGCAAAAGATATGCCTTTGTGGTTGTAGATGATTTCTCAAGGTTCACTTGGGTTAGCTTCATCAGAGAGAAGTCTGACACTTTTGATGCATTCAAAGAACTATGCCTCAGACTACAAAGAGAGAAGGATAGTGGCATTGTTAGAATCAGAAGTGATCATGGGAAAGAGTTTGAAAATTCAAGATTCTCTGAGTTTTGTGCTGATGAAGGAATTGGGCATGAATTCTCCTCCCCAATTACACCCCAACAAAATGGTGTAGTTGAAAGAAAAAACAGAACTTTACAGGAGGCTGCAAGGGTTATGTTACATGCCAAGAAGTTACCCTACTACTCTTGGGCAGAGGCCATGAGTACTGCATGCTATGTACACAACAGGGTGACTCTGAGAAAAGGTACATCAACCACACTGTATGAGATATGGAAGGGAAGAAAACCAACTGTCAAACACTTCCATGTCTTTGGTAGCAAGTGTTATATCTTAGCTGACAGAGAACAAAGGAGGAAGATGGATCCCAAGAGTGATGAATGAGTCTTCCTAGGCTATTCCCTAACCAGCAGAGCCTATAGAGTCTTTAACAACAGAACAAGAACTATGATGGAATCCATCAATGTTGTCATAGATGACTGTTCAGACAATGTGCCTGATGTTGATCCTGACGTGGACACATCTCACCCCCAGCCTGAAGACTCTGAAGTTGTAGAGATTCCTGAGAAGACTGATCAGCAAGAAGATGTGACTCCAGTAAACAAGGGTCCCTCTGTTAGAGTTCAAAAGAATCATCCAAAAGAACTCATAATAGGGAGTCCTGAGTCATGTGTTATGACAAGGTCAGGAGAGGTTGTATCCAATGCTTGCTTTGTGTCAAAGGTAGAACCAAAGAATGTGAAAGAAGCCTTGACAGATGAGTTTTGGATTGAAGCTATGCAAGAGGAACTGAACCAGATCAAGAGGAATGAAGTATGGGATTTGGTTCCTAGACCTGAAGGAGTTAACATCATTGGTACTAAATGGGTCTATAGGAACAAATCTGATGAAAGTGGTGTTGTGACTAGAAACAAGGCTAGGCTTGTGGCTCAAGGTTACTCTCAGATTGAAGGAGTAGACTTTGATGAAACATTTGCTCCTGTGGCACGTCTTGAATCCATAAGGTTACTTTTAGGAGTAGCATGTATCTTGAAGTTCAAGCTATTTCAGATGGATGTAAAGAGTGCTTTTCTCAATGGATACTTGAATGAGGAAGTATATGTGGAGCAGCCCAAGGGATTTGTTGATCCAAATTATCCAGATCATGTCTACAGATTGAAGAAGGCATTATATGGATTAAAGCAAGCTCCTAGGGCATGGTATGAGAGGCTAACCAAATTTCTTGTGCAGCAAGGTTATAGAAAAGGAGAAACAGATAAAACCTTGTTTGTCAGAGAAGAAAAAGGCAAGCTCATGATTGCACAAATCTATGTAGATGACATTGTGTTTGGAGGAATGTCTGATCCAATGGTCAAGATGTTTGTGAATCAGATGCAGTCTGAATTTGAGATGAGCCTTGTAGGTGAACTTACCTACTTTCTTGGTCTGCAAGTCAAACAGATGGAAGATACAATTTTCATCTCTCAAAGCAAGTATGCCAAGAACATTGTGAAGAAATTTGGAATAGAGAATGCAAATCACAAGAGAACTCCTGCAGCAACCTATCTCAAACTTTCTAAAGATGAGCATGGTGTCAGTGTTGATCAAAGTCTATACAGAAGCATGATTGGCAGTCTACTTTATCTCACTGCAAGTAGACCTGACATTAGCTTTGTTGTTGGTGTATGTGCAAGGTACCAAGCTGAGCCTAAGATGAGTCATCTGAATCAAGTCAAAAGGATTCTTAAGTATGTCAGTGGTACAAGTGATTATGGAATTCTCTACTCTCATAGTGAAGACACAAGATTGTTGGGTTATTGTGATGCTGACTGGGCAGGTAGTGCTGATGATAGGAAGAGCACTTCTGGTGGATGTTTCTTTTTGGGAAGCAACCTTATCTCATGGTTCAGCAAGAAACAAAATTGTGTTTCTCTTTCTACAGCTGAAGCTGAACACATTGCAACAGGAAGTAGTTGCTCTCAGCTACTTTGGATGAAGCAGATGTTGGGTGAGTACAATGTGCAGCAAGATGTGCTCACATTATACTGTGACAATCTAAGTGCTATAAATATTTCCAAAAATCCTATCCAACATAGTAGAACAAAGCACATTGATATACGTCACCATTTTATTCGAGATCTTGTTGAAGACAATATTGTGACTCTAGAGCATGTTGCCACTGAGAATCAACTGGCAGATATATTCACAAAGGCGTTAGATGCAAATAGGTTTGAGGTGTTAAGGGGCAAACTTGGTATTTGCCTCTTTGAGGATCAATAGCCATAATAGCTATTCCGGCGTGCAACGGTTACCTACCTTTCCCTCCATCCACAGTTGCACGCAATCCAAAGGCAATCATTACAAATATTTCCAACGGCTATTTCACGATCAAAACTCCAAGAAATCCGTTTATTCAAGATTTTATCACATTGCCTACCACATTGTTCACCACATTTATTTCTCAAACACTCAAACGACCTAAGAAATATTTTTATCTCTCTGAAACCCTTTTGTTCATCTCACTGCAATTTTCTTTGAATCTTCACATCACTTCATCATCATCATCATGTCTACTACATCCAAAACAACCCCTTCAACCAAAACCAACACTCCTCCACCATCACCTAAACCTAATTCCCCACATCATGAAGAAATTCAAAGTGATATGATCGTCAATGTCACTCCTGTTTCAATGATCAAACATTTAGGATCAAAGAAAAGGAAGTCAAAACGATCAAGAAGGGAATCAACCCCCATTGCTGTAGAGGAAGTTGTTGTTCCTTCTCCTTCCACAGAAAAATCAAAGAAGAAGAAAAGCAAGAAATCCAAGACTGGTACACCCAAAAGGGTTCACACCATGGAAAGCCTGCACACTGATCCCCTTCCTGCTGAAACTATTGATGCTGCTGTTGATGCATCTGTGGGTCTAGGCTCTTCAAACCCTAACCCTGAGAAGGCTTCTCTGAAAATTTCTGGCGATCAAAGACACCCCATGACCCAGAAGATCATTGATTCTGTGTTCAAGGCCTTGCAAGAGCCTGATGTTATGGCAGATGTTGGCACATCATTGCCACAAGGTGAAGAAGAGTCTCCTGCTGATAAAGAAGAGACTATTCTACTGAAGAACAACCTGTCACTCCTGATTCTCCAGAACAGGAAATTGTTGAAGAAGACCAACCTGTTGAGGTTGAAGAACCTGAAAATGATACCCAGTCTGACAAGGGTAAAGAAGCTAAAAGTTCTGTAGATGTGGAAGACTCCAATCCTTCTGACAAGGATGTGGATGGAGATACTACTATTGTGGATGTGGAGGATTATGATTCTGACCTCCCTCTGAATATGATTGCTAAAGACAGCATTGCTAGAAGGACCAGAAGTGGAAAGGGTCCTGCTACTGTTAGAAGATCTCCTACTGCAACCAAGGAGAAGAAGAAGCCTGTCAAGAGGCAAGTTTTGTATGGTCCCAAGAAGGGATATAGTAAAGCTGTGGTTCCACCTGCCAAGAAGAAGACTCAGAAAAGAAAAGAGCCACCTACAAGTGACTCAGAGTACGATATGGAACAGGATGTAGCTCACATCAGGGAGTCTGAAGACGAATCTACTGAGGAGCACAATGTGGAGTTCGATGCGGTCCACATCGAGTCTGCTGTGAAGAAGAGCTATGGGAAGAAGAAAATCCCTCAGGGAATACCTGATATCCCTGTTGATCTGATTTCCTTCCATAATCCTGCACATGCTGGAAAATGGAAGTACATTGCTCACAGAAGATTGGCTCTGGAGAGGGAGCTAAGTGCTGAAGCCTTGCAGTGCAAGGAGGTTATGAAGCTGATCAAGCATGCTAGCTTGATGAAAACTGTGTCTGGGCTGAGTGACTGCTATGAGAAAGTAGTCAAGGAGTTTTTGGTGAATATCCCTGCTGGCTGTGATAATCCTTTGAACAAGGAGTATCAGACAGTCTTTGTGAGAGGAAAGGAAATCCACTTCTCTCCCACTGTTATCAACAAATTTCTGGGCAGAAGTGAAGAGCCCTATGCAGAGATCGAGGCTAATGACAACTACATAATCAAGGCCATCACTGCTGGAAAGGTCAAGTCTTGGCCTAAGAAAGAAAAACTGCAAGCAAGCAAGCTCACTCCAATCTACAACATCCTGAACAGGATTGCTGCTGCTAACTGGGTACCTACCACACACAACTGTGATGTGGCTACAGGTTTGGCTAGGATCATCTATACTGTAGGTAACAAAATTAATTATGATTTTGGTACTTATATTTTTTATCAGACTATCAAACATGCCAAAACCCTAGCTGTCAAACTACCCATTGCTTTTCCTTCCCTGCTGTGTGGAATCATATTGAGCCAGAGACCTGATGTTCTGGGCAAGGATGATTTGTCTTGCAGAAGAGAGACTGCTATCTCTTTTAGTCTCAAGCAGTCTGATGTGACTCCTGATGTAGGCACATCCAGCTCAACCAATGCAATGTCTAGGACAGACATGATTGCTGCTTTAAAGGAGACTTGTAAGGCTCTGGATGAGAAGAAGGCTAAGCTGGAAGCAGTCATTGCTGGACTGGAGCTTGAGGATGAGCAAACAATGGCTGAGGATGAGGAATTGGAGGAGGAGGAGCCCAATGACTCTGAAGCTGAGGAAACTGATGGGAGCAAGGATATTTGAATTTTTGTAATTCATTGATATTTCCCTGTACTCAGTATTTCCTTTGTTTTGCTTGTATATTGTGGGCTATGCCCTGGATTTATGTAGCACCTCTGTGTGCTTGTCCTTGTACTGCTGCACTAATAATGGCCTGAGTGCCTTTTTCTGTTCATGCACCATCATCTCTACATCTCATGCTATCTGCATTCTATGGTGTTTTACTTACTCTCTGTATGTTTGACTATATTTGTCAACATTTATGGCTAAAAAGGGGGAGTAAAAATTAAAATGAACATGAACAAATTCTTTGAAGTCTTAAAAATGGCAGCAAATTGTGATGTGTGGCACATCTGACTACACATCTGGTACATGCTTATTTTTCTTCAAATGTTTTCTCAACAAATTTTTGAAGAATTAGTTTTCTAAAGCATGTCTTTCTGAAGACTTTATATGTACGTTTTCAACTGGGTGATGCATTCTTAAGAAGTCCAATTGAAGATGTTAATTTGTGTAATGGTTGATCCATTTGTATGATTTCTACATGGTGATGCATTCTTAAGAAGCCTGTAGAAATTGCTAGTTTGTGTGATGTTTGATACATCTGTGATGTTTTAACTTGGTCATGCATTCTCAAGAAGCCAGGTTCAAAACATCTTCATGTTTCTCCACTAGGTCATGCATTCTGAAGAAGCCTATAGGAGATATGATATTTAGGGGGAGTAAACTACAACTGGGTTTGCTACCCTTCCTTATGTGTGCATGGAATCTCATGCTTGTATGTGTCTGAGAATTTATTTTTCTCAGTCTTTGGGAATTTATTTTTCCTATATTGTGAGAGTTTATTTCTCTCTTTGTTTATGAGGCTCATATCCGCTGCTGCATGCCTCTGATGTGCCTACACATCTCTCCAAGTCTTATTGGGTGACTCAAAGATTATTTTTGCCCAAAATTTGCCAAAGGGGGAGATTGTTGAGGATTTTAGGGTGTTGGCTTCATTTGGTAAAATAAGCCTGATTCCATGATGTGGAGCATGATGTGTAGCACATCAGGTTTCACATCTGGACGCCCTAGCTGGACGCGCTTTTATTTATTTACACGCGATCTTTTGAAAAAGATTTGTTTTTCAAATTAAATCGTGCCAGCTTGCGCGCCAAGGAACAAGATAATCTTTCATGGTTCTGTTTTATTTTATTGGCCGACTTTGATCAAAAGATTTGAAACAAACAATTAAAAGATTATGATCAAATAAATCTCAAGGTGAATTTACAAAGGCCAGCTGTCAACATTGAAGATCCAAGCCCATGAATCTTGTTCTATATAAAGGAAGACTGAAGACACTTTGAAGCACGAAGCCAAGAGTTAAAGAAATCGAGTCTTAGGTCTTAGTCTGTTTATTGTTCATTGTGAGCCTTCACTTGAATCATAGTTTTGATACAAGTAAGGACTGAGTTTGATAGAGTTGTAATCTCTAGTGTTCTTTCTCCAAAGCTTTGAAGCAAGGAGTTAGAGTGTGCAACACTCAAAGCCTTTAGGTACGAGTGCATAGTTTTTCTAGGAGTGTGTCTCCAAACTGAAGTTTGTTATTAAATCCTTACTGGGTAAGGTTGAGGGGGAGTGAGCAGAGGTTCTCATATCTAGGAGTTCCTAGGTAGAATTAGCACGGGTAGTGATTAAGTGAGAAGTTGTAAACGGAGGAGTTTAACTTTGAATTGATACTACCATAGTGGATTCATCCCTGGATTGGTATCCTCCAGATTAGGGCTTGTTTAAGCGCCGAACTGGGTTAACAAACTCACTGTGTTTTATTGTTTCCTGCACTTTAAATTGTTTACTTGTTCGTCAAGTTCAGCATGTTCACGATGTTGACACATTAGGCTACACATCGTACGATTCGTAAAGTGTACACATCGTACTACACATCTGACACTTGCCACCAGAATTTCAATTTCATCACTAATGAGAGAGCTATCTTAATTCATGAGCAAGATATTTTTTCTGCTCAAGTAATTCCTGAGCAGCCTGTTCATGTCGATGATTCTAGTTTGGCTGAGAAGCAAAAGGAGGACCACCAGAGCAGCAAATTTCTAGATATGCGTATCGTTGGTCCCTGGAGTGATGCAATCACTGATTTGGATTATGACAATTCAACTTGGAGTGGTATGAACTCTTCGAATGTCATTATTTCTGATGCTATTCTAAATCCAAATGTTTCCCATGACTTGGAAATATTGAGGCAACATGTTTGGAAGGAAAATGATGCTTTTAAGGATAAAACTTATACTGACGAGGAAGAAACAGAAGCAGCGCTTAATTTCTTGAAAAACCGCTATGTTCCTCCGGAAGAGCCTTTCACAGAGGTGGTCTCTAAGGCTAAGAAAAAGAATATGCAAAAAGGAATGCATTTGCATAATACCCGCTCCAGAGGTAGGTTTCCTTAGCTACTCATGTCGTATCTTTCTGTTTCGTTTGTGTTCGTTCTCTTTTTCTTTACTTTTATTTTATTTTATTTTGTTTTCTTTGTTGATTTTGCTTGAGAAGGTTTTGGTTGATGTCTCCCTTCTCTTTTTGTAATGTTGCCGTTTTATTTTATCTATCTATTTAGGGTGTTGTAGTTGGTTCACCATCTACACCCTTTTTGCTTAAAAAAAAAAAAGTTGATTTATATTTTAGGAAAATGCTAAAGAGTGTTCTCGGGGCACTGGTTAAATTTATTAATATAGAAATTCTGTCTCGAAATATGTGCATTCAATGCATTGAAAATGTAAAAAGTTGTTTTATCACCAATAATTTTATTTTTTATTTCCATTTTTACATTGCTTATAACAAGTGTCTTGGGGCACTATTTAGTATGACCCTATATTTTATAAGAATGAGTGTTCAAGTTTTTTGTTGAGCTCCCAACACTCAATTCACATAAAAAATTCATTAAAAAAGAAGATAAAGTACATACTTTATTTGACTGAATTTTACCCTGCATAGTCTTAACCCGAGAAAAGATTATCTCCCGTCAACTGTATCTCCAATGAAATTTGGACCGTTTGTTGGCAGGCAGATCAAGTCAATTAAGACAATTGTAAGGTGCAGATTTTCACTGAATTTTACAAAAGTATTTGCAATTTAATTAGTTTTTACTTTTTAGGTGTACATGTTTTGAGATATATATGGATTAAATATCATTTTCGTTCATGTATGTTCGTGAATTTTTTGCTTTAGTCTTTGTATATTTTTTTTGTTGCAAATACATCTCTAAATGTGCAAATCTTATTGGTTTAAGTCTCTCTTGACTGTGCTTGTTAGCTACCAATTATCTACAAACGCAGTTTTTTTTAATGGGAGAGACTAAAACCAACAAAATTTGCACATACATTATGAGAAATGATTCCTACATACTCTTTCATACACAATACTTACACAAGAGCATTTGTGTAATATTTCATCTTCTTATTCTTATGAAAAATGCAAAAAGTATGTATAAATAGTGTTTGTGTATGATTTGTGTAACAAAAGTGTGTCAAAATAACACTCCTCTAAAATATTCTTATACCATTGCTCGATACAAATGAACGTTAAGACTATATTATTTGATGTAATGAAGAGAATACACAGTTCTTTGATGATGTTAGCACCGTGTGCGGATGCAATAACATCTATGAGGTGTTTACTGACTGAAGCAATTCAGTTTCTTGATGAATGTCCTCTGCATATTAGTTATGTGTTGACTGCTGATATTTTGAAAATTCATATCCTTCATTTAGTTTTGGTGTAATTTTTTCCCAGGCATTCCCTCGGTGTAATAAAAAGATTAATTTAGAAATCAAAGTATTTAGAAAAGACCGAACCCGGCCCATTCAACATCGCCAACAGGTTGTGGTGACGATGCAATAGAAGACGACACCGTTGAAGGTCGGAACGGTGAGAGAGACCTTGTAGTCAATGAAAAAGACCATCGACCAAGCGTCTCCAGCTCCAATGTATAATCGGGTCCGACCACTCTCTTTGTAGTCGTATTCCTTCTTCGTAGCCGCTTTAAAAATGGCGAGAAAAAACAACCCGATGAAGCCACAATCTCAGGTTGGGCAAGTGGTTGCTCAAACCGCCATCTTTCAGACCGGACCTTAGGACTTGACCGGAAGGACCGTGCCCGAGGCTCCACGGGAGATAACTTGTAGGAGCCGAGTGGCGGTGGTCTGAGCTTTGGTGAGGGAGATTCCAACAGATTGTGATGATGGGGTATAGGTAGTCCGGGTTTGATCTCCCATTTGAATGGAATTGCTCCAGGCTTCTTGAAAGAATCATCATCTTCCATCACAACCATAGTTTATTCAATTTGATTATTGGTAATCTAAACGTTCTATATGTTCATTGCACTTGGAGTGAGGGCATTTGATTTTTATATACATTGATATTGATATTATTATACGGTGACAATGCGAAATCAGAGGCATGGATTAGTGGAGAGTCTTGTCTTGTTGGCCCACACTCGTGGAACTTGATATGAGTTGAGTAGCTGACTTTGTTTCTTATTTTGTCAAGACCAATTTTAATCTTTAATTTATGTTCATGTGATTAAAATAGACATTTTTATAATTCCATGAACTTATCTTAATTGGTAGGATATTACATTATACTATCTCCATCCCATTTTATTAGAGCTATTTTGATTAAATGATACTATTTACTTATCATGCTTTGACCATACTTTTTTAATAATATATAGATATAAATATAAACATATAAGATCTTATTTAATTTATTTTGATGAGTATTTTCAAAATATCCAATTTTTATAATTTTTACTAATAGAGAATTAAAGATATTAGTTATCAAAATCGTGCATTGGCATACGTGCACTAATCAAACTAGTTCTTTTATTTTGGGACGGAGGTAGTATATATAAAGGGTATCAGAGTTCGAACCTTAGCCATTAGGACTAAGCTACTTGGCAAAACAAAAGACATTTTTACAAAAATCCTTTTCACAAAGTTATACCATTATTTTGCTAACTTAAATTAGTGTTTTTTTTAATCCGTAAGCGTAACTCAGTTAGTAAGAATATCACATTTTTATATGCATTTTATAAACTACTCTTAAGTAAAATTTGAGTTTATAGGTCAACATTTTTCTATAAATTTTACTCAATATTATCTAATCAATTAAATAAATTGAATATTAATTAAAAGGGGTTGCTAATTTAGACTTACTTAAAAATATGTGGATCTAAATTAGCAATGTGCACCTTTTTACTTTGGACAATATACCCTCACTCCTTCTTTTGTAATTAATTTAAAACTAAAGGGTAATCAAGTCATTTGGAATTTTTTTGTGGATGTTCATGTAAACATAATTTTCAGGCCCGTCCCGCACACATGTGCAACATGTGCCGTGGCATCGGACCTCCTAAAAACGAAGGCCTCAATTTTTTTTATATAGTAGTAATATTAGTAAATTAAGGGATGTAAAATTTAATATATTACATAAAACTGCAAATATCCAATTGTTAGATCTATAATCTCTTTTATTGAGTAGTAGTGTTAATAAATTAAAGAGTGTAAAATTTAATATATTATTTAATTAATGAATTTACTTCAAAAAATATTCGAAAAATGACTCAGCTTAAGTAGCTAGGAAATATTTTATTGTTATTGATTATACTATGAATCTTTTATATTAATTATGGGGATGCTTTTTTTTTATACTATTTGCAATTTAAATAAAGGATATTTTTTTTAAAAAAAATCATTTTTATTTATTAAAAAGGGCCACATTTTTTATTTGCACATGACCTCCAAAAACTCGGGACCGGCCCTGATAATTATTTGTTTTTTGTTGTTTGGTTTCTTTCTTACTATGACTTCTCCCTAATATGTCAATCTATTTATCAATCTTGCCGTACATATCGTTGGTTTTATTATTAATTTTTTACGGTTATATCATTAGCATTGTTATTTCTCTGTCATCGTTACATTTTCTTTTCTTTCTTATACTGTTATTTTTGTCTCATATTATTATTATAATAATGATGTGTGTATGATGATAAATTTATAATTGATGGTTTTGATTGGATTAAAAAGTTGATGGATTTGATCGGAGATTTTTTTATTTCATTTTGATTGAAGCAAATTTTTGTTTGATAATTTTGATTATTAAAAGGAATGTAGTTCACATGTGAATCAATGGCTTTAATATTAAGTCACAAAGATGAATATTCAAGATAATATCCACCGGTAAATTAAGTCACAAAGATGAATATTGAAGAATTTTTTTATTTTTTTTTATTTCTTAGGTTGTTTATTTAGGTTGCATATATTTATAATTATTTGGGTTTAAATTAGCAAAGTGTGTGTACATCATTTGATAAAATTTACCTAACTAACCCTTAATTTCCTAGTGTAAAGTACTAAATATCAAGGGTATTTTTTGTCCAAAATGAAAAGATGCACATTGCTAATTTAGACTCACATGCTTTTAAGTAGGTTTAAATTAGCAACCCCCTAATTAAAATTATAGTTTTATATCGTTTCATATTTATCATTTATCGTTGAATATTATATATTTAAAATGCGTCATACTAAGAGATTAACTAAAAAATCCAAAAAAATATATAAATTAGCCTTTATATTGCCTTTATAGTTAGCATTGTTGATGGTAGATAGTTTTTTTGTAAAATGCAACAAATTGTATACTAAAGAGTAAAAAAGGTGATATACAAACCAAAACCGTTTCGAGCATGGTTCGCTTATGCTTTAGCACGAGTAGCTTTATCTCATGTTTCTCGCATTACTTTTAATGTTATTCTTTCTTGTATTGTCACTATTATTTTGAATGAAATGCCATAAGTTTGTTTATGTCCAAAAAAAAAAGTTAGCATCGTAATATCAGTGATAATTAAGCCGTTTTCTTCATGTGGTAAAAGTGCGGCTGCTTGATACTTGTCATTTTGACTAATTACAGCTTCCTAAGCATAATAATCTTCAGCATGCTTATTAGTTCCTAACTTCTGACCCTACAATAACTTAGAAGTTTGTAAAATCAATTTTTGTGGTTCACAAACAGTTCACACATCATTGAGTTTGCATTATTGAAAAGGATATTAACAAGGTAAACTCAAACAGAAGCATAATATGAATAGGAACATTATGAACTATACTGTATTTGTTAGGACTTTTTTACTGGATAATGGTAAAATATGCATAAATCCCTTTCACATTACACTTGCTGAGTGACTTGCCAGTCCATTTTAACAAAGCATGCTACACAATTGAACTCCACCTTACTCTCTTACAAGAGCATATGATCAAAAGAGGAGAATTCCACTGCCAAAATGTGTAGCATCAACGACCAGGATTTATAGCTCCGGATATTTTCAATTAGTATTACTTTCAGAACAAAATAACAGCAGATAAAAACAGAACCAAAACACACATGATTAATCTAACTGTCAAACTGTCAAAAATCAAAATTTGATTACTGCGACTAACAGCAATCACAAAATTATCCTGATGCTGACTCATAAACAAATCTTGCATCACACCGGGATCACTGATGTAGCAGCTCAATTCCATATAAGAAGCACAACTTGCGCTCGAAAAAGGATATAGTCAGCTCCTCAGTATCCATCTTCCATCAATTTGCCAAAGCATCCAAAATATTGTTTGCCTCTCTATTGATATGATTCAAAATTTAAAGTTTATTACACCTAAAGTGTTTTTTTCCTTCAAAATTTATCAACTTCGCTTTCAGGTACACAAAATGGCTTCAAGTCCATTTTCCAGGAATTACATAGAAACTGGAAGGAGAAAGTTTGTGGTCCTGTTCACATTGACAAATTAAACACCACAGAAGACAAGTATAACTATCACCAAAGTTTCATATTACAAGCTACTTATAGAATGATAAATTTTATGTTTCCTTTGAAGAAACCATGGCGCCACGAAGTTCAACTAGTGCCTCGGCTTCATTAATTGCATCCATCACTTCAAGTTTGCCCCTAGTCAAAGCTTCATCCATTGGAGTCCTCTCGTGACTGTTTAAAACACTAACATTAGCTCCAGCCATGATTAATTTCTTCACAACCTCAACATGTCCATTGAGGCACGCCCAATGAAGAGGTGTATTCTTTTCCACGTTTTCTGAATTAAGACTCGCTCCTCTACTGATTAAATACTCCACAATATCGATATGTCCATTTGCTGCAGCCATATGAAGAGCTGTTCTACCTTGATCATCCTTGGAATCAATAGGAACACCGTTGGATGTTAAACTCGCAACATCATCCATGTCATTATATCTTGCTGCCTCAAGCAAAGCTTCGATGTTGTCCATCGTCGTTTCAGGTGGACTTTGCAGTTTAATGTTCTCTTCCACCGCTCCCATTTTATGTTGTTACCTCACCTCAGTCACTCTTGAGATTAGAGAAGAGAAAACAAGAAACCTGCAACTAAAGATCAAGACAATTCATTAAGAAAAAAGATTCAACAAAAAATAAAATAAAAACATTAACCACAATATAAATTACAATAATAATACAACTCTTTTTCAATCATTATTAAGATCCCTACTACTCATTTATTCTGAAGAAGTAACAACAAAACAAAGTCTCTTTAGTCTTAAACATATAAAAGAGTTTCAAAGGCACAGTTCATATCTCAAATGAATTTTACTCTTACAATTTCAACATTTTCAGTGGAAAAAGTGACAGTCTAACAGATATCAAATTTTAATTGCTCCTCAATATCATCATGTGTAAGAAGAAAAATAGTTACAAAAATCAGAGGCTAACAATGATTGTTTCAATCGTTTCATAAAATTGCATGTAATGCACATAAAAAATTATAGAGAGAGAAGAATGAAGGGAGCAGAGAAAACCTGCTAAGCAATTCGACGGCAATAGACGAAGGCAAGTGGGCCGGTGAGTTGCAATGTGGAAGAGGGTTAGGGTTTGAATCTCAAAATTTCATCTTTCGAAAGAGGAAAGAGAAATTAAACTGCAGAAAGAGAATTGGAGAACCAGTTGCGTGATATGGGCTTAACAAGCTGGTTTCAAATTTTTTTGGGCAAATTACATGACCTCCCTCAAGGTTTATTAAACTGTCACTCACAGTGACTATAGGCGGAGCCAGGTAAGTTACAGAGACTGGCACAATTTTAACCGCAAGCGGCAAATTTAAATGTGATAACAAACATATTATGAATTAATGTACAAACAATTCCAAAATCTACTCAATTTGTCAAATAACAGTTCCAAAATCAACTCAAATCGTCAAAATCAACACAAATAACATAATCAAGGTTCCAAACAAATTCAAAACCTTAACATTGTATCAACTCATTCAACAAAGAGAATCAAAATCAATTCTTTCATCACTCATCAACAAACAAACACAAACAAAATCAACAAGGGGCAAAAAGATCAAAATAACAAACAAAATCAAAACCCTAAAAAATCAAATCAAACATTGACTTTGATTCTGAAACTTTCATTTTAAGCCATTGAGTATGAACTAGTCTAGAACTTACTGAAACTTTTCCAAACAGATCAAATTATTCACGTCAGACTTCTCACTAGCTATTGTGCATCCGAAAAACACTTACCTGTGTTGCGTGCGAGAGAAACGCGTGAGAGAGAGCTCCGACTGCTGTGCCGGCGGGCGGCGGCGGTGGCGACGGATTTGGATTTTAGAAGGTTGAGTTGCGATGCGAGAGACACGAGAGAGAAGCGCGTTCTGTTTTTTCAGAAACGCGTGTTTTGTTTTGTTATTCCAAAAAAAAAAAAAGATTGGGCCGAGCCCGGGCACGTGCCCAGGCAGGCCGGGCTCAGTCTTCGCCTATATCACACACCTCTATTTTGTAACCTGACATAAACCTCCCTTACTTAATTTTCAATGTGACAAAGACCTCCCCTCTAGATTAACACCGCTTATGCTCCGTTAAAACACAACACGAATTGTTTGATCCACTCACAATGAATTGTGACCTAGGCCTCCTCCATTAATGTTCCTCCTTGAATTCAGACCCTGTTATGAAATAAGGCCATTCCTGTTTGTGGTGAGCTATTTAAAAGTCCCTATAAATTGTCCTATGTGTTATCAAGAGAGGGAAATTATTAATCACATTTTTACATGATTCTAAACTCTGTTAGGATGTTGGATATAATGTCTCAACATTGTAGCTAGTTAGCTTTTGTTAGGATGTTGGATATAATGTCAGTCTAAAGATCCACCCTGTAACAGAAAACCGCAGTTTGTCAGTTACAACCGTTTCTTACCGTTACAACCGTCGTTCTCCACCTTCTTCTTGATTTTACACCGTAACTTTCTCTGTTCTTTAATGGCGGAGCATTCAAACTTTATACAACCGGCGATTTCAAAGTTTGATGGTTTCTATGACCATTGGGCAATGCTGATGGAGAATCTCCTTCGATCAAAGGAGTATTGGAATCTCATTGAAACCGGTGTTGTTATAGCTCCGGCGAATGCGAATCCAGAACAAAGAAAGCTAGCTGAAGAGAGCAAGTTGCGTGATTTGAAGGTGAAGAATTACTTGTTCCAGTCGATTGATAGATCAATCATGGAGACAATCTTGACTCGTGACACGGCGAAGGATATTTGGGATGCTATGCGTAGAAAGTATCATGGATCAACGAAGGTGAAGCGGGCTCAGCTGCAAGCTCTCCGTCGAGAGTTTGAGGTTCTTGCTATGGGGGAGAATGAATCTGTAGATGAGTACTTCGCAAGAACACTCTCAATTGCTAACAAGATGACAGCACATGGAGAAAGAGTGGAGCAGTAAATGGTTGTGGAGAAGATCTTGAGATCTATGACTCCAAGATTCAACTATGTTGTGTGTTCTATAGAAGAATCAAACGATGTAATTACCCTATCCATTGATGAGTTACAGAGTAGCTTGTTGCTTCATGAACAAAGAATGAAGGCTCAGAAAGAAGGTAGCAGTGAGGAACAAGCACTCAAGATTGCTAATGCTGGTAGGGGCAGTGGTAGAGGTAGGGGAAGGAATGCTTCACGAGGTCGTGGGAGAGGTAGACAGAGTAAGGATCAGATTGAATGCTATAAATGTCATAAACTTGGACATTATCAATCTGAATGTCCCACTTGGGAAGAAGCAAATTATGCTGAGTTCAATGAGGAGGAAGAGATGCTTCTGATGGCCAAAAATGATCCAAGAACTGATACAAAAGATGAAGTTTGGTATCTAGATTCCGGGTGCAGTAACCACATGGTAGGTATGAAGGATTGGTTATATGAATTTGATGATAAATTCAGAGAAACAGTCAAGCTAGGAGACAATTCAAAAATGGCAGTCATGGGAAAGGGCAATGTGAAGTTGAGGATTGGTGGCAAAGTAGTTGTAATCACAGATGTGTATTATTTGCCAGGTTTGAGTAGCAATTTGCTTAGCATTGGCCAGCTTCAGCAGAGAAATCTCACCATCATCTTCAAGAATGATATGTGTCAAATCTTTCATCAAGATAAAGGTTTGATCTTATCAACTCGCATGTCACCTAATAGAATGTATGTTGTTCTAGCTCCCATTATTATTCCAATGTGCTTAAAGACTAGCAAATTGGAAGATACAACTCTGTGGCATATGAGATATGCACATTTGAGCCTCAAAGGATTGAGTATCTTAGCCAAGAAGGCAATGGTGAAGGGTCTGCCAGACTTGAAAGACACTAAAGATAAATGCACTAACTGCTTGGTAGGGAAGCAACATAGAGATGTGATACCAAAACAAGCAAATTGGAGAGCAAGTGTAAAGTTAGAATTGGTGCATTCTGACATTTGCGGTCCAATCAAGCCTGAATCAAATGCCAAGAACAGGTACTTCATCACTTTTACTGATGATTTTACTAGAAGAACATGGGTCTATTTCTTAAAAGAAAAATCTGGTGCTTTTGATGTTTTCAAAAGGTTTAAAGCACTTGTTGAAAGAGAGTCAAACTGTTTAATTCAGTGCCTTAGAACAGATAGGGGTGGTGAGTTTACATCCACTGCATTTAATGACTTTTGTAGTGAACAAGGCATCAAGAGACAGTTGACTGCTGCTTATACTCCTCAACAGAATGGAGTATCAGAGAGAAAGAATAGGACATTGTTGAATATGGTGAGAAGCATGCTATCTGGTATGAATGTTCCTAAGGAGTTTTGGCCTGATGCGGTCAAATGGGCCACTTATGTCTTGAATAGAAGTCCTACACTTGCAGTAAAAGACATGACTCCTGAAGAAGCTTGGAGTGGACAAAAGCCTTCTGTGCATCACTTTAGAGTGTTTGGTTGTTTGGCTCATGTGCATGTTCATGATGTACATAGAAAGAAGCTTGATAGTAAGAGTATAACATGTGTTAATCTAGGTGTAAGTGAAGAATCTAAGGCTTACAAAGTATATGATCCAGTCAATGATAAAGTCTTCATCAGCAGAGATGTTGTATTTGATGAATCTAAGGGATGGAATTGGCAAAGTAATAGTCAAAATACACAAGAGGGTCCCAGTGGTGTTGATAGTACTTCTGATGATGAGGATGTTATTACTACAGCCACAGCTGCTACAGATGATATAGTGGTCGATACTGATGAAGTTGGTGAGTCTAGTGATGATGATGATGCAGGTGAAATGGTGAACAACAATGGGGAAACTAGTCAAGGTGCAGTGCAAAAAAGAGTTAGAAGACCTCCTGGCTACCTAGAAGACTTTGTAACTGGTTCTGAAGCTGAACAAGAAGAACAACTTCACAATCTAGCTATCTTTAGCAGTAGTGATGATCCTAGTACTTATGAAGAAGCAGCAAAGTCAGAAATTTGGAGAAAGGCTATGGACCAAGAAATTGATTCCATATAAAGTAACAACACTTGGGAACTCACTGCTCTTCCACTTGGTGCAAAGACTATTGGAGTCAAGTAGATTTATAAGACAAAGTACAATGAAAAAGGAGAGGTTGAGAAACATAAAGCAAGACTGGTGGCAAAGGGGTATACTCAGAAATATGGAATTGACTATGGTGAGGTATTTGCTCCTGTTGCTAGATGGGATACTATCAGGACTATTTTGTCTATAGCTGCAAGTAAGAAATGGTGTGTGTTTCAACTTGATGTGAATAGTGCCTTTCTTCATGGAGAATTGGTTGAAGAAGTGTATATTGATCAACCAGCAGGATATCACAAGGGAGGATCTGAGATGGTCTATAGACTAAAGAAAGCACTCTATGGCTTGAGACAAGCCCCTAGAGCATGGTATAGTAAGATAGAGTCTTACTTTTGTGCTGAGAAGTTTGAGAAGTGTACTTATGAGCCAACACTGTTTGTCAAAAATGGTGTGAGAGGCAAAATTCTCATTGTTAGCTTGTATGTAGATGATCTCATCTACACTGGAAATGACTTGAAGATGATATAAGAGTTCAAAGAGTCAATGAAAGGACGATTTGCTATGACAGACTTGGGAAAAATGAGATATTTCCTTGGAGTAGAAGTCAACCAGAATGAGAAGGGGATTTTCATATTTCAGCACAAATATGCATCAGAAATCTTGTCTAGATTTGGCATGAAGGAGTGTAACAAAGTTTGTAGTCCAATTGTTCCTGGATGCAAACTGGTGAAAGATGAAAATGGTAAAGCCTCAGATCCTACTACATACAAACAGATGGTGGGATGTTTGATGTATCTGCTAGCAACTAGGCCTGATATTGCCTTCTCTGTATGCTTAGTAGCTAGATATATGGAGAGACCTACAGAAATACACGTGGCTGCAGTGAAAAGAATCATGAGATACTTGAAAGGTTCTTTGAGTTTTGGCATCTGGTACAGAAGTGGAGATGTAGATGATTTGCAAATGATTGGTTGGACTGACTCTGACTATGCTGGTGATAGTGATGACAAGAAGAGTACCTCTGGATATGTTTTCAAGCTTGCTTCTGGTGCTATATCATGGTCCTAAAAGAAACAACCAATAGTTACTTTGTCTACCACAGAAGCTGAGTTTGTGGCAGCTGCCTCCAGTGCTTGTCAAGCAGTTTGGTTGAGGAATGTTTTAAGTCATTTGGGTTGTAATCAGAAGAATGGATCTGTCATTCTATATGACAATAGCTCATCTATCAAATTGTCAAAAAATCCAGTCATGCATGGAAGATGCAAACATATTGATGTGAGGTACCACTTTCTTAGAGATCTTACTAGAGACAATGTGATTGAGCTAAGGCACTGTAGCTCACAGGATCAACTTGCTGATGTACTTACCAAGCCTCTAAAGCTGGAGTCGTATTGCAGATTAAGGGAGGGCTTGGGAGTAGTTGATTTGTCTATTGTAATGTGATTGTATGTTGTAAATTGCTTTTGTGTGTACAGGTCAATTTAAGGGAGGGTTTGTTAGGATGTTGGATATAATGTCTCAACATTGTAGCCAGTTAGCTTTTGTTAGGATGTTGGATATAATGTCTCAACATTGTAGTCAGTTAGCTACTAGCAAGATAGTTAGTGTGTCACTTGCATTGTAAGCTTCCCTATATATATGGGACTAACTTGTACAGTTGGATAATGAGAATAATCACCCTTTCCTTACAAACTCAACCCGAGACTGTTCAGATATTGCTTATGTTATTGTTGGGCTATGGTATACTAGGAACAGGAAGGTTTATTGTATTATTAGAAAGGTGCATGATTGTGCTAATGAATGAATATAAGCAAATTGCAAAACTCAATAATTTCAGTATTAAGAATCGTGCTACATAGACAGACCATAACAATCTTACCAGAAAAGGGCGTTTGGGGTCTTGGAGCGGTGGTCGGAGATGTTGAAGGAAGATTCCCGCGGCTGCAACTTGGTCGACTGGTGGTTTTGATGATGCGGCGACGGGGGAGGCTTTGCGCGATGTTAAAATGCCAAAGGACGGAGGGATGATTCTGTTTGGTGTTGTTTGAAATTGAAGCAATGGAGATAAAGTTAGGTTCATTTTATTTTATTTTGTCATTTTAGCCATGTGGGTCGCATGGGTAATTAAGTGGCCCATTTGTTTGTTGTGTAAAAAAAAAAGGATAAATTACTCTTCTGCCTCCATGTTGCTCCTAGACCCCCCCTAAAAATCCGAAAATGCCTAATGTATCTTCCGAATTTATCCGAATGTTTTATTGTTATTTCCCTTTAAAATGTTGTTAATTCCCATCAAAATTGGTTTTCTTCATTTTCCCTTGAGACTTTGACATGCTTTCAACTTAGTTTGATGTTTTGCTTTCAGTTATTTCAGTGTAGGTCATTTAAATCAGCTAGGTTCTATTCAAATTAATTTGATTACAATGTATTAATATTAATTTCCAAACTGTCAAGAATATGATTTCTTTTTCATGTCTCCCTTTGGTATATGAGACAAGGTAATATAGAACACATATATGTATTTTGGAACTTGTGTTTAGAATTTAAGCGTATTCGGAAGTTGCGTTCAGAAAAACAAAAATATTTCAAAAAAACCCAATTTTAGATTGTGTGTTCCAAAAAGTTTTATGTTTGGATTGTCGGTTCCAAAATGCTTGGATCAGTTTGGGAGGCCTGAGAAACAATTAAGGGGGCCAGAAAAGTAATTTTAAAAAAGTGGCTCATTTGTTAGCCCAAGATATTCTAACTAACCCAAGTGTAAATACCAATTTAATTTTTTTTAAAAAGAAAATTTGATAGTCAATTACATAATTGTTCTCTGTCGAACTTGATAAATAATCTCTTTCAACATTTGTTCTTAGTCTGAACTATTTAGTTTGATTGTCATTGATATTTTTTTTTTAAACTAAACATTAAACAAACTAACAGATATCCCTATTTTTTGGATATGGTACACAAGACTAAAAGAAACATTATGAAAATTGTTCTTAAGGTCTCCTAAATTCTCCCAAGCTCTCCAAATTGACAAAAATGTCCATCATTCAAAAAGCTTATATTGACTTGTTTCAGATCCTATCTTCCAAAACTACCTGAAATTTCAGAAGATATGTTCTCATCTATAATGACATTTCGGAAGATGCAATCTTATCCAAACTAGGCCCCAAATGAAGGTATTTTGTGTTTTCGGGGCCTTTGAACAACATGGGGCCTGAAGAGCAATTTTTGAACGATACGTACTTTTCGCGCCCCCTGAATCTCACACGCACCCCCTAGATTTTTCAATATTACCCCCTCACTACTTAAGTAGCGAACTCAGGGGAGTGCCAAAGCTGGGAAAAAATAGTTTGCTACTTAAGTAGCAAACTGAGTTCGTATTCTAGAATGCGAACCGTATAAAATAGGGGGCGAAGGAACGGGAAATTCAAAAATATAAATTTTATAAGGTTCGCATTCTAGACAGCGAACTCAATTCGCTACTTAAGTAGCAAACTGTTTTTTCCCAGCTTTGGCACCCCCGGGTTTGCATTCTAGACAGCAAACTGATCCAAAATGCTTGGATCAATTTGGGAGGCCTAGGAAACAATTAAGGGGGTCAGAAAAGTAATTTTAAAAAGAAGTGGCTCATTTGTTAGCCCAAGATATTCTAACTAAGCCAAGTGTAAATACCAATTTGATTTTTTTTTTCTAAAAGAAAAATTGATAGTCAATTACAGAGTAGTTCTCTGTCGAACTGGATAAATAATCTCTTTCAATATTTGTTCTTAGCTTGAATTATTTTAGTTTGATTGTCATTTATATTTTTTTTAAACTAAACATTATCATCGAAACAAACTAACATATATCCATATTTTTTGGATATGGTACACAAGATTTAAAGAAACATTATGAAAATTGTCCTTAAGGTCCCCTAATTCTCCCAAGCCCTCCAAATTGACAGAAATGTCCATCATTCAAAAAGCTTATATTGACTTGTTTCAGATCCTATCTTCCAAAACTACCTAAGATTTCAGAAGATACGTTCTCATCTATAATGACATTTCGGAAGATGCAATCTTATCCAAACTAGGCCCAAAATGAATGTATTTTGTGTTTTCGGGGCCTATGAGCAACATGGGGCCTAAAGAGCAATTTTTGAACGAGATGTACTTTTCACGCCCCCTGAATCTCACACGCACCCCTCAGATTTCCAATATTACCCCCTCGCTTTTTAAGTAGCAAACTCATGGGGGTGTCAAAGCTGGGAAATTACAGTTTGCTACTTAAGTAGCGAACTGAGTTTGCAATTCTAGAATGCGAACCTTATAAAATAGGGGGCGAAGGAAGGGGAAAATTCAAAAATATAAAATTTTATAAGGTTCGCATTTTAGGGGGGTGCAAAAAGTACTTTTATTTTCAAACATCATTGGGCTGCAGAATTTCCATTTCTTCTCACTCACTCACCCAGCTAATAGCCTGATAGTCACTCACTACTTGTTGAAAGCTATCCATCTTCTTCTCTATAAACCAACTTCCCCAATAGTTGGTTCCAAGGACAAGATCGCTGCTGCTGCTGCTGCTGCTGCTGCTGCTGCAGCACCGCTTTGACAATCACTTCGGCAATCATCTCTACAATCACTCTACCACTCAAACTCTCTCTCTCTCTCTCTCTCTCGAGCCGCCCCCAACAACCTTCATTTTTCGCAACAGCAATCCTAACCCCCCCAACGGTGGAAGGAGAACTCCAGCTATTGCTCTGCGAAGGGTTATTTAGCATTAGAGTCTGATACTTGGCCATCGCTCTTGATATCACCTCATCAACAACAGGTATGTATGACTCTCTACCATGAAAAATCAAAGTATTCCAAATACCATAAATGAGCGCTACATTACTCACTCATTTGTGAGTTATCCAATCCGATAGAGATAGATAGATGACACTGGTTGGTTGTTTAATAAATTAATTGATGTTGAGTCGAGATCCGAATAAAAGAGATTGAACCCTCATGAACAAGTCAAATTCATCACTTAATTTCATCTCTTCTTGTTGTTGTTGTTGTTTAGGTAGTAGTAATCGAATTGAATTGAATTTGTATCTACTAACTAAAGTAAAGAAAACTAAGTAGGGTTTATTTGTTTTGTTTTGAAGAAGAAGAATATGGGAGAGAGGATCCCATCTGGGAATGGGAGTTATTTCCAGTTCCCTCCTCATCCTCCTCCACCTGGTCCCGTTGGACTTCCCCCTTCTCCTATCAGGTCTTCCGATCATCGCGAAAGATACATGGCTGAACTATTGGCTGAGAGGCAAAAGCTTGGTCCCTTTTTGCAAGTTCTCCCACAATGTACCAGGCTCTTAACTCAAGGTTCATTTCATTTTTTATTTTATCTTCTTAACATCATATTTCCATGTCCTTCTTGTAATACAAATAAACCTTTTTTTATACATATTTTCAGATTTCAAAATGAACAAAAATTCTCACTCAATTACATTTTTATATTGCACCTAACTCATCCTTACAAAACCGACTTGTTAGGTGCGGTCAAGAGTGTCATTCTTTATAAACTCATTTAACTTCTTATCTCTTTTGTGCATGGAACGTGAGTTCTTTCAAATATTTTGCTATGTAATAGTGTTGGCAACTTGAGGGGCAACAATTTGAGGTTGTTGTCAAGTACTTATTGTTATACTCACAACTAATCCCAAATAATAGTAAAAATCAGACAATATCAATATTTTAATACTGATAAGAAAATTTAAGAATCTGTTTGATTTTTTCTTTTTCTTCTTTCAGTTTTAATTAAAAAGATATCACACTGTTTGAAGTTTGTTTCCTATTTTTAAACTTTTATGCAGGAAACCTTGCAAACAATGAAATGTTGTTTTATCAATTTCTATACAAACCTTTGAAAACAGGAAATAAAGTGAAAATATGGTAGCGTTTCCTGAATTTAAATTTAAAACAGACAATGAAAATTGTAATGTTTTTTTCTCTATCCAAACGTGAATAGTTGAAATAGTTTAGATGTTTGTTTGACGGTTCTGTTATTCCTAGTTCTTCTTTGTCTTTGCAATTTTATATACAGTAGTTATACCTTAGTGCCATTTTTTTGTTCGTGCCATTCAATATGTAGGCAAGGTGACTTCCTTAACTTTGCTCATATAATCATTCAAGGGTGTGTAGTTTTTCTCAGCTTCTAATGTGTATGACAGAAATCAGACGCATCTCGGGCTTTAATCAAGGTTTCACTGAACATGAAAGATTTGAGCCAGACAGTCCATTTAGGCCCTTAGGTCAACATCCAAATAGTATGCCAATGGATATGGAGGGATGGCCTGCTGTACCTAGAGAGGTAACGCAACTTCATCATACCAGTCAGAAATACTCCCTCCAGTCCTTAATATAAGAGGAACTTTACTTTTTAGATTCATTGAGAATCTAATGTATCCAATCCATATTATTGACTAGATACATTAGATTCTCAACGAATCTAAAAAGTGAAACTCCTCTTATATTAAGGACCGGAGGGAGTACCTATTATGTTATTCCTGAATTCTTTAGTTATTTCATATTTACTGACCGGGGTCTATTGTTCATTTTCAAATTATTGTTGACCTTTTTAATGCAAAAATAAACTCATAGCAATTTCAATTGTGTGCATGTGCACAATTGTAAGTATTGACTAAAATTGTCCAACATTTAGCCATTGAGGTTTTCTGTTTGTTTGCAGAGTTTGATTTTATTATTCTATAAAAATAAAAAAATTAACTTAAACACCATGCATGATCTGTGCTTTTTGTATTCCATTTTCCATGTTTAAAATTAAAATACATGCATGAAAAATGGCCTGTATTGGTTTTAAGCGAATCCTTCTATCACATAAAATACGCTGGAAAAAATTCTCATATGGAGTGGTTTACAGGCTCCTTCATATTCGACTATTTGTAAACAACTGGAATCAAGACACTTATTAGTGTAATAATTCTTCTTGCCTGGAGCTTACATGATACCATTATTTGAGAAAGTATTTTAAGATTTTAATCCTATCAGCGGTGGCGAATCCAATACCTTAATAATTATCTTTATTACGCTCCTTCACCTGCTATTTATGCATTATGCATTATGACTTCTTACAAGTGTTAACACTTGTTAGCATGGGAAGGTGCAAAGTACAAATTCAATTTTATGTTTTTACAAAAAATCACGGCCATTGGTTAGGTTTGTATTTCTTAATTAATCCTGGGCATTTTAGATGCATCAGAATGCACAAGTGTAACTTGTTTTGGAGGATTTTTCATCATAAAAATCATCCAGGATACTGGAAGTATGGCGCGTTACACATTGAAGAACTCAGCACTTTGATTGACATTTTTAAAAATTGATCCTAGTTTTTTAGCTTTTAATCCAGCCTTCTTAATCTCATATGAAGCACAGACTCTGACACGGACACCGCGACACGACACGGACACTCCGACACCGATAATGTAAAAAACATAGGACACTGACACCGCTATATATATATATGATAAAATTTGATTTTATTTATCGATTTATTATTAAAAAAAATTAAAAATATTTTAATCAAAATTAATATCTTTAATTCTTCATTGATAATATTGTTTCAATACATCTTTAACTTTTTTAGAGTGTCAAAGCAAAGAAAAGAAATTATTTTTTTGGTGAAACTTGTTTGACTATTCTGACAGGTGTCGTACGAGTGTCATATAAGTGTCGGACACCGCGACACGCCACCTCCTAGAGGTGTCCGTGCTTCATGTCAAGTTCTGAAGAAATCATATTGGAAAATGTTGTTATATGTCTTAACCTGCCTAAGACCAGTCAATGTGCTTGTCAAATAGCTTTGTAATGCTAGGAAAATGTTGTTATATATTTTAGATAGTCTTACTTTTCTTGTATTTTGCAAACGGATTCCACCACGTGAAGTGAAAACATGGTAATCTATTTGTTGCTAGCCGTTGGCTCTTTGGTGCATTAAAATCGTGTCTTAACATATGCATTGGAAGACTAAATGCTCACAAATGGTCAATATACCAGGTGCAATAAAAAAATCTGTTGCATTGTGAGGAAAATTGGTAGCGAGAGTTTGAGTTTTTATCTCAATTTGTGTTTATAAAAAGGGAGTTCTAAACAATACCAAAGTTCTCCGTGCAGGACAACGGAAATTTCCAAAGAATGGGACCCTTTCAAGGACCACCAGTGGGTTGGCATGGGACACAAGGAATTCCAACAACTCCTATAGTGAAGAGAGTTATCAGGCTTGATGTCCCTGTCGACAAATATCCAACTGTAAGTCCAAATCGTCGTTTATTATTCTAGATCATATCAGTTTATCTTCTCAATGTAAGAGTTTTTTTTTTACTCAAATCACAGCAGTATAATTTTGTTGGTCGAATTCTGGGACCTCGCGGGAACTCATTGAAAAGAGTGGAAGCCATGACAGAATGTAGGGTTTACATCCGAGGCTGTGGCTCTGTGAAGGATTCTATTAAGGTAAAATTGGTACTATTTAAGTATGCACTCTAAAGAACTATAGAGGAAAACTTGATTTCGTTTCCATCGTGGATCTAATGTTGGGACCTTTTCCTTGCATTTGCAAGAGGCCAATTCCATGGCTTGGATCAGCAACTTCAATTGTTGGCTCTCCTTTAATTCGAAGAATTGTACAGTGCTAGTTTCAGTAATTTGATATTATCAGTACATTTCTAGTCTTCATTTACATGCACAAAATGATGTGATGAATACACAACACAATTGACTAAATAAATTTAGGCAATTCTTCTAAGTTGTTACTTCATTCACCTTGGCATTTTGCATCTGATTCCCCATTCTGCTGCTTTTGGATTTCTCATACTACCAGAGCTCACTCCTCATTTTTTCATGGTGTTTCAACTTGCCTATATTATAGGAAGAGAAGCTTAAAGATAAGCCTGGGTATGAGCACCTTAAAGAGCCATTGCACTTGTTGGTGGAGGCAGAGTTTCCAGAGGATATAATAAATTCACGGTTGGATCATGCCGTCGCAGTACTAGAAAATCTTTTGAAGCCCGTGGTATAGATTTATTTTCCCAGTTGATTGCATTAATTAATCGTGCCTCTACCTTTTTTAGTGGTAGCCCGTTTTAATATATATTTTAACCTGCCAGGATGAATCACTTGATCACTATAAGAAGCAGCAATTGAGAGAGTTAGCTATGATCAATGGTACTTTGAGGGAGGAAAGTCCAAGCATGAGCCCTAGTATGAGTCCCAGTATGTCACCTTTCAATAGCAACGGAATGAAACGTGCCAAGACAGGAAGATGATTCCAACTTGTTAACGATGGATCTTACATTTTACTCAAGCTAGTTATTACCATCTGATTTATAGAATTTGTGGCGCCCTTTATGCTGATTTTATTCACCAGAAACACCTTTGGGACCGAATCTCCTCAACCTGCTTGCAGGGATGGTCGATGGTTTATCCGCTTAATTTTTCTATTTCATTTTGACGTCTATTCTTTGGTGTATTAACCGCTAGAATATTGACCGTCGTATTGCTAAGTTATAGTACAGTATTAACTAAGTTGTCAGTGCTACTTAGTAGCATACTCCTAGTTTGATACTTTTTTTTATAAAAAGATTGCATTGTGAAGTTATTAAATTTCTTTCATGTGTATATCTAAATATGCATGGTATTGACTCTCGTGCTAAATAAAACAAATGTATTAGTGGCTTTGATTGTATTGTGACATCAATAATGTTGACATTGGTCAATGATTATTATTTCATTTCATCATTAGAGTATGCAAGTGACTGCTGCGGTAGCTTTATGTACCGTAATTTGATTGTGGAATATGAAAAAGAATGCTGTATTTATCATCAAACAGCGATAAAGGCAATCTTTCGAAGTGATATTTTCTTTGTTGATACAAAATTCAAGCTTCAACTAGCATTGTTTATATCCTATTGTATCACTAACTTTGCAGGACACAAGTCACAACTCTGGTTAAAAATGGCTGCAATGCGATGGAAATGCAGTACAAAATACAGATAAATTTCTAATACTTGCATTTCTCCTCGAAAGGTTAGCTCCTTTTTCATTGTTTATCACTTCATGATAGCAATTGGAGGTTGAATAAAGAATTGGGGATTCATACAAATGGGTGGAAGTGGGTTTTCATGGAGGTTGGCCACGAATGGAGAAGAGAGGGTGGAGATGTCTAGTTGGAGGAGAAAGAGTATATTGAAGAATGAAAATTGCTGTTTAATTAGGCTCTGTTGCTCTCCAGGCCCCTCAAAATGACAAAATTACTCTATGGTATTGCGTAACCTAGGATCCAAAATTAGTTAATTCCGGAATGTAGATTCTAAAGTGAGATTTTTGGTTTTTGTTTTAGTAGCATTGCCATTGAGTGAAGCAAAACAAATATTCAACTATTTTGTAACCTAGGTTCCAAAACGTTCATTTTTGGAAGTTACGTTTCAAAATTGAGGACAATTTTGGTGTTTTTGGATCATTACAATTCGAATAATTGAGGACAATTTTGGTTTTTGGGAAATCTGATAGCAACTAAGGGGGCCAAAAGAGCATTTTATTTTATTTTATAAATAATAGAGAATAAAAATAAAATAGATACATATAATTAATAATGATGGAATGAAATAAAATGGAATAAATACAAGTAGAAATACATTGGGTAAATCAATCTGTAAGGCCAAGTTCAAGCTCTAAGTCGTCATTCTCTTCAAACAATTTCAAGAGAACAGCATATTGGTCTTCCCTTTTCTTCTTACGCCATAACTTAAAAAGTAAAAAAGATAACAAAGATAACACTACAAGCACAATTAAGACAATAATAAGCATAATCATAGTATTAGTAGTAGAACCACTGCTTCTTTGAGTTTGAGTCTCCGACTCTGCTACAACAGCATTTATCTGTTCTTACATCGTCATCTCCAATGAACCTTTTAACGTTTTCAATACATTTTACATGAACGCCAATTTCTTATTTATTGTTGATCTTGATCATAACAAAGTTTATACCCTTACTCTCTGCCCATACTATTTTTATTATTAAAAAAAAAAATCTACTCTTTTATTTTATAATATTTGTCTTTACTCTTATATGAAAAATACAAGTGTATTTTATTTTTGATGAGTATATATTATAATAACTAGCCGCCGATATTCTTTTTTTTTATTTGTTGTGATCGAAATTCTCTATTGTGCAAATATAAATAACTACTTAATCTTCTTTTTTATTGGACTTAGTTAATTGATAACTATTTAACCTCTTTTTTTTGTGGCTAGTTATTAAGAAAAAAAATATATATATATTTTTTTTACTATAAAAAAACTGAAAACATACTTTTATGTGGTAGTTGTGCTTAATTATTAAGAGAAAAAAAAATTATTTACTAAAAAAACTGAAAATCTATTTTTATGTGAAAGTTATTTTTCAACATATACAAATATTTAGTTTTTTTTTTGTAGTTTTTTTAAGGGTAATATAGGTATAATGAAAAAGCCATCCCAAAAATTTGTATCGTTTTTATATATAGTAATAGATTATGGGATAAATATTTGTGATTGATATTTAAAATGTCATGGGACAAGTGTTGATCACTAATACATAAAAAATTAGTTTTTTTTTTTAAACAAGACTTATTATCGATAAATATAAAAAACACGGGCAAATATTTTCACTAATACATGAAAAAAAAATTGGATAAATATTTATCACTAATAATTATAGTTTATTATTAAAATATACACGTGACAATAACTTTAATAAAACTGCACAATTTATAATTTCATGTTGCGTTTTTGTTCTGGAACGACATGTTGGTGAGACAACGTGAGGGTGAAGAACGACATTTGTGAGGGAGTGAGAGTCAGCAATGAAGTTCGTGACAGAGTGATTAGGGTTTGTAAGAATGAGAGAACGACTACGTTTGTGATAGAGAGGGTTGGGGTTTGTGAGATTTTAGATTGAGATGAGAGGGAGACTGCTTTGGCTTAGGGTTCGTGTGAGTTCGTAAGAGAAAAAGTGAGGAAAGAAGTGATACACTGTTCCGTTTTTACAAAACTCTGTTTTTTTATTATTTTAAAGTGTAATTTATAGTTTTTTTATAAAAAAATTGAAAGCTAATTTTGCTGCATTGGTCTTTTTTTTTTTTTGTTTAATTAGTATTTGTTATGAATATTATTAGTGGATGTCCATATAAGTCATAGGCCTATGTAATTGGCCAACTATGTTTACTTATATATAGATACCATGTATCATTTTAATGGAACCCTGATCCTAGTAATGAATAATACAAAATATTCTTTCTCTCTTTTCTCTCTTCTTCATCTATTATATTGTTCTTATATAGATCAATTTATAACACGTTATCAACACGAGACTCTACCAAATTACCATTGGTGCAAAAAGGTATGTATGTACACAAAAACCTTAATAAAACGTACAAACTATCAAAGATATGACTTAATAAAATGAATAAGACGTACTCTTTGTGTACGCATACAATCAAAATGCATGTTGTATAACAATTTTAGTGAGCATTCCCAAATGAGGAACATGATAATGACAACATTTGTCCATTTTTAGACAAAAGATTTGGAAATGAATTTGCTATATCATGAGAATATAAATTTGACCAGAATGCTTGAAGAGCTCTTTAAATCTATTGATTAAAGAAAAATTTGAAATAAAATAGGTTTGATGATAAAAGTTTATTTGGAATTGCAAACTTTATATTTTAATGAGGTTTTGTACATCGAGAAACTTATATATCAAAGGTACAAAACCAGTTTGAAATTTACAAATATAATTTGTTATCACTTGATGTGAACAAAGATCATTTCATGTCTCAAGAAAATGATCAGTTACTTGAATTGGTCTTGAAGTACCATATTTTCGTTCCGTTGAGAACACTATTGCTTTTTGCTAATTATGTATGTGATGATATCAATAAACTCAAAGATATTGGAACAAAGTCAAGTATAGAATTTGTATCTTAGAGATACAACAATATCATATGTGGAAGTTTTAGCACTACATCAAGGAAGTTCATAATGTGGTTTTGTTGAGGTTTGTGATTCTATACATACAAGAAACTTGAAGAAGATGGTATTGCATTCACGGCTAATGCAAAGAAGAGTATATTAAAGGAGAAGAATCAAATCTCTCTACAAAGTCATCGTCAATTAAAGCTTCTGATCAACTATATTGAAGATTAATTGAGCTTCTTCGTCTCATATATAATTGTCTTTATGAGGGAGAGATATAATTGTGTTATGCACTCTTTTTCCCTTCACCATGGTTTTGTCCCATTGGGTTTTCCTGGTAAGGTTTTTAACAAGGCAGTTCAAACACAAAGAATGTTGTACTATTTTTCCTTCACTAGAATTTTTTCCCACTAGGTTTTTTCTAGTAAGGTTTTAATGAGGCATATCCTCGATGAACATCCATGGGAGAGTGTTATGAATATTATTAGTGGATGTCCATATAAGTCATCGGCCCATGTAATTGGCCTATTATGTTTACCTATATATAGATACCATGTATCATTGTAATGAAACCCTAATCCTAGTAATGAATAATAAAGACTATTCTTTCTCTCCTTTCTCTCTTCTTCATCTATTATATTGCTCTTGTATAGATCAGTTTATAACAGTATTTTAGTTATTAGAGGTATTTTAGTTAGTCCCATAAGTGTATCTCAAATGGTAGCTACCAAGGACATTATTGGAGTGGTCGGAGTTCGAACCTCGGATTCCACATTTCTCCACATTTAAATTTAAATATGTGAGTCTAGCCACTAGGCTATTTGAAAAATAAAATAAAATAGGTATTTTTAGTTTTATATTGGTCCCTTAAAAAAATTCCGCTTTGATCCCTTAATTACATTCTATTAGCCAAAAGTGTTATTACTATTAAATTTTAACCTCAATTGTATAAGGTAGATTAACATTGTAAATGGTCCACCATAGACCTCATTAAAATCTTTAAAAAAAAAAAAAAAACTTAGAAATTTTGGTCTTTATTTTATTCCAAACAACCACCAACCTGTGTAAATCCCTAACACCCATTGCACCATCACAACATCATAAAGTGAGAATTATGCTTGCAAACAAAGCACATACCAAAAACAAATCTTACATCCATCAATAAACCAATGATTTCAATACCTTGATCGGTTCAATCACCGGTCTGATTATTAAAACACTGCTTAAATTGTTTCAAAACAAGGATCCAAGGGTTGAAATCGGTATTCATTAGCTAGATATAGAGAATAATAAAATGCCACAAAATTAATTCTGCAACATTAAAAATTTTAGGCTAAACTACACATTTGGTCCCTTACGTTTATTTTAGTTTTCAATTTGGTCTCTTACCTTTAAAAAGTTTCAATTTGGTCCCTTACGTTTATTTTAGGTTTCAATTTGGTCCCTTCCGTCAGTTTTTGCACATGTGGACTCCTTAACCGTTAAAGTAAAAGGGACTCCTTAACCGTCAAGTTCAATCCGAATCTCCGATACTCTTCAGGAATAAAACCCCTTATCTAAATGACCCGCCAAAATAAGTCGGGAGGCATCGCCCCCAAACAAAGAGGGAAAAACCCTTCAACCACAAAGAAATTACTCCTATCAAAAGCTTTGGGGCACCAACAGTCTACCGTCCTAGGTAAAACGAATTTATCGCTGCGAGCCCACATACGGGAAGGGGAAGAAGATGTACATAAACACTTCAAAGAAACCCCTTCTACCGATGTCAAAGGCCATAAAGCTTGAAACCGTCCAAACCTCGACTAAAGACGCCTAAACTCCCCAAAAAAACCGCAAAGGTAAAAGGAAACTAAATATCCAGCTAACACCATATGATGTTACTATCATATACATGCAGGAATCACTCCACACGCCGATACCTTCAACGGTACTTCAAACGCGAAAGCGCGGAGGTCACCGTCTAAAGCTGAAGTTCCAAAACTTTACAGCACAACGGGAGAACCGTCCTCGACGCAACGCCTCATCAGGCAAAACAAGCAAACTACAATGGGTGAACATCACCCTTAAAAGCAAAGCCATTCATAAATACAAATAGGCAATCAAAAGATGCATAACCTACAACGGAACCCGTCAAAGGATCCTGACTCCACCTTTCAAAATGGTCTATCTCGCAAGACCTTGCCAACGTGCAAGATAAGTACCCCTCTTCGTAAACTTTTCCTCTGTTCATTTCGTATGTACCTTGTAGAATATCTTTTAATTCGTAACACTTTTCAGGGTTGGTAACGTCAGTACGGGATTGAAGCGAATATTGTTTCCAAGCAGCCACGTATCAAGATAAGTACTTTATTTCATGTTTCAAAATTATTCACAATATTTCCTTTACGATAAGTCTCATTCAAAACCACGATATGTTGTTCGAAAGATCTTCATACTTATACTTATATGTAGGAATTTCAATGGATATCCATGGATGCGGATAGTGTGATATCCGTGTCCGCTCTATCAGATAAATATGATATCCGTGTTCGTTCCATATCCGTGCGGATATCCACTAAGCGGATAATCCACGGATATTAAAGTATCCGCGGATATTAACAGATATCCATGGATGATTTTTTTTATTATAAAAAGAACTAATTATTGAAAAAAAAATGGTTTTCTTAAAGACAAAACATTAACACATAATATTCATAAATTTTGCTCTCTTTTTTTTGTCAATTGTAAGAAGTTGAAAAGTTTTTTTTTTCTCAAAAATTAAAAAGGAAAGATAAAATATAAAAATACAATTTTTTTTTATATAATAAAAATACTAAACTTTATATGTAAGTAGGGATATTTAAGTAATTTTACTAATTATTTAGCGGGTATGGATATCTGCGGGCGCGAATAGTATTAAACTCGCATCTGTATCCATCAAATGCGGATAATAGAAATATCCATTTATTTTATCCCTGGATATCAATTAAGCTATCTGCTCCGTATCCATGCCAGATTTTATCCGCAGATATCCGCGGGTATGAATATTTTTGCCATCCCTACTTATATGCAACCCCCTATCTAGTAATAAGCAAGCGAGGATGACGACAGATGGAACTCAACTCTTCACTACCCTCGTAGCAAAGACTCGGGGGGACAACTGTTCTGGATCGGCTGAAAGCACAACAAATAGCAAGCCCATCAAAATGGGACAAAGACAATCACGTGGCACAACGACCATAGTTCCATACAACGAGCACGGGTAGGGACGAAGAGTCTCCAAGATCCCAAACGTGCCTCCTAAGTAAAAGGAAAATCCTATACAAAGGACAATACAAGTGACATATATAGTTGATCCACCCACAGGGGGGACCCCACTATATCCTAAACTCAAATGTCCTCATATATAAGCACTCATGCATCAATCCATAGGTTTGAGATTCTTGCGCCTCCAATTCTAATACTTCTTATTTCTCATTCATATACTGACTTGAGCGTTGGAATGCTAACATTTTTGCAGGTACCTTTTCCCCCCAAAGAAACCAGAAATCGACCATTCATCTTCAACAATCACCAACTATCAGCTTATCACCATGAGTTAAGACTATAATTTCTCAACAACCAGTTTAGAAGTAAATAAAGAAAGCAATAAACGACACAAGTAATTATTTATACAGTTCAGTGTAAACCACACCTACTATGGGGGATACCAATCCAGGAAAGGAAACTCACTACTCCGAATTAATACTTAGTCTTACAACGCACACAAAAACTCATTGATGTGTATGTCTTTTCTTAATCCTAGTGTTTTTCTACCTAAGGGCTAACTCCCCTAGATATGAAAACCTACCCACTTCCCTCTAATCACTAGTCCCAAGTGATCATAATTTTTCTGTCGTTTACAAACATTGTGTTGAATTCCTCATTCAACAATAACAACTACCTAGCAATTAAATGCCTAGAACCTAAGCTTCAATCACTGGTATATCCTTGCACAGTAGGCACAAGGTCTTTGACTTACAATCTTTAGTTACTGCTCGTTGACTGCATCCTGGCAAGTGTACCAGTCTGTCGTCGAGTAATAATTCACACTCTAGGTGTCTAGAATGAGTTCGTATCCACAGGGATCGTGTCAAAGCTTCGTTAGCGTTATTTAAGTTGTTGGTTTTGCATTCGCTTTTGTTTTTGAAAAGGGTTTTATAAAAATAGCGATATGCTTGCAGAAAATAAAGATAAATGATTCAAGAAATATAGAGGCTAGGTATGGTGGTTGGACTCACTCCCTTCTTCCTATTTGGCATGAAGGGTGTATAACATAGTTATTCAGATTATTGTTCGGCGGTGACTTTTCCTTCATTGTAGTAACACCTTACTATTACACTATGTATATTGAGGTTTCCCTACGCTAACAACTAAGGTACCTACGAGAGCCTAACCTCGATGTGTCACATACCCTAATTACTAGGTGAGTTATTCATTACACATGCATTATTACCTTCACCAATTGCCTCTAGGTCATAGTATCGGGCTGTTCAGCTTCTAAGTGCTCAGTTCACACCTAGTTCCTGATTCCTCCTCTAACCGCTCAGTTCACGACTAGTTCAGGATGTTACCGTCTCTATACACCTAGCATTATTTACTAGTAGTTCCAGACCATATTAAGTTAAGACCTAATATCAATTCTATGGGCGCTCCCGCTTATCCGGCCAGATTACGAGATACGTTATTAAAGTGCAAGAAAGTAAATAACAAACATAATACTGAATAACATTTATTATAACTTTGACTCAATCACAGACTCCAAATATTCATAGGGGGTTCATCTTCTCCACCACAACCTAAGGCATGTAATACAAAAGACTACATATTTAAATTACAAAAGAATCATAACCTAAATACAAAAGCCTAAAGAAAACATACCTTGCTGAGTTAGTTTTCCCGTAAGGGGAGAAAACTATGCCCTTAGAGCTCCTCCGAACACCTCCTTTATAAAGTTTATAGTAGAGAGTGTTCTACTATTTCTAAATGATTTAAACAATGAGTGGAGGGCTCTATTTATAGTTTTCGTAATGGGCCTCAGCAAGTCATCGTGCTGCGATAGGTCCATCGCAGCACGATGGGAAGATTTAGTTCAGAATTATAACTAATCTTGTGCGTTTCATCAGCTTGGTCACCAAGTAAGGTCACCGTACCACGATGAGGAGCATCGTAGCACGATGAACAGATTCTCTTCAGATTTTCTTCTGTTGTTTTCTTGGCCAACATGCAGCTTCCATCGTGGCACGATGGAAGTCATCGTGGCACGATGAACAACACAAATCTTCCTATTTTTGGCTTTTTCTTGTCTTTTTGCATTCTTGACTCTGTCTTGATGCTTTTCTTGGATTCTGTAGGTTTTTCTTCGTATTTGGGTATGTCTTGGTCATTTTACTACTAAAGATACTACATAAAATACCATAGAAATTCATGTCATCACTCGTGCTTTTAAACTCTAGCTTGAGTCTCGATATATAGGCATGCAGCTCTTTTTGATTGTAGAGTATTTTAGATGCACATTGATAGGATTTTGTTTCAAAACAATTCAGAAACAAACTCCATAAGATAAAAGATTTGATTTAATCCTTTATCAAGTTAGTTATAATTCACAATCATATCTAACACGTAGGTTTGATAACAAACTTTGTTATCTAACCTTTAATCAGCTGACATTCGCAAATTCGCGCTCAGTAACAAACTTTGAAAGATACGTGCGCTTTTGGATATGTTTGAATCTTTATCCAGCTGTTCTGGAGCAAGATGTCCTACACAAATGTTTGGGACATCTTGTTTCAACATGTTGTTCAGAACATGTTCTTTACCCAATGACAAAATATTTGACACATCTTGTTCAACATGTTGCACCTGCACATCTTTATTTGCACAGATTGTTTTAGATTTATAATGTAACCAATCTCACAGGAACTACAATAGAGAATTATAATTTTTCTTTATTAGATCTTTTCTTTTATTAACTACACACTAATCTTAACTAAATTAAGATGATGATCCCATAAAATAATATAAATAGTTTTTTTGTAAACATTTCTTCTAATTTTATGAGTAAATATTTCTTCAAACTATGAGATAAAATAGATATAATTTTCTTATATATATACAATTATCCCTTCCCTTTTATTTCATCATTACAAACTGCAACAAATAAATACACTATACACTATGAGATAAAACTCAAGAATGTTGGTTTAAATTGTTTTAAAATCAATTTCTTTACCGTAGCTCAAACTATCATAAAATTATCATAGGTACTAATCTTTTTTTTTATATTTTAATCTCAACAGATTTGAAAAACGGTCAGTGAATCAAGTATCACAGAAGATCGACCACACACGGCATCAACCACCACCACATCACCTCTTATTCCACATCATAGGTACTAATCTTATTTCACATAATTCAAGAACTTCCATAACGTTGGCGTATAATTGAAGTACCTATTTCGCAAACAAGTGCGTGGCTATTCAGTTGATCTCCCTTCGTGACCTTGAAGAAAGATTTCGGGTTCATTCCATTGAAACTAGCAGGATATATCTTATAAGTGCTATTCCCCGAGGAGAGTACGAGGCATCTCTATGGTTTGAATCTGGTATCGCAGAGTATGCTCCAAAAAAAAATTCCTCAATAACTCATAAACCACATAAAGGGTTCACCAGGTCGTGGATTATTTTTCCCTAGAGCTTCATGCTTGCATATTTTAGGGTTTGCAGATGCAGATTGGGCCAATTGCATTGACTAGGAGATCAACTTCTGGTTATTGCTTCTTTCTTGGCTCTTCTCTTATCTCTTGGCGTGCTAAGAAGCAAAATATTGTGTCTCGTAGCTCCTTAGAAGCTAAATACAGGTCCCTCTCCCTAGCTGCTTGTGAGCTACAATGGCTCTCTTATCTCTTGACTGACTTACACATCACTTGTGCTCGTGCTCCAGTTCTCTACTGTGACAATCAGAGTGCGATTCACATAGCTAGCAACCCTGTCTTTCATGAACGCACTAAACATTTTGAGATTGATTGCCACTTTGTTTGTGACAAACTTCAATCTGGGGTATTCAAAACTCTACCTATCTCTACCAAGCCTTAGCTTGCTGACTTCTTCACCAAGGCACTCACTCCCAAGACATTCAACAATTTCATTTCCAAACTGGGCATATGCTTAACCTCTTCCATGCTCCAGCTTGTGGGAGGGTATTACAGGATACAAATCAAACAGACACTCAATTGCTTGCAGATCAAGTCACTGCAGATCAAGTGTAGGATCACAGTAGCTTATTGTACATAGTTTGTATTATATTCTTAGAGCGCGTCCAATGGTGTAATCCATTATGAGTTCTTTGGGTGGGCTCCACAATACCACATCATCATGAAGCAACTCACTTTGGGTCCCACAGCTTAATTCACATATTAATATTATATTAAAATGAAAAAAAAGCAAAAAAATTAAAATAAAAAAGTTGCAAGTATATTATTACTATAATTGAATAACTACCAAGGAGTGTTGCTTCGTGACGCAACTCACTTTGGGTGGGCTGCACAATACCACATCATCATGAAGCAACTCACTTTGGGTCCGACAACTTAATTCATATATTAATATTATATTAAAATGAAAAACAAAAAAATTAAAATAAAAAAGTTGAAAATATATTATTACTATAATTGAATAACTACCAAAGAGTGTTGCTTCGTGACGCAACGGTCATCAACTCTACACATTGACTTTGTCAGTATAGAGTTTTTTAATGCCGTGTGGAGGACGAACTCCAATTTTCCATCCGTTGGAGCTGCACTTAGCTCATCCAGTTGGCACAGTTAGTTAGATCCAGCTGGCATAGTTAGTTACATGGTTAGTTACATGGTTAGTTAGAAGGAGGTTAGAGTTAGCTTCTAGAACTTGTAACAGGGATAGTATATATACATTCCTTCGTGTAATTTCTCTCAATGTGTACATGTTTCTTAGATTTCATATAATCTTTGCCATCTTTATGAGCTACCATGAGATTATCACCAGTGTTGAAGTTGTTGTAGATGCAGAACCCGATAAATACCATATCCATCTTCTTAGGAGAGAAACTGAACTTTTATCCGAAAAAAAATAGACACAAAATCTGAACTTCTGTTTTGAAAAAAAAAAAGAAAAATAAAGAAATAAACCAAATAAATTAAGCAAGTTAGTGACGGACAAAACATTGCAAATCAAAGCCACAATAGGCTCGTGAAGAAACCATTTGTTACGCATAATTATATTCCACACAACTAAAGAAATTGCTGAATTTTTTTATCAAAAAATATTGTAATTAAATTTGCAAATTCTACGAGCATCTCCAATAAAAGTATTAAAGAAATTTTCATAGATTAATGATCCGGACCTTATATTTTTATCATTGAAGTTCCATGACGTGGAATAGAGAGTATCAAAATTGATGATACGGTGCCTTAAATTGATGATACGGTACCTTATTTAAGGTACCAAATAAGGTACCGTATCATCAATTTAATGTTATCTTTTTTTGTATATCAAATTAAATAGACTTGATAACTTGTGTTAATAATGTATGATATCCAAAATGGTATCACAATTGGAGTAAAATATGTATGAGTTACGTAAATATTATATGGTATTGTAAGGACCATTTTTTAGTGATATATGATACCCACCTAAAGTGGTATCACCATTGAAGATTCTCTAATATCATTTTATCGTTCTCTAAAAATACCGATAAGAAACCAGATCGCATCCCATGAATCCAACGAATTTCACACACGCATACATAAAAAAGGAAATATAGAATTATAGAACTTGTAAAACTGGTTCTGTTGCCATCAAAATTAAGCTACCACAATCAAGCATTTAAGTTACAACGTTGATAAAATCACAAAATATCTTAAACTTCACTATAGCATAAAATAGGAAAGAAACAATACTCTACCAAAAAGTCATGACAAAACCATAGCCTTTCAATGGGAACTGGAAACTAGTTTTTCACTTAAAGCACTTGGCATCCAAAAGAGCCTCACCCTCAAATGGTTCAGCGTCTTCAATCATCTGACTGGCACGCTCTTTTTGAGCTTCGTCAGAGATGTCAACCTTGGTCCACTCATACAGCTCCATATCATAGCATTCATCCATGACAAACTTTGGAATCTCTTGTCCGCGGAAAAGCCACAATCCCTTCACCTTAAATGGAGGCTCTGATCCAATCACAAGCATCTTTCCAAATGCATACTTGCGAGCAAGATCCATCCTCTGAAGAAATCCTCCAACCTTGTTCAGTGTCACGAAAGAAACAGTGTTCTCATCGTTGTATTTGTAGTCACAGAACCAGAGTGAATATCCCTCTGGATCATACATGTCCCAGAATCCTGCAAGTAAAACAGCGGAAATTAGATTGACAAGATCTCTAACCTCATCAATAGATTTTGATATTCTTCACTACGATGTATTTATTATAAAAAACGACTTTCGGAAAACATTGCAATATTAGTATAGTCCAAAAGGATGTAAGCAAAGATCATAATTCTAGAAGCCACACAACTTGAAAAATATATACTACGGGAGCATAAATAAACAGTACCTTTGACTGCAACCTCACGGAAGTTAGTCTTAGTGTTAGAGTAGAGTCTTTTCCAGTCATCCAATACCATCTTGCTTGGAGGAAGAAGATCAAGAGGATTCTTGGGTTTGGGCTTGGGTGCCTCCTCCTCAGCTTCTTCTTTGGGCTTTTCGGGCTCTGCTTTAGCCGCTTTCTTTGGTTCTTCTTTAGTTTTGGGCTTTGATTCCTTAGGCTGGGCAGGCTTCTTTGCAGATTGAATAGGTGGCATAGCTTCAGTCTGCTTAACCTGGCCAAATATCTTTCGGAAATTTGGCTGGTTGATCAAGGTCCAGAAGTATCTCTCAACATGAGGAAACTCTGAGGTGAAGCTCTTGACCAAGATTTTAGCGAAACCCAAATACAAGTTGGCTATTGTAATGATGTCAGCAAGGGTAACAGATTCCCCAACCAGGTAGGTATTGTGGGCAAGGTGAGTGTTCAAAGCCTCAAATGATCTCTTCAACGCTGAAAGTGCAGCCTCCTCTGCCTTCATTCAGATACAAAATTCAAAAATAGGAAAATTTTCAGGTAAAAGCGGAAGTTCACAAGTATTACAAACCAATTAAGATAGCGAACAGTGTACCAATTAAGATGTTAATAACTTAAAAAAGTTGGAGATACATTTGTTTCTAACCAAACCAATTGATTTCAGAAAATGCTTATCATTACTTTTGAATAGTTTCCAGCAACTCAAATAACATGATATCAATTGATATTAATAATCAGATTAGAAACTTCAAACGAGTTATCAAAGCACATTAATATTGAAAAAAATAAACATTGCACACAACTTACTGGAGGAAGGTAAGGGCCATATCCAAGTCTTGGATAGTACACCTTCGTAATATTGGCATCAATCTCCAAAGAAGAAAAATCAATCCACTGCTCAACATGTGCCTAAAACAGCAAAATATATAGAGAATGAAACATGAGGCCATTTCCAAAGCACATATATTAATAGTCCAACACAATGATATATATACCATATCATAATACAAAGTGTTGGCACAAATCATACCTGATCAATTGGAGATGATCCAAACAAATTGTTTTCACCCAATCGGGCAACTGCAGCAAACCAAAAAATAAAAAAATGTAAATGACAATAATTTTACAACAACGAATAAATAAATGAACATAAACAGACATGCATAAACGCTAAGCATACCATAGCGAGCAATGGCATTGCTCTCAAAGACCGGACCATCAGGGGTTTCCAAGACAGGAACCTGGAAAAGTTAATGAAAATAATTTAGTAAAGATACTAATTTTGATTTGATGATTATTATATGATTAACTTTTTTTTTTGTTTTCTTTAATCTGGTTCGGGAGTCAGTTCTGGCAAGTGGTTTCAGCCCCTCCCGACCGCAGTTGTGGGTATCGAACTAACGAGGATTGGTTATTATATAATTAACTTATATGGGACAAAAGTGGATAAATACCTTTCCAATAGGGTTCATCTTGAGAAATTGAGGGGTTTTGTTGGAAACACCCATCTGAAAATCTGGAACCAATTGAACTTGGACACCGACATATTGAGCGGCAATCAAAGTCTTGTAAGCATTTTTGTTTTCCTTGGTAGCGTGAAGGATCTATACATTACACAAAATTGCAATCGAAATGAATAATCAAGTAATTAAAAGTAAATAAAGAGATATTTTTATCATCTAAGGAAAACAAATTAACTGACCAGAGCCATCGTTTTCGAGATCTGATGAGAAAAAGCAGCAAACAACAAAAATCTGAGTTTAGCACTATGCTGAATTGAATTGTAATATATGATAATTAATTGATAAATTGAAAAGAAAAATAAAAATGTATGAGAATGAAGAGAACGGCACTTACTTACAGTAACGGAATGAAGGAACAAGAGTTGAGTTGAGTTGAGAAGAGAATCAGTCGAACTCTTCTTCTCTCAATTCCTGAATGAATGTGTATGTGTGTATGCGCAGCGCCGCAGATACATTTTAATGTGAATAAGTGGGAAACGGATCCTCTAACGTTAAAGCGTGAAAGCTAGAGTAACTTCCGCTCCTTCATCACCGTTAGATCAATCAAGAAAACTAGAAAGAGTCACGTGGCTATGTTTTCTAAAATAAATTTTTTTTTCAAATAAAACATAAAAAGAGGACTTACTGGACTATGATGTCCCCTGCCATTTGAGTTATATCATTCCAAATCCAATTTCTTAACTTCATATGGACATATGGTCTATATTTTACAATAAAAGTTTAGGGCTGCACTATCATCATTATAAAAGTTATCTATGTTATATTTTTGTTCAATGTGTAACTTCTAACATTTCACAACAATTTATGTTGGTCAAATGATTACACATAGGATCGGGACTTCTTGCTATCAACAATTCATACAGTTTGACGCGATAATAAATTTGAACTGTTAATTTGAGATCGGACAATCTAAATTATTTATACAGTAAAACGACCACAATTGTCTATTAAGATTGAACGGTTAAGAATTGTAACTATGTGACATAGTAACAGTAGAAAATTCAAACTATTACATATACCTATTACTATTCCTCTAATGTAGCAAATAAATTCTCAAATGACAAATAGTCGACCTCAATATAGATAGGGGACATTTTTTTGGTAAGGAGATAGGGCACATTTGAGGAAAATTGCAACCATCCACATTGACAAGTTTATTTAGTCATTAATTGCCAAATTAATAGAAATTGGATATGTCAACAAAAATTCTAACTAAGTGACTGGACTGGGCAGAGGCCCAAAAATAAATGGTATAGGCCCAATGATCAAATGGCCCAATTGTACAACTCATTAAATTCAAATAAACAAACTTGGCGGGAAAGCAAAGCAGAGGCGACACGCCACATGGACGGCGCCCTCGCCGCAGGTACAACTACTCTTATGAAGACCCATCATGTACATCTCCACGTATACGGAGGTAACCACCCCCTATCACCATGATCACCACCGAAACAGGAGCATAACCACCCATCACCACCACGTGGGAGACGGAGGAGGAAGAAGAAACCGCCCCGATCATGGGGTATCCATGATCGTGGTACTCCATAACTGTTACCTATAGAAATCTATAAATAGGAGCTTATGCTTCATTGTAAAGGGATCCCCCATTTTTTCTTATATACTCAAGTTATTCATATCAACTATTGAAAGGTTCACAAATTTTTCATCATTTAAGGAATTACTCATTTCTCACATACGACCCAATTATTTATCACCCCCTTATTTGTTCACCAGAACATTTTGGCGCCCACCGTGGAGCTGCGGTAAAACGATTCCCAGCCTACCACTCATCGAAGACAGGAATCTCCCCAAATGGTAGGGGAAACTCCAAATCATGGCACTCATGGCTCAGGGATGACCCTAACAGAAGCCGTCAGCGAACTCAGGCGACTTCAAGCCCAGATAACAACCTTGAGCCAAGAGAAGGCCAACAAAGAAAGCGATCAAGATGAGGATCAAATAAACAATTCTCAACCCCTCGCACAAGCCTTATGGGATGCTAGAGTCCCAGAAAATTTCAAAACACCGCATCTGCCGACGTTCGACGGAAAAACTGATCCTACCGAGCACCTAAAGGCAGTCGGGACACAAACCGCCATCATAGGCGCCACAGAACACCTGAAGTGCAAATTACTCTCAAGAACTTTGAAGGAGGCAGCGTTTGTTAGACTACTTGGCTACCACTTAGAAGGGGGGGGTTGAATAAGTGGCCCCTTTTAAACAATGTCGGTTTTAAAAAATTTGGTTTAAAAAGTACGCGCGGAAGCACCACCGGATCGGTAGTCTCTTTGCACCCGATTGATCACTGAAAAAGTAGTATAGCCTTTGAACGTATGAAAAGACTTAGAAATGATCGTGTACAAATTATTCGAATTTAAACGCTTCAATTAAAACAGCCCAAGCAAGTTACTAGTATTGAATCTAATCCAATCACAATCAAGATATGTCAATTGAATTTTGGTGCACACGTACGAACACGAAAATTCAATTGACTCAAAAATCAAAGTAGTTGCGTAAAATAAAAGATTGAGAGAGAAAGACACAAACGATTGATTAGGGAGTTCCCCGGCTTTCGTGTCGTCCTCACGGTCGGCCGGGTACGTCTCCCCCCAAATAACCAAACGGGTTATTTGAGAGTATATTGATTAAAAAATGATGAACACAAGTGCACAATTTACAAACGACTCCAATAACCCTATATTGAATCAAATGTAAACTATGCGAATAAACCTCAACAAGCAATGAAGCTTCTCCCTCTGATTCCAACGATCCAAATCCGTGCGCAAATCCTCGCACCGATCGTCCAGCTGAGTACCTCGCTTCGTCGTTGTTGATCCTTCAAGATATCGCACAATCTTGAACCCTTGAGAGAAACCCAAACCTTCTTCACAAATCAACTCGATCACGTCTCTGATTCACCGCAAGCCGTATCGAACGTTATCGATCAAATGTGCAATCTTTATTCGAATGATCCCATACTCAATCTTCAATTAATTGCAATTTGATGGAAGATGATGATCTTGTGAAGAATAACCCTTTGATCCAAATTCTTCAACCAATTTGAATCCCAAAGAGTTTATCAAAGCTATTTCACTTTCTCACAGGTTTCTCTCTTTTCTTTTACAATAACAAAGCACATTGCTATTTATAGAGAAAATAGAATTGAGCAAATTTAGGCAAAACTTAACATACATGTATCGATACAAATGATGGTTTGTATCGATACAAGCCTTTTGACCAGCGTTCAAATATGAAAATTTGACCTATGTATCGATACAAACACGTATGTGTATCGATACATACATCAGTTTCTTGAAATCTTGACTGATATGTATCGAAGCATGCAAGCATGATTCGATACATCATGCACTCTCTGGTTTTCTGAGAGATATAGGTGTGTATCGATACATGCAAGCATGATTCGATACACAGGTGACTCTCTGCCTCTGAGAGACCACTTTTGTATCGATACAAGTGATATATGTATCGATACAAATTGCACAAAATCAGTCTGAAGTAATTTCAGAACATTTGTATCGATACACATGTATATGTATCGATACATAATACCTAAAAATCAATTTTCCAAAGTTTAAAAATAGTTTTTCGCTGTCAAGTCATTTGTAATGTTGCCAAAATATGTTCTACTCTATTTTCATGTGTTTTGACAATTATTAAAACATGAGGGGTGAACTGGTGCACTTACAGCGTTGAGATGGTATATGAACTTGCCAAAGAACTCCATTGAAAATTGGTTGGATTTCCAACGCAAGTTCATCCAACAGTTCTCAAGATCAAAACATATCAAGGTCACCGCCACCAGTCTGTTCACTACTCGCCAAAACTACGCCGAGACTCTGCGCGAATACCTGGCCAGATTCTGCGAAGCAACCATCAAAGTATCTAATCCTAACCAGGAAATGTTCGAAGCAGCATTCCATAACGGTTTAAAAGCCGGTCATTTCAACGAATCCCTGGCACAGAAGCCAGCGACCTCGATGCAGGAAATCATCAAGAGGGCAGAGTGTTACATCAAAGGCGAGGAAAGTAACGCCGAGAAAAGGTCTAGGGACGAAAGATAGAGAGAGCCGCCCCACAAGAACAATAAAGCCCCAGACGCGTATCCACCGCGACGGCGTCAACCAGATCATAGAGGGCATGATTCCCAAAGGAAACCGTACCATCAGCAAGCGAGACGAGACATTGACAGATTCCCAGAAAAAGAATACACGCCTTTAAACAGAGCAAGAGTCTATATTCTTGACGAAATACTGGAAGCAGGACTAACCAGATTTCCTCCTCAAAGAGGTAGGGAATTTCAATTAGGGCAGAACACGAATGCGTGGTGCGCATATCACAGGTGTAAAGGACATGACACTGAAAAATGCTTCAGATTGAGGGATCTCATCGAGGAGTTGATAAAGAGCGGCCATCTAAGGAAGTTTCTGGATGACGCCGCCAACGGGAAACTCGTGGTTCCAAAAGCGCGAAGAGACCCACAAAGAGATCAAGAAGGAAATCCGGAAGGAGAAAATGTAAGGATAGCAGTCAACACAATTGCAGGAGGCTTCGCTGGGGGAGGCGAATCGAGTAACGCCCGCAAACGTTACGTAAGGCGATCAGAATTTGAAGCGAAGTTTGTAGGACACACATCCATTTCATCCATCCCAGACCTGTCTTTCACCAAGGAAGATAAAAGGGAAGTCATGCCACACGACGACGACCCGTTAGTGATCTAGGTCCAAATCTTGAATTGTGATGTAAAGAGAGTACTTATCGACTCAGGGAGTTCGGCAGACATAATGTACTGGGAAGCCTTCAAGGCCATGCAACTATCCAACGAGCACTTGTTGCCTTACAACGACACGCTAGTGGGTTTTGCAGGCGAACAGGTAGAAGTCATGGGCTACACCACGTTGCTCACAACATTCGGAGAGAAGGACCAAGCCAAGACCATTAAAGTGCGATATTTGGTAGTAAAGACCCCCTTCACATCGTACAACATCATCATCGGAAGACCAGCTTTCAACGCTCTAGAGGCAGCCATGTCAACGATGTATCTATCTATAAAGTATCCACTAGAGGATGGGAGAGTATGAACCATAAAGGGAGACCATGCACTGGCGAGGCGTTGCTATGAGCCAAGTCTGAAGATAAAGCACAGAACCTTCAACGCCCCAGACTCCACTCGCCCTGTTCCTCAAAAGGCCGGGGTCAATATGATCAGTCCCCTAGATCTGGACCCAAGGGAGGAATTTCAAGATAGAAGGGTAAGTCCCATTGAAGAACTAGAGAAGGTCCAAATTGGCGAAGCAACACACCAAACAACCAACATAGGCACATCTCTGCAGCCAGAAGAGAGAGAAAAGATCCTGGCGACACTAAAGAGAAACATAGATCTATTCGCATGGCACCCTTCAGACATGCCAGGAATAGATGAGACAATCATCACACACAAACTGTCTATTTCCCCCAAGACAAAACCCGTCTCGCAAAAGAAAAGAAAAGTCGGCGAGGAAAGAAGGGCGGCCATCATTGAGGAAGTAACAAAGTTAAAGGAAGCAGGGTTCATAGAGGAAATCAAGTACCCATCCTGGTTAGCAAACGTTGTGATGGTGAAGAAGGCGAACGGAAAATGGAGAATGTGTGTGGATTTTACAGACTTGAACAAAGCATGCCCAAAGGATCCCTATCCTTTACCCAACATTGACAGATTGATAGACGGGGCATCATGATACAAGATGCTCAGCTTCATGGATGCATATTCAGGGTACAACCAGATCAAGATGAACCCCACCGACGCTCCCCACACAGCGCTTATGACCAACACTTGCAACTATTTTTACAACGTCATGCCATTTGGCCTAAAGAATGCAGGGGCCACATACCAGAGATTGATGGATAGGGTATTTTCCGAGCAGATAGGAAAAATTTTGGAGGTGTACATTGATGATATGGTAGTAAAAACTACGGAAGCAAGCGAACATGATCAAGATCTAGGCGACATTCTCGCCTCAGTAAGGAAATACAACATGAGGTTAAACCCTTCCAATTGTTCATTTGGAGTACAGTCAGGCAAGTTCCTAGGGTTCATGTTAACTAACAGAGGAATAGAGGCGAACCCGGACAAATTTCAGGCGATCATAAACATGAGGAGCCCTACATCAGTCAAAGAGGTACAGCAGTTAACAGGAAGGATTGCAGCATTGTCGAGGTTTTTATCTTGTGCAGGAGAGAAGGCATTTCACTTCTTCTCCACACTTCGGAAAAGTGAGAGGTTCGTATGGAGCACTCAGTGCAAGGAGGCTTTCCAAAATCTAAAAACATTCCTCGCCTCGCCTCCAATCCTAACTCGCCCAGAGAAGGGTAACACCCTGTATCTATATCTCGCCATTTCGGATAAAGCTCTCAGTTCCGCATTGGTACAGGAAATAAAGGGAGAAGAGAAGCCCATCTACTTTGTCAGTAGAACATTCAAAGGAGCTAAGTACCAGAAAATTGAAAAACTCTCACTAGCAGTAATAGTGACGGCGAGGAAACTAAGACAGTATTTTCAAAGCCTCAAAATCGTGGTAAAAATTGATTACCCCATCAAGAATGTGTTGAGAAAACCAGACCTGGTAGGAAGAATGGTGGCATGGTCAGTAGAATTGTCAGAGTTTGACATAACTTTCTCTCCAAGAGGCACAATCAAGTCACAAATACTAGTAGACTTTGTGCTGGAACTTACGACGCCAGCAGAGGAAAATAGTGAACAACCTTGGACTCTATCAGTTGACGGAGCCTCTAACATCAGAGGAAGTGGAGCTGGAGTAGTGTTGGAGGGCTCAGATGGAGTCCTCATTGAACAATCATTGAGGTTCGCTTTCAAGGCGAGTGATGACAGTAATTTATGTGATGTTTTTAGTATTATTTATTGTTAGTTTAGTATTATTTTTAGACCAATTACAAAGCAAAAACCTAAAGAAGTGAAGTTACTTGTCCAAGAAGTCAAGAATTGAAGAAAGTGCATAAAAAGAGGCTAAAAGGAAGAAAATGCGCAACTTTCAGTCTGTGGACCATAACTTGAGCTACGAGTATCGGAATGAGGTCCGTGACCATGCGTTGGAAAGCTAAGACAAAAATCTACAACTTTCGTGTTGAAGAAAAAACGTAATTTTGCAGTCTCATCGCAGTACGATGGAGCTGCTTGTTGGCCAAGACAGCACAAGTTATATTTTTGAAGTAAATCTGTCCATCGTACCACGATGACATGTATCGTGGTACGATGGCATAATGTAACACCCCGATTTTCAAAGGCTAAAAGGGGCATTATTTTTTTTTAAACAAACAGAGTGCGCATAAATTTTCGTGATGAGCCGGCATTAATCATACAATAATACTAATTAAACATTAGTGCTTCAGAGAAGCAAAGTATGGTACCTGAATAATTACAGTCCCAAAAGATAGCGTTCTAGTTCATAACAAATACCCACAAGATGTTATGAACTCTACACATCACACCGCCAAACGGATAAAGCAGTTAAAGTGCAAAAATTAGTATAATATACAGTCATCCAACTACAGTCAGAATAATACTAAGCCTAACCAAAAAGCCACCATACGAGAGGATCCCTCAAGTAATGGAGAGGATCCACTCTCCTTCAATTAGAATCTTCTAATTTACAATTCAAATATATAGAAGCCATGTGATGTGACAAATAGAAAGTGACATTATTTTGTGCAAGAGACTTTACTTGGTCTTACAATTCTCTTGTATTTTTAGGCAATTCTCAATTTTTAAATTTAAACTACATTCTATTGATATTTTTGACATCTCATTTGACAACTACCATATTTCAATTTGATATTGTACAGATTTGTGTTACTTTGTAGTTAAATGACTACTATAGTACACAATAACAACAAAACCTGGCAAATAAATCGTATTGTAAGGGTCACCACACGTATACATATACATATAATACACACCAAACACACATACCAAAAACACAATACGAAACACACAGATACCAAAATACGGAAAGCAAATAACCATTTAGCATTTCCTTCTCAACAAGCATAGCATGAATAAATGCGCACATAGCCTACCAATGCAGACTCTACAATGATTGTGATCACCCTACCCGGGACTGTTTCACATGCATGAATTCCAGAATTTAACCTCGCTGCAGAAGGTCGTAGGCTCAGGTGGGATAACACCTCCTACTAGTGGTGGGATAACACCAGGTAGAGTCACTCAGACAGTACCAAAACAATAACGGTGGGATAACACCGGGTAGAGTCCCTCAGACAATACCAAAACAATCACGGTGGGATAACACCGGGTGAGTCACACGGACAACACCAAACTCAAAAAGGAGGACACCAATCACTGGTCGTCGCACCCCGTGGTCCATTCCCGATAACCACTTACTATGAATGCATGAGCATACGATTCCCCTTATATGCTAATGCAACAAATACACACCTCTCAAGCGTATGTAAATCAATCACAATATGTACATATATTCTCAAAATCATATGCACGCCAATCACATGTTCATACATATATTCTCACAATCATATGTATACAATCACAACAATCATACATAGATTCTCAATCATATGTAAACAACACATGTATTATAAACACTTTCTCATCCCGAGAATACATCATACATACTTGTCAAGCACTCAAAACACACCACAAACAAAGCATACACACATGCTATCAACGAGAATAATACAAAAAGAAAGGTGCCCTTACCTCCGCATGCTTTCGTTAACTTTTCTCGCATAATTCTACAACTCGCGCTTCCTAAAATTAAGCAGCGTACAATCAATAAAATACTCCCAACGTATCCTATCGAAACGAAACTTGTCCTCTAAAAACTAGGGGGGTTTAAGGTACTTTCTCACACTCTCGGATAGTGATTACGAGTCCCCCTTATAGCGATTAAAAATTCCCAAAGTTAATTGCACTATTTCTCGCTACGCGAAAATATTTTCGTTTCAAAACAAACTAAGAAACACTTTGATTCCTAACTCCAAGGCAATCAATTTTCACATACTAAAACCATTTGAAAACAACCCAAAAACTCTTTGAAAATTTTCACAAAAATAAAAGTTTACTTGCGCCACAAGTTACAAGTTTTTCCTTTTAAATAAAATGGTCATAACTCATTCAATCTTTATCCGATCGAGATGAGCCATACGCCGAAATCTTCGTCTCGAAAAGACGGATCAAATGGTTAAGTTTCTAGGTCACAAAACAATTTTAAAATAACCTAAATGCCCTTAAATATTTTCGACCAGATTTTTGGATCTCACCAAAACATTGCTTTTTCACAAAACAAACATAGTTTAAAACACTCCAATTATTACTAAATTTCTCAAGAATGATCAAGTTCTCATACCAACTCATTTGAATCAAAGAATACAATTTTTTTCCTTCAAAACTTTACAAATTTTCACTTGTGCAATTAAATCACAACTTACTAGTTTTCTTTCCATACAAAACCACATTAATTAACCCTTCACAACCATGATCATTGTCTCTCAACTAGGACTTAAAATTTGAAACATCATGGACACAACCACAAACAAAGGCCACGGGCAAAACAACAACAATATAGCTAGTTCCAATTTTCTTTCATTTCAAAAGCATAGAATAATTCATTAAGTTCCCAAAATAACTTAATTGAATGAACAAAACATTTTCATAACACAATCCATAAATCAAAATGTTTTTCCCCAATTTCTCATGAACACAACAAATATTTTTTCTTGTTTCTCAAAACCAAACCATTTATCACATATCCATTTTACTTAAAAGCTCAAAAACAACATCATTAACACAAACACCAAGCAAAAATTCATGTTCTTGATCAATTAAGATTTTTTTCTCAAAAACCCTAGCTACTAACTCTCATGGATCTTGTAGCATTCACACATGAAATCTATCTCTAATTAGCATGGATACTTACTAACTCTCATGGATCTAACGATATTAACCAAGGAAAAATTTAAAACTTCCTCCCAACAATCAACAAGGCCTCACGGCCAAAGAGAGAAAATGAGAAACGAGAATTTTTCTTACCATAAAACTTAGCTCATAAGCACCTCCAAGTTACAAGGATTAATATTGATTCCAAGCTTTTCTCCTAATTCCTTCTACATCTCCCACAAAATGGATTTTAAGCATACTAATCTTAAGAAGAAATGTCTTTGTGATGATCAAGAGAAAGAGGTTCACGTGAGATGAAAGAAAAAGAATGGAAAGTCTCATGGCTTTACTTCATATAGATCCCTTGATTAAGTCATGGCCCTTGGATTGCATAGTATAAAGTATCATGATCAAATCCTAGCCATCCACCTCTTCACAAAATATATAGATATTTCTTATGTGATCTTATCCTCCCACTAGCTCGCTCGGTCCCCGCGCTCGCGCTTAAACGAGTCGCACCTCGCTAATGGACGAAAATCGCAAAAATAGAATAACTACGGAATAAACGTCCGTCGTAAACCGCTTCTAAAAATTATCGCTAAAACTTTTTCCTCGACTGTGATTTTCTTCCTCACCCTCGAAAAATAATCTGAAGATATATCCTAACTCACGCCGATATATAAAACTCCCATCTAAATTTCTACGGAATTCAGAAACCGTAAAAATTCCTAACAGCGGGTAAGATTCCTACTCGTTTTTTCAAAAACAAGAGAAAATCAAAACTCGCATTTCTTACTTCACAGAAATCTTCTCATACTTAAAAGAGGACTACGACCCAAAAGTCTGTGCCTTTCCAGCGCACGAGCACAAAACATGCTCAATTTCAGCAAAATTCTATTACCGCGACAGTACTCACAAAAACACTTCACCAAAAACCCTAAAACTCGTAGCCATTACTAGAGTTCCTTAGAAAAACTGTACAGTGGAATCTTGGGTCTTACATTACTACCCTCCAAAAAGAAGTTTCGTCCTCGAAACTAAAAATAAGAGTAACAACTCAACGACTCATTACTAACACCAACACAATAAAATTCCACAGGATTAGGTGTAGCCACAAAGATGCTAACACCAGGTGAAGCCACACAGATGCTATCACCAACACACTGGAACAACCGTGCATATCGTAACTTTCTACATAGTCACACTGGTTTCAAACTCTAGACACAAGCTAGACATCACACAATGAGTCACCACTCAAAATTAACTTTACTACAAAGGTTCAAACACTCTAGTTCCCCAAGGATCCTAGGTCAACATGAGAAATTCACAAGGTCACCTTTTTCCGCCTCCGCGGCATAGCCCACTCCATTAGTTTCACACGAAGTTGTGAGTGGCTACCCTCCAAAAAGAAACACTGAAGTTCTCTGTGCACCACCAAAGCTAGCAAAAACTAGTCAATTCCAATCAACATGATTCCGTCTATTATTAACAAGAGATTAAGGGTGATCAGTTCCTTAATTTGTCAATAGATAGCCGACAATCATGATGGTGGCTTAGACCATCTTTACCCAACTTAAATGATGCTTTATTCCACTTGTGCTCAAGGTCCTCCGAGGCACAATGGTCCACAATTCCTTCGAGGTTTTCCTTAATGTTTCCCTCGATCTCTTACGATTTCGACCTTGTCTTCATAAGACACCACGCTCAAAACACGTCACTTAACCTCTCATGCTTCCACTCATGAGACATCTGTTGAGTATCATTCAACAGTAGTACAGTGCCACCACGGCAAGTACCACCCAAACCATTACATTCCGAAAGAAGTTGTCTTCTTTATAGAAGAACTTCACACTTTACCAATATCCATAAGTTCGCAACTCAATGAATACGTCGAACCGTATGCTCACATTCGAATCTCTTTCCAAACACGACTTAAATAATACCATCCCAACATCCGGTTGATGATTACAACTCCTCAAATTTTTTTCTCGGCGCATGTCAGACTATGCCATTTACTTCTCTTGGACTCCCTTTATCCAAAATCTCAAATTTCCAAAAATCAATATCTTATGCATCCACATATTTTCCATATTACTACTTAGATTACTCTTGCGTGTCTTAAATAAAAATGTTTCTCCTCGTTGACTGCCACCGTTGGCACACACCATCTTACGTCATATCCCTAAACTATTTTTAAACTCTCTGGAGTTTCTTTCCTCTTACCATTAAATTCTCTTTTCCTCACAAGAGCTCGTCACCCTGATCATTCTTAATTATTCCGACATCACCTCTCCTGTCAAGATACATACCTCCAAAATATTTCTTAAGGTACATCACTATTATTCAACCGTCCATGATGACAATATCCAAAGTCCTTTACTTACTCAATACAGATTTCCATTCTGCCGCGTCTTTCTTCATCGTAACCACTACAATGAATCGAAGCTATACTAATTTCCACCAAACTTTGCCATTAGACAATTGCTTACCCTTTTCATTTCCACATAGAACTCACACACCGCCATGATATCCATTCAGGTGGTGCTTTCAAATCCTTAATATACACGCACAATCATAATTTTCCAAATTATGTGTGAGGTAATTCCTTTCGCCAATCCTCAATTGACATAAGCTACATTCTCATGTGCTTCTCTCTTACTTATTCTTAACACGTATTTCCAACGACTAACTTCCTCATTCAATTCCTTTGTACTTTTATTCAAATATGCCAAACCCCACTTTAATTGGCATACATTGCTGACGTGGTTCTTAACTCAACCTCGACTCTACACGAGGTACATCATTGCACTTCGTCTTATAATTCCTTTCTCATGCACAACTTGAATTTTGCACTGCGATTACTATGCTGATGCTACGACCTCTACAAAACTCCAATCAGGTCCTCCTCAATGCCTAGAGTTGGTTCCCAAACCACCATGACCCATAACTTGTTGATTACAAACAACATCATTAATTCGCCGCACACAAAATAATTACTCTCGTTCCACATCAACTTGTTTCCGATCAAGCACACTCTTCTCCGTTCGATTGGTCCTTCATCATCGTGACTATTCTAAAGTTATAAAGTTTGTTCCCACCGGGGAATCAATTCCTAGATCTCAAGTTCTAGCTAATCCTGCTCTTACGTCTAGTCACTCATTGTTTTCTTATTCACCTATGACTTTTACTAACAATCATCCCTTTAAGAATAGCTATCTCTAAACTCGTCCTTATAAGGTAACTTTAATTCACCTACAAATCGGCTCATCTTACTCCTCCATCAAGTCATTAAACACTTATCGCAAATCTTAATGCTTGACCTTTCATGAACATCTACCTAAGTATAACACTTTGCTATGATTTCATCCTTAATATGTTCGATACCCAAATCAAACTCTTGAATCTACTCCTCAAGAACTACAATTACTTGTCTTACCATCTAGATTCATCCATCAAATCCTAATATATATTACAGGGCCTTTCTTTATAGTAGTTCTCACTATCTCAATACTCTTATGAATGAATCCTTGTCTACTCACAACTTGACATTTCTAGAAAATTTCCAAACATTGTCGTCCATGACCTGAATTTCTTAACGTTTGGTTACATCAACACCTATGATATCATAATCTCAAGGTACTACTTGGTCCTTTACCTTCTTGGTTAATCAAAATCGTTAACTTAAATGTGCATCCACACAGGATCTCCATTGGAATCTTGACTAATTTCTTCAAACTACTCAATAGGTCTTGACTAATCCATAAGATTTACTCAAAATATTTGCTTTCTCTTATGGTTTACCTATCAATAATTAACGATTCTAGCTTACACTGCTACAATTCTCTAGGTATTTCCATACTATACACCTCTAGTATCACCTATCATCGACATACAACTCACTTTCCAAGGTTGAACTCCTCGTTCTTTACCTTAATATCTCTCAAAATCCACCCTTATCCAACAATTAATCACCTTTAGCTCTATCTCATATCGACATCTATACTTACTATCTCTCGAACTATGTATAGATTGTCACTTACCAACGTGATACTTGGTCTCCTACCTCAATCATCACGAGATTCATCCTTACAAATCTTAGTTTTGAATTTAATTCATCTCGCACACTTAAATTAAATTCTTAAGTTATCCACCATTCGCATAAATGTCGTCTAACACCACCAGGTTTCCTCACTCTGGACGTACAACGTCCTTTAATTCCAATTCAAGTTGCCTCATCGTCGCAATTAAATCCAATTGACATCTCTGCATGCTCCACCATTCCACAGTGGCTGCGTCCTCTTGAAAACCTAATGACTTCATCAAGTCGCACCCTAACTCACCAGAACAGATATTCAATATCTTCTTCAAAAGGTCGTCCCAATCCGATCCTTACTTACAATCCTTTATCAATTGACGTTCACTCGTCCATAAACAGCACCTCTGAGTGGCAACATCCAACGCCACTTCCCATCCATTATATTACTTCCAGAATCACTTGTAGTTCTTGTTCACCTCAAGTCTGTCATCTTCGAACTGCCGCATCTAAGGAATTTAGAGACACTTGTCGACTAAATTCGACCAATGCTCGGGGGTTTCAACTATTCTACTCACTGAAGCATCGTTTCCTATAGTACTTCAGTAAGAAACAATCCAGTGCTTAAACATATCCAATGCTAGACTCAAGACAAATAACCATATAACCCATAACACAAAAGAAAATCGGTCGCTACGACTAGCACAACTCTAGCTATATTCTGACTAACTTTGGACTGACAACTCTACGACATACTTTCCCTTTGACGATCTAAAGCCGGGCTCTGATACCATAATGTAACACCCCGATTTTCAAAGGCTAAAAGGGGCATTTTTTTTTTTAAAACAAACAGAGTGCGCATAAATTTTCGTGATGAGCCGGCATTAATCATACAATAGGACTAATTAAACATTAGTGCTTCAGAGAAGCAAAGTATGGTACCTGAATAATTACAGTCCCAAAAGATAGCATTCTAGTTCATAACAAATACCCACAAGATGTTATGAACTCTACGCATCACACCGCCAAACGGGTAAAGCAGTTTAAGTGCAAAAATTAGTATAATATACGGTCATCCAACTACAGTCAGAATAATACTAAGCCTAACCAAAAAGCACGGTGTACAGACCCACCGACACAAAACACCTACGTGACCACAACGTCACACGATCACTGAGGGCCAAAGAAGCCACTGCCGTCCTCACGACCCACGGTCTCAGACGGGAAACCATCGTCTAGGTGGGGATAACCCGTTCATGTTTCATTGTAAGGGTCACCACACGTATACATATACATATAATACACACCAAACACACATACCAAAAACACAATACGAAACACACAGATACCAAAATACGGAAAGCAAATAACCATTTAGCATTTCCTTCTCAACAAGCATAGCATGAATAAATGCGCACATAGCCTACCAATGCAGACTCTACAATGATTGTGATCACCCTACCCGGGACTGTTTCACATGCATGAATTCCAGAATTTAACCTCGCTGCAGAAGGTCGTAGGCTCAGGTGGGATAACACCTCCTACTAGTGGTGGGATAACACCGGGTAGAGTCCCTCAGACAATACCAAAACAATCACGGTGGGATAACACCGGGTGAGTCACACGGACAACACCAAACTCAAAAAGGAGGACACCAATCACTGGTCGTCGCACCCCGTGGTCCATTCCCGATAACCACTTACTATGAATGCATGAGCATACGATTCCCCTTATATGCTAATGCAACAAATACACACCTCTCAAGCGTATGTAAACCAATCACAATATGTACATATATTCTAAAAATCATATGCACGCCAATCACATGTTCATACATATATTCTCACAATCATATGTATACAATCACAACAATCATACATAGATTCTCAATCATATGTAAACAACGCATGTATTATAAACACTTTCTCATCCCGAGAATACATCACACATACATGTCAAGCACTCAAAACACACCACAAACAAAGCATACACACATGCTATCAACGGGAATAATACAAAAAGAAAGGTGCCCTTACCTCCGCATGCTTCCGTTAACTTTTCTCGCATAATTCTACAACTCGCGCTTCCTAAAATTAAGCAGCGTACAATCAATAAAATACTCCCAACGTATCCTATCGAAACGAAACTTGTCCTCTAAAAACTAGGGGGGTTTAAGGTACTTTCTCACACTCTCGGATAGTGATTACGAGTCCCCCTTATAGCGATTAAAAATTCCCAAAGTTAATTGCAAAATTTCTCGCTACGCGAAAATATTTTCGTTTCAAAACAAACTAAGAAACACTTTGATTCCTAACTCCAAGGCAATCAATTTTCACATACTAAAACAATTTGAAAACAACCCAAAAACTCTTTGAAAATTTTCACAAAAATAAAAGTTTACTTGCGCCACAAGTTACAAGTTTTTCCTTTTAAATAAAAATGGTCATAACTCATTCAATCTTTATCCGATCGAGATGAGCCATACGCCGAAATCTTCGTCTCGAAAAGATGGATCAAATGGTTAAGTTTCTAGGTCACAAAACAATTTTAAAATAACCTAAATGCCCTTAAATATTTTCGACCAGATTTTTGGATCTCACCAAAACATTGCTTTTTCACAAAACAAACATAGTTTAAAACACTCCAATTATTACTAAATTTCTCAAGAATGATCAAGTTCTCATACCAACTCATTTGAATCAAAGAATACAAATTTTTTCCTTCAAAACTTTACAAATTTTCACTTGTGCAATTAAATCACAAGTTACTAGTTTTCTTTCCATACAAAACCACATTAATTAACCCTTCACAACCATGATCATTGTCTCTCAACTAGGACTTAAAATTTGAAACATCATGGACACAACCCCAAACAAAGGCCACGGCCAAAACAACAACAATATAGCTAGTTCCAATTTTCTTTCATTTCAAAAGCATAGAATAATTCATTAAGTTCCCAAAATAACTTAATTGAATGAACAAAACATTTTCATAACACAATCCATAAATCAAAATGTTTTTCCCCAATTTCTCATGAACACAACAAATATTTTTTCTTGTTTCTCAAAACCAAACCATTTATCACATATCCATTTTACTTAAAAGCTCAAAAACAACATCATTAACACAAACACCAAGCAAAAATTCATGTTCTTGATCTATTAAGATTTTTTTTTTCTCAAAAACCCTAGCTACTAACTCTCATGGATCTTGTAGCATTCACACATGAAATCTATCTCTAATTAGCATGGATACTTACTAACTCTCATGGATATAACGATATTAACCAAGGAAAAATTTAAAACTTCCTCCCAACAATCAACAAGGCCTCACGGCCAAAGAGAGAAAATGAGAAAGGAGAATTTTTCTTACCATAAAACTTAGCTCATAAGCACCTCCAAGTTACAAGGATTAATATTGATTCCAAGCTTTTCTCCTAATTCCTTCTACATCTCCCACAAAATGCATTTTAAGCATACTAATCTTAAGAAGAAATGTCTTTGTGATGATCAAGAGAAAGAGGTTCACGTGAGATGAAAGAAAAAGAATGGAAAGTCTCATGGCTTTACTTCATATAGATCCCTTGATTAAGTCATGGCCCTTGGATTGCATAGTATAAAGTATCATGATCAAATCCTAGCTATCCACCTCTTCACAAAATATCTAGATATTTCTTATGTGATCTTATCCTCCCACTAGCTCGCTCGGTCCCCGCGCTCGCGCTTAAACGAGTCGCACCTCGCTAATGGACGAAAATCGCAAAAATAGAAAAACTACGGAATAAACGTCCGTCGTAAACCGCTTCTAAAAATTATCGCTAAAACTTTTTCCTCGACTGTGATTTTCTTCCTCACCCTCGAAAAATAATCTGAAGATATATCCTAACTCACGCCGATATATAAAACTCCCATCTAAATTTCTACGAAATTCAGAAACCGTAAAAATTCCTAACAACGGGTATGATCCCTACTCGTTTTTTCAAAAACAAGAGAAAACCAAAATTCGCATTTCTTACTTCACAGAAATCTTCTCATACTTAAAAGAGGACTACGTCCCAAAAGTCTGTGCCTTTCCAGCGCACGAGCACAAAACAGGCTCAATTTCAGCAAAATTCTATTACCGCGACAGTACTCACAAAAACACTTCACCAAAAACCCTAAAACTCGTAGCCATTACTAGAGTTCCTTAGAAAAACTGTACAGTGGAATCTTGGGTCTTACACATAACTTGGTGGCTAAGTCAGCTTAGAAATTAAGCAACTAAATCCTATGGCCATCGTGCCACGATGGGATCCATCGCGCCACGATGAGCCTTGCTGCCCAAGTCATAAAAACTATAAATAGAGCCTCCCTCCTTCACAATTATGCATTCAGAAATTTAGAGAACTATTTCCCTATAAGGAGCAAAGGAGGAGGAGCTCTAGGGAAGGAACTTTCCCCCTTCAACGGGAAAGGTAACTTCCTCCCCAAGGTAGCAAGGTTATTGGTATGCATTTATTTAATTCTTGTAATTTAATTATGTCTATTGGTAGCTAAACTCCTTTAGGTTAGGTGGAGAAGATGAACTCCCTTAGGAATGCTGGAATCATGTAAATTGGTACTAAGTTTATATAATTTTCTATTCAGTTTTATTTATTCTATTGTCTATGTTTTAATTACGTAACCTGATTGATAGCTACAATTAGCGAACGCTTTTAGGGATGGTGATATCTAGCATTGCGCCTAGGGTCAGGGTTTATCACTGGCCGACAGCTAACCTCAATAGGGTTAGTGATGTTTAATATTGTGCCTCAAGGTTAGGATTACCCAAGGCTCGGCAACTAACCTATAGGGTTATTGATCTAGTATTGTGCCTCAAAACCGGCAGCCAACCCCGATCAATAGATGATAGCTTAACAAGTTAAGGGTAAAAGAACTAATGAAACCATGCTTAATTGACTACATATTTAGAGTCTAATCACTAGGTTAGGGACGTGACAACGTGGCTAACACGGGTTCCCTGTCTAATAATTGAGATTCTCTATACTCGTAATTAGGGTAATTATCGTACGCGGTTATTACTAATTATATTAGTTCACCAATAATAAAAAGGATTAGTCAACGATATAGCACCACTTACCCAGCAGGAATAAGGGAGGGATTCTAACTACTTAACCTATCTTCTTAAATTGTCTTTCTTTCTAGTCATATTCTCTGTTTCTTGAATCTAAAATTATCCCAACTTATAAAGCGGAGGCAATCTCAACAAATCCTAGAATAAACTTAGTAACTGAGGCGTTGTCCCTGTGGATACGAACTCATTCTACTCAGTAGAGTGTGAATTATTACTCGACGACGACTGGTACACTTGCCAGACCGTAGTCAAGTTTTTGGCGCCGTTTCCGAGGACGGTGTAGACGAAGTTGTATATATAAAAAAATATATAATAAAATATAATAAAAAATATATACATAAAATAATTTCTTTCCTTATTAGTAGATTTGGTTTTATTTTATTTAGATTTAGTTTTTTTTTCCTCGTTATTAGTTAGATCTTATTTTATTTTATTTAGATTCTATTATATTATTATTAGTAGTTACTATATAAAAAAATATATATATATAAAAAAAAACATATTGTTCTTGCAATATTGAACTTACAGACGATTCTGGCTAAGGAAAAGGCTTGGTATTAAGCGATCCATTGTGATCCACCTCCCTTACCTGGGAATCCCTGTGGTGATAGACTTGCAAAAACAAAAAAAATATATATATAAAACTTTTTGAAAATCTTGTCTTTATCTTTTTTATTGTGCTTTACTACTAATCAAATTCTTTGAGTTTAAGCAATGACACTCAGATGGGAGGACTTTCCAGAGGAATTAAATGGAATTGGTGGCTACATCTTTCAAGAATGTGAAAGCCGCAATATTCATTTCTGTGAAGCCTGTGAAATTTTCACGGAATTCATCCAAAGACCTAAAAGACACTCACTCTTTGAGGACGACTGGATTGAATTCATGAAAGAAAAGGAGTCTAAAGCACAAGAAGGAGCGTCAACTGAATCAGTTACAACCCAAATTGAGCCAGATTCCAAGGGAGATACAGGGAAAGTCTCTGAAGTCGAAAAAGTAGTAGAATGGGACAAAGATGAACAATTGCTTATCCTGGAGACTATCATCGAAGAGGGTGCAGAATACAATACACCCATAGAACTAGCCTATGAATTATTCAATGAGTTCATCCAAAGACCTCGAAGACATGAGTCCTTTTTGGACAATTGGGTTGAATTCAATGAAGAAAAGGAGTTTGAAGCACAAGGAGGAATGTCAATTGAATCAGTTGCCACCCAAAATGAGCTAGAGTCCGTAGGCGATGAAAGTCGAGACTCTGAGGTTAATGAAGTACCATATGAAACCTCAAGGAGTAAGGAGACAGAAACTGCAGAAGAGAAGCTAGAAGCAGGATCACCAAAAAAGGAGCAACCACAAAAGAAACCTCAACAACAGTGGGACGACCAAAGAAGTCTCCCAATACTTTGCTCTATTGGGGAGGTGAATTTTAAAGAAGCACCATGTGACCTTGATTCTAACATAAATTCAATGTCTTTGTATCATGTAGACAGGTTGAAAGAAGCACATGATGAACAAGAAGATCAAGAAGAACATTTGGTTGAAATAGATACAGACCAACGCAATGCGTCAAGTGTTCGGGATGAAGATTTCTATAAGGGAGTTGAACCCAAACCAATGAAGTCTCAAGAGCAAGATCTCCAATCAAAAGAACAACCTAGCAACAAAGCCGAAGAAAAAGCAGAAATTTATAAAGTCATAGATATGATATGTGTTTTGTTTGCTACGGTCAAGCTGAAGAGGGTATGGAAGCAATATCCTCTGTTTCTCAAATTTTTGGGATTCTTAACAAAGAAGAGAAAGAAGACGGATGATATATTCCATCTCTCATATAAGACGCCCTAACAGTCTTCTGACGTCTAGCTAATGACTTTAAAGAAGCGCTTCCTGGGAGGCAACCCAAGGTATTTTTATTGCTTTCATTTATTTTTCTTGCATTTTAAATTTCTTTTCAAATTAGGTAATTCTTCAAAACTACAAGATCTGTTTTCAAAAGGGAAGGAATGCAAAAAATTTATATCAAAAAAAAAAGAATTTTTAAAGAACTGTTCCAAAGCCCATCGTGCAACAAATTTCCTATTATGTCACGATGAAAATAAAAACTTTTGAAAAACATGGCATTGGAATAGTCATCGTGCAATAAAACTGCTCATGACACGATGAAAGTTTGGAAGTTACAAAAAGAAACACCGGTTGCAACACTTACACCATCCACCCAATTAACCCTTCACTTCTAAACCTTCAAATTCACCATCATCATCTCTTTTCTATTCATTCATCCATCACCACAAAAATCAAACCTCAACATTTTCATACCCCTCCATTCCCAAAACTTCTATACAGCCATTAGACCACAAATTCATCACCATTACACCAAAGAAAAAAAATAAAAATAAACCTCCAGATATTTATTCAGTCAAGATGGAAGGATGATTGAACGTCTCATGTCCCAAGTAAAGGAGAGACGATCTCTTGGGACAGAGACACAGACATTCTTAACCGAGTAAAGAGGATTACCACCAAATTGAGCAAAAGTTCAAAGTTTGGGGTAACAAACCCTTAGCAGCAACATGCTGCATATCAGACTCAGAGCAGGCACAAGCAGGTCAATACTTAGATAACATCATGGACCTGTTGAATAGGGAGCTGAACCCTATATTCTTTACACCTGGTGTATCATCAACCAGGGCGGGCAGTAAGTCATGGAGCATTCCCGCTGTTCCCTTCTATCTTTGTATCTTAGTAGTTTATCATCTATGAAATGAATGTCATTTGCTGACAACCCCCTATGCTTACTAAAAAATGAAATAACTGTGTGCTTGTTTATTATCTAGTGCATGTTAAAAGTTATAGGCAAAGTTCCAGTGACGTAACGACTAGATTTGGATGATTTGAATTCCACGCCTTTATACAAAGAACACCGAAGGTGATTGCTCAGAAAGCGCGGAAGTTCGGGAGACAGAGAGACGAGTGATGAAGCTGGTGTCTGTGAGACAAGTGTTCAACTTTCAGATATACCTAAGCCATGTGAGGATTTGAGCCAAATATTTCCAAACAGTATTACCACTTTCTTTCGAATTACTATGAGAGTACCGTGCACTTGTTTATTTTCTAGAACTTGCTCTAATTCTCTGCTGACTGGTTAATTTGATATTATATGCATTGAGACAATTGTTTGTTATAACCCAGAGCCTTTTTAAGCCACCCTTATTATTATTATATCCTTTGCTAGCCAATTTTGAGCCGTAAAAAAATAAATATCCCTTTTGTTTCGGTGACAAACCACGATAAAAGCCTATAGACTAGAAAAACAATGAAATTACCCTCTTTGGATTTAAGGTAATAGTTCTCAAGTCTTGGCAACAAAATAAGTTTGGGGTTGCTCATGGAACTAGCAACGTTTAAGTTTGGGGTGGGTATACGGAGAACTATCACTACAAAAAAAAGAAAAAAAATAAAAAAGAGACGGGAAAACATCAAAAAAAAATTCCCTAAAAAATAGTGTCTTAAAAAAAATGAATGAAAAAGAAAGAGCCAAAGGGCAAAAGAAAGAGCCAAAGGGCAAAAGAAAAGAGTCAAAGGGCAAAAACAGTGATAGAAAAGAACCACACAAAGACACATCCGGTTCTTATTTTCCGATACCAACACAAAAGGCACCCTAAGGAACAAAGGTTGCGTACACAAAAAGGAACCAAAGTAGAACTTAACTCCACATGTTTAGCCTACTATTCCCACAAATGTCCTACCTTGACCTAAGCCACGTTATAACCCTGAAAAGACCTCCAAAAATGCATATGTATTGAATTTTGACTGGTTGCTTAGAGTTCTTGCAAGCCTATGGTAAAATGGCAGGTTGTACGATGATTGAGAGATAACCCTTTCAATTATGAGCGAAAAATACAAATGTGAGAGAGAGAAAAAGTTGAACACGGACTCTTGCAAACATTTGTCTGACTTGCTACTATTGACGTCTCTTGAGCCCAAGTGTTGACTGAACATGATCGCTGAGGTGAAGTTCAGTGGTTCCATTGCTGACAAATACATAAGGTTGTGAAATTCCTGTCATCTATATCTGCTTGTTGTTTCACTGACGATTTTGATTGGCAGACATGTTACTTGAGGACAAGCAACTATTTAAGTTTGGGGTTGTGATGACAGTAATTTATGTGATGTTTTTAGTATTATTTATTGTTAGTTTAGTATTATTTTTAGACCAATTACAAGGCAAAAACCTAAAGAAGTGATGTTACTTGTCCAAGAAGTCAAGAATTGAAGAAAGTGCATAAAAAGAGGCTAAAAGGAAGAAAATGCGCAACTTTCAGTCTGTGGACCATAACTTGAGCTACGAGTATCGGAATGAGGTCCGTGACCATGCGTTGGAAAGCTAAGACAAAAATCTACAACGTTCGTGTTGAAGAAAAAACGTAATTTTGCAGTCTCATCGCAGTACGATGGCATTCATCGCAGTACGATGGAGCTGCTTGTTGGCCAAGACAGCACAAGTTATATTTTTGAAGTAAATCTGTCCATCGTACCACAATGACATGTATCGTGGTACGATGGCATAACTTGGTGGCTAAGTCAGCTTAGAAATTAAGCAACTAAATCCTATGGCCATCGTGCCACGATGGGATCCATCGCGCCACGATGAGCCTTGCTGCCAAAGTCATAAAAACTATAAATAGAGCCTCCCTCCTTCACAATTATGCATTCTGAAATTTAGAGAACTATTTCTCTATAAGGAGCAAAGGAGGAGGAGCTCTAGGGAAGAAATTTTCCCCCTTCAACGTTCGTGTTGAAGAAAAAACGTAATTTTGCAGTCTCATCGCAGTACGATGGCATTCATCGCAGTACGATGGAGCTGCTTGTTGGCCAAGACAGCACAAGTTATATTTTTGAAGTAAATCTGTCCATCGTACCACGATGACATGTATCGTGGTACGATGGCATAACTTGGTGGCTAAGTCAGCTTAGAAATTAAGCAACTAAATCATATGGCCATCGTGCCACGATGGGATCCATCGCGCCACGATGAGCCTTGCTGCCAAAGTCATAAAAACTATAAATAGAGCCTCCCTCCTTCACAATTATGCATTCAGAAATTTAGAGAACTATTTCTCTATAAGGAGCAAAGGAGGAGGAGCTCTAGGGAAGGAACTTTCCCCCTTCAACGGGAAAGGTAACTTCGTCCGCAAGGTAGCAAGGTTATTGGTATGCATTTATTTAATTCTTGTAATTTAATTATGTCTATTAGTAGCTAAACTCCTTTAGGTTAGGTGGAGAAGATGAACTCCCTTAGGAATGCTGGAATCATGTAAATTTGTACTAAGTTTATATAATTTTCTATTCAGTTTTATTTATTCTATTGTCTATGTTTTAATTACGTAAGCTGATTGATAGCTACAATTAGCAAACGCTTTCAGGGATGGTGATATCTAGCATTGCGCCTAGGGTCAGGGTTTATCACTGGCCGGCAGCTAACCTCAATAGGGTTAGTGATATTTAATATTGTGCCTCATGGTTAGGATTACCCAAGGCTCGGCAACTAACCTATAGGGTTAGTGATCTAGTATTGTGCCTCAAAACCGGTAGCCAACCCCGATCAATAGATGATAGCTTAACAAGTTAAGGGTAAAAGAACTAATGAAACCATGCTTAATTGACTACATATTTAGAGTCTAATCACTAGGTTAGGGACGTGACAACGTGGCTAACACGGGTTCCCTGTCTAATAATTGAGATTCTCTATACTCGTAATTAGGGTAATTATCGTACGCGGTTATTACTAATTATATTAGTTCACCAATAATAAAAAGGATTAGTCAACGATATAGCACCACTTACCCAGCAGAAATAAGGGAGGGATTCTAACTACTTAACCTATCTTCTTAAATTGTCTTTCTTTCTAGTCATATTCTATGTTTCTTGAATCTAAAATTATCCCAACTTATAAAGCGGAGGCAATCTCAACAAATCCTAGAATAAACTTAGTAACTGAGGCGCTGTCCCTGTGGATACGAACTCATTCTACTCAGTAGAGTGTGAATTATTACTCGACGACGACTGGTACACTTGCCAGACCGTAGTCAGCGAGCAATAACTAGGCGGAATATGAAGCCTTGCTCGCTGGAATGAAGTTAGCAAAGGAAATGGACATTACAGATCTCAAAGCAAAGAGCGATTCGCAATTGGTTACAAACCAAGTGTCAGGAGAATTTCAGGCCAATGACCCACAGTTAATCAAATACTTGGAGAAAGTACGCAAGTTGGCAAATCATTTCAAATCGTTTGAGTTGGTTTACGTACCACGAGAGCAGAACGCAAGAGCAGACTTGTTGTCAAAACTAGCAAGCACTAAAAAGCCTGGAAGCAACAGAACTTTCATTCAAGAAACCATTGCAAGCCCTAGCATCGCTGAAGAGACAGTCATGATGATCATTGAAGCAGAAGATTGGAGATCACCAATCATAAGATACCTTCAAAAAGACGAACTTCCAGCAGCAAGAGAAGAATCATACAAGTTAAAGAGAGCAGCAGCATGATACTTCATGCTAGGAGACAAACTCTACAAGAGAGGATTTACAGGACCCCTCATGCTTTGCGTAAGTCAAGAAGAGGCCAAAGGAATCTTGGAAGAGATACATGAGGGATCATGTGGAAGCCACATAGGGGCGAGATCCCTGGCAGGAAAAATACTCAGAGCAGGTTTCTACTAGCCAGAATTACACAGCGATGCAGCCAGATACGTGAAGACATGTGACAAATGTCAAAGATTTGCGAATCTACACTACGCCCCAGGAGAACCATTGAAATCTGTTTTATCCCCGTGGCCTTTCTTCATGTGGGGAACGAACATCCTAGGGCTGGGTCGCCCATCTTCTACCAATCCTCTGGTCATATCATACCACGCCCCAATCCTCAACGGGCGAGGCCCCTTTCACTATGGTATATGGAACAGACGCCATGATCCCAGCAGAAATAAACCCCCCAAGCTGGCGTAGAGATACCCTCACTCTGGAGGAAAATTCAAAAGCATTGGAAGAAAACCTAGATTTGTTGCAAGAATTAAGGGACAAAGCCCACTTTAGGGAATTCGTTTCCAAGCAACGAGCGGCTAGAAGGTACAACACTAGAGTTATAGCAAGGAGATTCAGAGAAGGAGACTTAGTTCTCAAAAGACCTATGGGAAAGGACAAGGGAGGAAAGTTAGCAGCAAACTGGGAAGGCGCCTTCAAAATCAACGAAGCATTCGAAGGAGGAGCTTACAAACTTGAAACAATGGAAGGAGAAGTCCTACACAGAACATGGAACGTGGCTAATCTCAGGTTTTATTACAGTTAACCGCCACATAAAGCAAGAAAAGCAGCGCCATGGCGTACATCATTCTAATGTTATTTTATGATTAAGTTGCTGCACATGTATGATCAAAATGTACTAAAATCTTTCATTCCAATTAATAAATAGCGGCGGGACACTCTTTTCTCCTATGAAAATAGGAGTTTTTATTGAGGCCCACCGTTTTAAATTTTTTGGTTTTGCGAAGAATTGACATATACGCTTATGACACGACCGAAAAAGAAAGAAGAAACGAGTTGAAACACCATGGCGTTATCCGTGAATCTTACGAGTAGGAAACGTCAGAAATAGAAACGGCGCTATCCGTAAATCTTACGAGTTGGATACGACGGAAACGAGTTGAAACACCATGGCGTTATCCGTGAATCTTACGAGTAGGAAACGTCAGAAATAGAAACGGCGCTATCCGTAAATCTTACGAGTTGGATACGACGGAAACGAGTTGAAACACCATGGTGTTATCCGTGAATCTTACGAGTAGGAAACGTCAGAAATAGAAACGGCGCTATCCGTAAATCTTACGAGTTGGATACGACGGAAACGAATTGAAACACCATGGCGTTATCCGTGAATCTTATGAGTAGGAAACGTCAGAAATAGAAACGGCGCTATCCGTAAATCTTACGAGTTGGATACGACGGAAACGGGTTGAAATACCAAGGCGTTACCCTTTAAACTTTTCAGTTGGGGGCGTCCAGAAAATTAAAATCAGGTTGAAAATCCTAGGCGTTACCCTTTAAACTTTTCAGTGGGTGGCGTCCAGAAAATCAAAATCAGGTTGAAAATCCTAGGCGTTACCCTTTAAACTTTTCAGTGGGGGGCGTCCAGAAAATTAAAATCAGGTTGGAAATCCTAGGCGTTACCCTTTAAACTTACAAGTGGGGACGTCCAAAAAATCAAAGCATGGTTGAAAGTCCAAAATGTTACCCATATATCTTACGAGTTGGGAACGGAGAAAAGAAAAAGAAGTACATATCAAAATGTCAAGGCGTGACCTATCAGAAGGGAGACGCCCAAAAGGAACGTTACAGAAAACAAATAAAGGTAACTCAACATATGTTATTTTGGTTATTTATTTCATCGTAAAGGCAGGTAGGATTATTGTCCAAAAGATCATGAAGAAAGCGCGCAAAGCAAATAGACTAAAAGGCAACAGAAGCAGCGACAAAGTCATTCAAAATCCGATTTCATTCATTGAAGATAGGATACAAATTCAAAGAAAACTACATCAAATTTGGATACAAATTCAAAGAAAATTACATCAAATTTGGATACAAATTCAAAGAAAATTACATCAGATTAGGATACAAATTCAAAGAAAACTACATCAAATTCAAAAGGATGTGTGAAGTGTTACTACAATAAGCATCAACACTCGCATAATTCAAAAGGACCCCACGGTTCCTGGCATTATATTTCCACTTTTGCCCAGGTGAACCAGGGGACCCTGATCCATCATCCTCACCCACAAGAGGTATCACTTAGAAGATTTCACCTTCGAAGATTTCGGCGTCTTCGCCGCGGATTCCACAGTAATCTGAGAACCTTCTTCCTCGCCGAGAGGAGATCCATAAGCATAAAACTCCTCAGGAACATAAGTCTTCAAGAACTCAGCATAATCTTCATCAATATCATCAGAACTTGAAGAGCTTGGCGAAAAGGGAAGGCTTTTTGCCTTAACCTTTCTTAACGCGTTGGTACGTCTGGATTTGGAAGCCGATGCATCCAATTTCTTCTTACCCTTCTGGGATTTAGACCTCTCAACGACGTTTTTCTTAGAACGATTCCTATCAATCTCAGAGTATTAAACGAAGAAGAAAAGAGATAGCGATATAGAGATTGTGGTTATGAAAGGAGAAGGATAACGGTATTTATAAGCAGAAATCAAAGAAACCTAGCATAAATAACTGCATCTGAAAATAAATGAGGAGACAGTTAAAACCACCGCAATAAAGGGGAGTGGCCGGTTCAACAGGCGTACGCGAAAATCAAGGAAGACTCAGCAGAAAATTCTGACCGGTCAAAACATAGGAAATCACGCCACGTGGGGCGTTACCTCGTATGACGCCATAGAGCTACGCCTAATCTCGCCACTCAGCAAAGGTTAGAAAAAGCGTACATGCAATTGAGACGACAAAATATAGCAGTTAATATCAAGTCAGAACGAAGCAGAGAAGGTGAAAATAAAGAGAGCATCTATTAAAGCAAAAAAGCCTCAGAAGGGCACCCAAATATTGTCATTACAAAGTAAAACAAGCCCACGCAGGGGCGATCATCAACATACATCAAGCCCACGCAGGAGCGATCATCAAACAACAACAAACAACAAAATCGAATATAAAGGAGAAAAGGGAGGAGATTATTCCTCAGCAGGCGACGCTTCATCAGGCGATTCTTTGGTTGATGTTTCATTGTCTGGCGAATCCTGGACTATCTCAGTAGGAGCAGGGGACACCAGTTTGTCGCCCTCTATAATCAGCATAGCATCTGCCTTACCAAGAAGATCTTTATCAATATCAGGGAAGAGAACCTTCACCTGATCCAGCGCAAGTTTGAAACCTTCCTCATACTGCTCCCCAATGGTCGCCTCCAAACCATCCTTCTCAGACTCCCACTTCGCCTTCTCCTGCCTCAAAGTGGCCAATTCAGTAAGAGCCGCCTCATTATCCTTGGCCAGAGCTTTAATGCGTTCATCCTTAATCTTGACCACAGACTCATGATCCTTCTTAGCCTTCGCCAACTCCTCTCCGTGCTTCTTGGTCAATTTGGCGACCTCCTCCTCATTCTTTTCCTTCAAGGCCTTCACATCGCCCTCACATCTCTCCTTAGCAGTCTTCACATCTTCCTCAAGGGTGGCCAGGTTCTTCTCCACCAGAGCCTCTTTCTCCTTGGCATTAGAAAGTTCAGCTTTCTGGCGGGACGCCAAGGCATAGTTCAAAAGAAGGCCCTTGAGTTCATAGCCGAAAGCCAACCTCATCAGTTCATCAGACCCTGTAGTATCAAAGCGAGCGGAATTCCCCGCCATATCCACCAACCTCGCCAGGAATGCCTCAGGATCAAAGAGAGGATCCCAGGGCGAAGCCCCTCCAGTCTGGCTCGCCTCAACAATTGTCTTCTCAGCTGCAGGAGTAGCCTCTATTGTCGGGTCTTCAATTTCAACCAAGTCTTTATGCGCCTCCGTCATATCCACATCCTTTCTCGTCTTCCGAGACAAGGTTCTCGATTTCTTCTTGGCCGGAGATTTAACTTCTCCTCCAGCATTAGCAGCCTGACCAACTGCAGCAGGATTAGGACCAGAAGTCTTCACTTGGATGCTGGTTCGAGCGTCACCACCCTTTCTCTTCTTCATTTCCACCTCGCCAATCTCCAGCTGGCTAAAGACGTCCACCTTATCACTAGCTTTTTCTTTCTCAGCATGGGCCTTCCTCGCCCTTGCCTTCTCTAAGAACTGAACCCTTTGAGCAGGAGTAAGAGTCGACATATCTTCTACAAAGGAAAAAGAGAAAGTTAGCCACATTGAATTAACGAAAAGCGATAAAGGACGTATCATGTAAAAGGGCGAAGAAATTCACGAAGTGACTGACTACGGTCTGTAAAGTGCACCAGTCTGTCGTCGAGTAATAATTCACACTCTAGGTGTCTAGAATGAGTTCGTATCCACAGGGATCGTGCCGCAGCTTTACTAGCGTTATCTAAGCTTGTGATAATTTGCATTCGCTTTGGTTTTTGAAAAGGTTTTTTATAAAAATAGCGTAATGCTTTGCAGAAATATAAATTGCAGAATGTATAAATAATAGATTCAAGAAATATAGAGGCTAGGTATGGTGGTTGGACTCCCTCCCTTCTTCATATTTGGCATGACCGGTGTATAACATAGTTACTTAGATTATGTTCGGCGGTGAATTATCCTTGTTGTAGTAATACCTTACTATTACACTATGCCTATTAAAGTTTCCCTACATTAACAACTAAGATACCTACGAGAGCCTAACCTCGATGTGTCACATACCTTAATTACTAAGTGAGTTGTTTATAAACATGCATTATAATCTTCACCAATTAACCTCTAGGTCCTAGTATCGGGTTGTTCATCTTCTAAGTGCTCAGATCACACCTAGTGCATGATTCCTCCTCTAACCGCTCAGTTCACGACTAGTTCAGGACGTTACCGTCTCTATACACCTAGCATTATTTACTACGAGTTCCGGACTAATACCAAGTCAGAACCTGATATCAATTCTATGGGCGCTCCCGCTTATCCGGCCAGATTACGAGAATACGTTATTAAAGTGCACGAAAGTAAATAACAAACATAATTACTAAATATCATTTATTATAACTTAGACTCAATCACAGACTCCAAATATTCATAGGGGAGTTCATCTTCTCCACCACAACCTAAGGCATAATAATAAAGACTACATATTTAAATTACAAGAAATTATAACCTAAATACAAAAGCCTAAAGAAATCATACCTTGCTGAGTTAGTTTTCCCGTAAGGGGAGAAAACTATGCCCAATAGAGCTCCTCTGAACCTCTCCTTATAGTAGAGAGTGTTCTACTATTTCTGAATGAATAAAACAATGAATGAGAGGCTCTATTTATAGTTTTCGTAATGGGCCTCAGCAAGGCACCACAGCACGATAAGGCCATCGTACTGCGATGTGAAGATTCAGTTCAAAATTATAACTAATCTTGTGCATTTCATCAGCTTGGGCGCCAAGTTACTCCATCGTGTTGCGATAGCACACATCGTACTGCGATGGAAGATTTTCTTCAGATTTATTGCTTCTGATTTCTTGGCGAACAAGCAGCTCCCATCGTGGCACGATGGAAGCCATCGTGCTGCGATGGAATGCTGATTTTCTTCACTTTTTGGGCTTTTTCTTGTCTTTTCGCATCTTGGACTCTGTCTTGATGCTTTTTCTTGCTTTTGTAGGTTTTCCTTCGTATTTGGGCCTGTCTTGGTCATTTTACTACTAATAATAATACTAAAAATGACGTAGAAATTCCTGTCATCACAACCCCAAACTTAAACTGTTGCTTGTCCTCAAGTAACATGCTGTCAGTCAAGATCGTTAGAGAAATAAGAGATAAATAAAGATGATAGGAATTTTACAACCTTGCTTAATATTTCAGCAATGGTACCGCTGATTTCTTACCGCAGCGATCATGCTCAGTCCTGCTAGGCTCAGGAGACGTCAATGGTAGCAAATCAGACAAATGTCTGCAAGAGTCCATGTTCAACTTTTTCTCTCTCTCACATTTGTGTTTTTCGCTCATAATTGAAAGGGTTATCTCTCAATCATCGCACAACCTGCCATTTTACCATAGGCTTGCAAGAATTCTAAGCAACCAGTCAAAATTCAATATACATGCATTTTTGGAGGTCTTTTCAGGGTTATAACGTGGCTTAGGTCAAGGTAGGACATTTTTGGGAATAGTAGGCTAAACATTGGAGTTAAGTTTTACTTTGTTGTTCCTTTTTGTGTACGCAACCTTTGTTCCTTAGGGTGCCTTTTTGTGTTGGTATCGGAAAATAAGAACCGGATGTGTCTTTGTATGGTTCTTTTCTATCACTATTTTTGCCCTTTGGCTCTTTTTTTTTTCTTTTTCATTCATTTTTTTTTTAAGAGACTATTTTTTTTAGGGATCTTTTTTGATGTTTTTCCTGTCTCTTTTTCATTTATTTTTCTTTTTTTTTGTAGTGATAGTTCACCGTATACCCACCCCAAACTTAGACGTTGCTAGTTCCATGAGCAACCCCAAACTTATTTTGTTGCCAAGACTTTGAGAACTATTACCTAACTCCAAAGAGGGTAAATCATTGTTTTTCTGGTCAATAGGCTTATATCGTGGTTTGTCACCGAAACAAAAGGGATAATATTTTTTTACGGCTCAAATTTGGCTAGCAAAGGATAATAATATATAAAGGGTGGCTTGAAAAGGCTCTGGGTTATAACAAACAATTGCCTCAATGCATATAATATCAAATCAACTAGTCAGCAGAGAATTAGAGCAAGTTCTAGAAAATAAACAAGTGCACGGTACTCTCATAGTAATTCGAAAGAAAGTGGTAATACCGTTTGGAAATATTTGGCTCAAATCCTCACATGGCTTAGGTATCTGAAAGTTGAACACTTGTCCCACAGACACCAGCTTCATCACTCGTCTCTCTGTCTTCCGAACTTCGCATTTCGGAGCAATCACCTTTGGTTTCTCTATGAAGGCGTGAAATTCGGCTCATCAGAATTTATAACTCACTTTGCCGCAATCTTACCTATAACAGTGTATCATGCACTAGATAATAAACAGCAAACAGTTATTTAATTTTTTGTAAGTTTGAATAAGGGCTGCTTACAGATGAAAATGACATGCAGAATTCTAGTCATATTTTATTGAATTGAAAACTGAAATGAAAATACTGAAATTGAAATACTGAATTCAAAATACTGAAATTAAAATACTCATCCTTGGGTTGCCTCCCAAGCAGCGCTTGTTTAGCCTCTCATTAGCTTGAGGCATTTCCTCCATTACAGAGGATAGGTTCGCATGTCTCTCTCATCTGTAGGAGCTTTCGCCTTAGCTCCTCCCTCCTTCTTGTTGCTTCTTTCATAATCCTCTGGGTTCTGTCTTTCTTTGAAGGTGGCATAGCAGAGTCGTCCATCATCATCTGTTGGTACTGTTTTTATAATGGACTTCCCTTTGCCTCTCGGTGGATGTTCCTTCGTTTGTTCTTTCTCAGCTTTGACCCTGTTATTCTTTCTTTCTTCAGCAGCAGGCTTCTTCAGAGGTGGCGTATTAACCCCAAACTTAGATCTTTTGGCCACTTTTCGGTATCTGCCCCATGCTTTGACCCATGTTGCTCGGACGTCCACTTCAATAGTTAACCTCTTCATTTTATCAGTGAGTTCCTCGGGTACCTCCTCTTCCTGAGCTGTCTCTAGCTGCGCCATTTCATTCTCCAGCTCCTCTATTTCTATCTTCACCTGTACTTCTTGAGTTGGAGTCGGTGGTGTAGCTTTCCTGTCTTTCCACTCGAGCATGAAGCAGTCAACCCTCTCTGTTTTGGAAGTTTTGATAGTTCTTTCCTCCTCTCCACTCCTTAGAGTCAACTCAGCGACCTCCACATTAATGAGTGCCCTGCTAGTTGCTAGGAATGGTCTTCCAAGAATGATCGGATGCTCTTCATCTTCCTGGATATCTAGGATCATGAAGTCTGCTGGAAATACCAGGTCTTCGACTTTCACCAAGACATCCTCGATTGTACATGCTGAGTGAATTGTTGTTTGGTTAGCTAAAACGAGTTCACGTTCTATACCTGCAGTTATTGTTGTGAGTTTTAACTTTTCTGCCAGAGATAATGGCATAACGTTAACACTTGAACCCACGTCACATAAGGCTCGAATTTTTGCTTCCTCAATCTGACAAAGTATGGTGACGCTTCCAGGATCTGTCTTCTTGATTGGCAAATGTGGTTTTACCGTTGGGTTGATTCTGTATTCTTCTAGCTCACTTAAATACTCATCATAGTAATCTTCCATTGTAACTCCCAACGTATCTTTGAACCACTCCTCAAATTGTTTTAGCTTCTCTTCATCGTATACGCGCCCTGTTTTCATGTCCTTTATCGCTTTGCATTCCTCCTTTGGATTGTCCACCGTGTTACCTGCAATATCTTTAGAAACATGAGTGCTTACCAGTTTTGAAAGTTGAACAATCTGGGTCTCAAGACTTTTTATCGTCGCCCCCTGGTTGGCTACTGTCGTCTGGATATTTTCAAAGTTAGTTTTGCTCATGTTAGCAAATTTATTGAGTAACTCTTCCAATGGAGATGGCTTCCTTGGTTGAGATGAAGCTTGAGCCTGGTTTCCGGTCTGGTCCCATCGTAAATTTGGGTGTTTGCTCCAACCTGGGTTGTAGTTGTTCCCCATATAATTTACCTGCTCCTCGCTTCCTCCTGGCAAACACTGCCCATTAGGGTGATCTTTGAGGCGGAAGTCGCAAACTCCCTCTACCTGTTTAACACTCGCTTCCTTCACAGCTTTCTCCTTATCAGCAAGTTGCCTCTTTAGTAGTTCGATCTCTACCTTGTAGGCAATCTCCTGGTCCACTTTAAGAACTCCAGGAGTCTTCTCATCTCGATCATGACTCATGTTGTATTCATTCTGGCACATCTGCTCAACCAGATCCTTAGTCTCTGCATAGGTCTTTACTTTGATGGACCCACCAGCTGAGGCATCTAGTATCATCATATGTTGCATTTTCATACCAGCAATGAATAGTTGCATCTGCTCCATAACACTAATGCTGTGGTTAGGACACCTTCTCATAAGCAGTTTGAACCGTTCATAAGCTTCGCACAGCGTTTCAGATTCATGTTGTTTGAAACTTAGAATCTCATACTTCCTTTTCTGGAATAATGTGTGTGTGAAGAATCTCTCCAGGAACTTGTCTTCAAGCTCCTTCCATGTTGCAATCGTTCCCCTTGGCAAGCATTGAAGCCAATCTTTAGCTGGACCTGTAAGAGAAAAAGCAAACAAACGTAGCTTCTTTTGGTCATCAGTAACACTTTCCGGCACCTTCTGGATCTGACATGTCTCTGAAAACTTTGCAAGATGATCCCAAGGATCATTGTTGGCACGTCCATCGAACTGGTTCTCCTGCAAACCTGTAAGAACATTGCCCTTAATATCAAAGTTAGCTGGATTCGCCGGCTAGAATCCCAGTGAGATCTGATCTGTGTTAGTCCTCTTGCAGTAATCTCCCATTGTAACTCTTGGCTCGTCCCCCATGGCTTTGGTGGTAGACTCTTCTTCTGTTTTGAGACTACTGGATTTTGCAAGCTTTTATGCTCGCCTTCTTTTCCAAAGCGTTCTTTCGGGTTCAGGGTCGTACTTTAACTCCAGAATACCTGTTATCAAGCACAACAAATGAATACCTTCAGTAGCACTGGAAAAGTAAATGTGAAACTCTTTTTGGTTTGTCTCATGTGTCTTTGTCACTATGAAAATTCTCAGGTAAGTGAGGTGGATCACAACGGATAGCTTAAATACCAAGACTTATCCTTAGCCAGAACTTTCACAGATCAAAATCCACAATCATCAACAAGATTTTTTTGATTTTTTAATTTTTTTGTATTTTTGAAAAAAAAAATTGACAAGCTTAAATAAATCTAGTAAGGCTTTGTAAACACAATCCCCGGCAACGGCGCCAAAAACATGACTACGGTCTGGCAAGTGCACCAGTCTGTCGTCGAGTAATAATTCACACTCTAGGTGTCTAGAATGAGTTCGTATCCACAGGGATCGTGCCGCAGCTTTACTAGCGTTATCTAAGCTTGTGATAATTTGCATTCGCTTTGGTTTTTGAAAAGGTTTTTTATAAAAATAGCGTAATGCTTTGCAGAAATATAAATTGCATAATGTATAAATAATAGATTCAAGAAATATAGAGGCTAGGTATGGTGGTTGGACTCCCTCCCTTTTTCATATTTAGCATGACCGGTGTATAACATAGTTACTTAGATTATGTTCGGCGGTGAATTATCCTTGTTGTAGTAATACCTTACTATTACACTATGCCTATTAAAGTTTCCCTACATTAACAACTAAGATACCTACGAGAGCCTAACCTCGATGTGTCACATACCTTAATTACTAAGTGAGTTGTTTATAAACATGCATTATAACCTTCACCAATTAACCTCTAGGTCCTAGTATCGGGCTGTTCATCTTCTAAGTGCTCAGATCACACCTAGTGCATGATTCCTCCTCTAACCGCTCAGTTCACGACTAGTTCAGGACGTTACCGTCTCTATACACCTAGCATTATTTACTACGAGTTCCGGACTAATACCAAGTCAGAACCTGATATCAATTCTATGGGCGCTCCCGCTTATCCGGCCAGATTACGAGAATACGTTATTAAAGTGCACGAAAGTAAATAACAAACATAATTACTAAATATCATTTATTATAACTTAGACTCAATCACAGACTCCAAATATTCATAGGGGAGTTCATCTTCTCCACCACAACCTAAGGCATAATAATAAAGACTACATATTTAAATTACAAGAAATTATAACCTAAATACAAAAGCCTAAAGAAATCATACCTTGCTGAGTTAGTTTTCCCGTAAGGGGAGAAAATTATGCCCAATAGAGCTCCTCTGAACCTCTCCTTATAGTAGAGAGTGTTCTACTATTTCTGAATGAATAAAACAATGAATGGGAGGCTCTATTTATAGTTTTCGTAATGGGCCTCAGCAAGGCATCGCAGCACGATAAGGCCATCGTACTGCGATGTGAAGATTCAGTTCAAAATTATAACTGATCCTGTGCATTTCATCAGCTTGGACGCCAAGTTACTCCATCGTGCTGCGATAGCACACATCGTACTGCGATGGAAGATTTTCTTCAGATTTATTGCTTCTGATTTCTTGGCGAACAAGCAGCTCCCATCGTGGCACGATGGAAGCCATCGTGCTGCGATGGAATGCTGATTTTCTTCACTTTTTGGGCTTTTTCTTGTCTTTTCGCATCTTGGACTCTGTCTTGATGCTTTTTCTTGCTTTTGTAGGTTTTCCTTCGTATTTGGCCCTTTCTTGGTCATTTTACTACTAATAATAATACTAAAAATGACTTAGAAATTCCTGTCATCAGTGACTTACTGAGATATTTTTCTAGAACAGCGGGAGCACGATCGGCGTCTAGAAGATCCCTAGGGCTCATCTGGTTTAGAGATTCCAGATAAGCCACTGAATCCCTCTCAAAATCACTCAGCCTCTCATATATGGCGCCCCTAATCAATCTAGGGATGGTCGTCCAATGAAAGGGAAAAAGGGGAGTATCATCATCAGCATACATTACACCCCGACAACCTTCTCCGCCTCGCACGCGCACAAAGGCCTCCTTATAGTTCTTATAGTTAGAACTATACAGAGTAAACAAACCCCTATTGGGCTGAGCACTCAAGGAAACAGCGTTATTGGGAAACAAACTTTTTATGTGGTAGAAAGAAAAGAAGACGGCTACAGAAGGCTCAGAAATGTCAAGACCAAAGCAAACTAGCTCAAAGGCTTTAATGAAAGACCAACTATTAGGGCTAAGCTGAGTGGGAGCGACATTAAGGACCCTAAGCATTGACTTTTGAAACTCGGTGAAAGGGAAATACAGGTGAAAATCTTCTCTGAACCTAGTGTACATATAGAAAGAAGTTGGCTCAGAGCGAGGCACGCCGGTCACATACTCGCCCTCATTCACCGACTCTAATACGACGTCATTCTCATCAAAGGTCCCAGAAACATCGTATAACTCTCTGAACTTCGCCACGTCCTCAGCACTTTGATAGGTTGAAGAAACCTCCATCGCCATAACTTCTGATCCTACAGCAACTAGGGCAAGCGACTCGTCTCTTCGTTTTCCTGTGAAAGACGAAGGAGAAATTAGAACACAATCACTACTGTGTCCACTGCTACTACTACTACTATCATCACTATTACTACTCTCAAGTTCGCTATAACTGAAGGTTTCCCCCAGAACTTCGGAAAAATAGCCACTATAGTTGAAAGAGCCATCAGGCCTAGTGAAGTGTTTACGAATTTGACGCTCTAAAGGAGAACCAACAACGAGAGGACGAGGAGGATGCCTCTCATTTGCGTCGCTAAAATCTCTCAAAATAACCATTTTTTGGAAACCCTAGAAATCTGATCGCGAAATTGAAAATAGAAAAAGAGAAGAGAAAAATAGCGGTTATACCTGGTTACTAAGGAACGGTTACCACTTGAAGGATCAAGGAGAACGTGGTTGGCGGGAAACTCGCGAAGGAAGTGGAGAGCGGTTACTAGGAAGTTACGAAGGGTTTTCCGTAACACAAGAAAACGAAGAACGGGAGAGAAATTTCTTCAAGTGTTTGATCGAAATAGAGAAAATAATGAAGGAAAAGCAACGTATATATAAGATCAAAGCATCGGTTGAAAAAATAATTTTGAAAAGTCGAAACGTTTCGAAAAAGTAAAGTACTGCGATGACTGACGCGTGTCCTGAGGCGAGATGCAATCTCGACCGCATCTGAGGTCACGCCTAAAGGCGAGGTGAAGTACAAAAGGTACAATTTTTCGTTAGAAATAAAAGCTTCATTGATCACGGAACAAGGAGTACAACATTGAGGAAAATAGAAAACGCAAAATACAAAGGTCCCAAGGTACAATGCAACTAAGAAAGCAGGAAATCCTAAACACTAAGAAAAGAAACTACTTAGGCGACAACATAGGCCGCCGCAACGGTATCAGCCTGCATGTCTTCAATCTCACTCTTGTATTTCTTGGCGACCTCCAGATCAGGGCAAATTTTATCTTGGTCATCATGCAACCTATCCACCTTCTCCCTAAGGCGAGCCAAGGAAGAACCGGTCCTGATGAGTCTAGCAACGTCATACTCAATATCCAATTGAAGGTTCCTTTTTCTCTTCATCAATGGACGAAGTTCCTTCTCCAGTATTTCGATACGGTTCTCAACGGCCTCTTCAGCAGACAGGTTGAGGTACAATGACTCTTCCTGCAGATCAATGCTATCCTTAGTGACAGCTATTTTCTTATCTAGCGTATCCTCAAGTGCGGTGTAGCAGTCGAAAACTGCATTGGTGGTTTCAATAAAAGCAGCATCCTTCTCCAACCTCTTGGATAACTCCAAGGCCAGTTCCAAGATAACTTTCTGTTCGTCAGTTAGACGCCATTTGTAATCGTTAAGCTCTTCAACGTAAGTCTGGAATTCCCCCACATTGTCCAAAAGTTCGTCAATATTCTCCTCAACTTTGGCTCTCACTCGCCTAATAGTAGGCATAGAAGGCGATTCTAACACATAAATAGTGTTATCCATACTTTGAAAATGACAAAAGCACGGGAGTTAAAAGATATGTGGAAGATATGAACAAAACTCAATATCGTAATGGGGGATATTTATAATGAAATGGCGATGCGCACGATGGAGAGCAGTGGGCGGTTACCCCCCACGATCACCACGATCATAGCGACCATCACTATCACCACTTCGCCTCTTTGAGCCTCGCGCTTGGGGGGTTGTGGACTGGGCAGAGGCCCAAAAATAAATGGTATAGGCCCAATGATCAAATGGCCCAATTGTACAACTCATTAAATTCAAATAAACAAACTTGGCGGGAAAGCAAAGCAGAGGCGACACGCCACATGGACGGCGCCCTCGCCGCAGGTACAACTACTCTTATGAAGACCCAGCATGTACATCTCCACGTATATGGAGGTAACCACCCCTATCACCATGATCACCACCGAAACAGGAGCATAACCACCCATCACCACCACGTGGGAGACGGATGAGGAAGAAGAAACCGCCCCGATCATGGGGTATCCATGATCGTGGTACTCCATAACTGTTACCTATAGAAATCTATAAATAGGAGCTTATGCTTCATTGTAAAGGGATCCCCCATTTTTTCTTATATACTCAAGTTATTCATATCAACTATTGAAAGGTTCACAAATTTTTCATCATTTAAGGAATTACTCATTTCTCACATACGACCCAATTATTTATCACCCCCCTTATTTGTTCACCAGAACATCTCTTTTAAAAGTTAAATTTATGAAATTGTAGTAACTACTAACTAGAAACCAAAGTTGTCATGACCAGATCGCCCAGTCGAACCTGGAATCAGACCTTTATACAGTCTGGTCAATGCTTAAAACCGTTGTTCAAGCGAATCAGAAAAAATTGTGAAAATTGGCAGAAAACCTATAAAAAACCACTAACTCGGTCGGTCTAGGCGGTTCGGCTGTCTGAATATTTTTTTCCTTTCCAAATCTGGACATTACAGCTAGTGTTTTTTTAAATGGAAAAATCAAATGACCTAAAATCATAAACAAACACTCAAAAAAAAGGAACCAAAACATGCTAACTATGTTTTTCACCCTATTTCAAGTGGAATCAGGGGGCGGAGCCACTCACGGGCTAGGTAGGGCCATGGCCTGCCCCAAGTTTTTTTATTTTTTATTTTTATAGTTGTATGTACACATATTTTTGTTTAGGTGTATATTATATATATATTATTCTTTTCAATTTCTTTCCAATAATATAATATGTTCTAGTGGTTCAGATGCGCGCCCATTTATCTAAAGGGAGCGGGTTTGATCCCAGCTATCTTCATTTTATCATTTTAATGCTATTTTTAACAAAAAATAACATAAAATTGCAAGATATGAGACTTGACCTCTGGTCTTGTAAGTAAAATCAATATAATCAAACCACTACACTACAGATGATATATATATATATATATATATATATATATATAACTTTTTTTCAAAACACATATTCATATTACAAACAAGAAAATATTAAAAATAAATAAATATTACGGCCCTCCCCAACAAATACTTCTAGCTCCGCCACTGAGTGGAATGATAGGTTTCAGTTAAAAGCAGAATATGGAGGTTAAGGCAATATGAAATGACATTGAGAGTAAGGTGAAGAAGTTGAAGAAAGGTATCTTTGGATCTTGAAAAAGTTGGAAAAAAAATATCTCATTTTTTGGGGGCAGTTTGACTTAAAAGAAGAAGAAAAAAAAATGAAGATGAAGTATAAGAAAATGTGCGTGACACATGACAATGAGAGTAAGAAAAGATCATGTATTGCACAAGAATTAATTAGGGTTGTTAGGAGTATATTAAAATGAAGTTTGGCCTACACCTACTGTAAGACATATATAGCCCTTCTCTTCTTCTTTTTTTCCTTTCACCATCAGCTTAATCCGATTCGAAGGTCAATTATGGTATCAAGTGGTTTCAGTCCCCTCCCAATCGCAGTTGTGGGGATCGAACTGTGGTTTTCTCTATCAAATTCAGCTTTACACTACTAAAAAGTCGCGTTTAGCAACCGATTTGGCGACCGATTTTAATAAAAAATCGGTCGCTAATCACATTAGCGACCGATATAGCAACCGATTTAAAGAAGTAGCTATGGCCTTGGTCGCTGATCTGTAGTAACCAAATTAGCGACCGATTTCTTAGCAACTGAATTAGCGACTGATTTCAGCAACCGAAATAGCAACCGAAATTAGCGACCGGTTTAGAGACTGCATTTGCGACGATGTTTGCGATGCTTTGTCCGACGCTATAGCGACCGATTCTGTGACTGATTTGCGATACTTTCTTTACCCATTGCAACCAATTTTGCAACCGATTTGGAAACACTTTGTAATAATTTCAGTCTCTATTTCGGTCACTATTTCGGTCGCTAATTTTTTTTTTTTACCAATTATAATAATAATAATAATTATTATTAATTTACATTCTCAATAAAGCAATTTTTCAAATCTAATTAACTATTTCATAAACACCAAACAATTAGACATGAACATAACAATATAAGCATAATATGTTTAAATATTATCAAATACTTAGAGAAAAATATCAATCCAAAACATAACCAAGACTAAATTATCACTATCTTGCAAGTATCATCGGACACACAAAAAAGATGGAATAAATTCCTTTCAATTCTTGCATATAAAAGTAAGTCACACTACTATATTTGCCATTCTTGCTCTAAGTCTTCATCATCACACACGACATTATTATCATTAGCCACATCCTCATTATCATCATTATCATTAGCCACATCCTCATTATCATCAACCATATCATCATTATCATTAGCCACATCCTCATTATCATCAACCACATCATCTTCATGAACTTGATCTCTAGTATATGACTTGGGCCGAAAGTTAAATTTTTTCATCAATTGTTTTACCATACCAGGAAGTTCGTCCCTTTCCTTTCTCATTTCTTCCCTTTCAATTCTCATTTCTTCCCTTTCAAGTTTCAGTTCTTCAAATTCATGTCTTTGCACCCATTCAGTTGAAGCGGAACTTGAACCACGATAATTTCGCCGGCCTACAAATGCAGATGATTCACTCCCAAGACCATATATATGTCTTTTCCTTATTCCCGCAACCTCAGTCCACACATCTATGTCATTTGGTGGCAGAGTTCCTTCTAAAGATGCTTGTTGAGTTAATTCTTCCAATCTATGTTTATACTTTCCCTATTGACACAAATATAAGGCGAATTAATATTTTAAAAAAGTAAAATAAAATGAAATCAACATGAAGTAGAAATATTATTTAAAGTTGAGAACTCATTACATAGACATGTTCTGATTTTCGATCAACCCAAGTCTTATTCTTGCGATGTTGGTGTGTGTGAAGAAACAAATCTGAAGGAGTGGGGGGAGTGCCATTCTCTTCCGTCTATAACAAAACAAAGAATATATAAATTAGAACTAGAAGCCAAACAAATTTCATTTACATCATTAAACAAAAAAGAAACTTTTTTTTTAAAAGCAAAATTTATTAAATAGTGAATTATGCACAACATGTGCAAAGAACACTACTACAAACCGAGACAGTTTATAAGACAGTCACAAGTACAGATCCCTAAGGCTTTCAATTCAACCATCATCTATTACAACAAACTAAAATACTAAGATAAAATGCCAATGTATCAGCACCAAACCTTAAATTAAGCCTGATCCATTAAACAAATGGGCATCTGATGCAACAAGGCCTAGCTAGAGCATATCAGTATAAGAATAATCAAGCAGAAATTGTTTCACTGTCAACAAGTTGAAAGGCACACCTCTGCTGAACATCCAGACCAGAAAAGCAAACAAAAAACAGCACTACTGAAAACAATGTTAGCGGCACAGCGCTCCAAAAAATAAAGCATTATGGGATCTCGTGTCATGGCATTAACTTACACTTGGATTTTGGAAACAAAAATGCTTCCGACCCAAGGCAACATATTTACCTATTAAATTAAGATCTTAGAAAGTAGATATATCCATTCTCATTAGGAACAACAATAATAAACTAATCTAAAATAGAATTTGCAGCATAAACACATAATCACAAATATTTATACACGCCATATTTATATAAACAAAATAAATTAACTTTACCAAATTAGCTTTATGTTGTGATGTGGTGATAGAGCCACAAGTGTGAAGGGGCTTTCCAAAATCATCACGGTCAGATGCTCTATTTGTTTTCGCCTGCATGCACTTCTTTTTATATTCTGAATTTTTCCATTTCTCATCTAATGCATTCCACACATCCGTATCAATCCAACTTGGTCTTTTCTTTGTGAGACGAACCTTGCATAAGTTATTTTTCATTATTGCTGCACCTCGTCTTTCAAAGTTCTTTCTAGCCCACGCATCATCCGGTGGACAAAACTTAAACTTTTTCTGTAGATATAAATATATATATATAAACAATAAGAAGGTTAGACAAATAGGAAGCATAAACAAACAGAAGGACTAAATATTGTATTTTTAAAAGTGAATCAATAGTGTATATACCCTTCATTTATCTTAACTTGCTTATATTCAAGAGTGTATACACTATTACAAACTTACACCTGAATCAGATGTGTATTCATTTGGAATCATACTCTTGCAACTTTTAATTGGAAGACCACTTTCGGGGCTAGTTAGAGATATGAGATGTGCATTGGAAAAAGAAAATCTTAAAACTGTGTTGGACTTGTTAGCTGGTGAATGGCCACTTTATCAAACCACACAACTGGCCACTTTATCAAACCACAAAACAGCTATCCAAATTTTGAAATCAAAGCATTGTGTTAAATTATTTTTGTGTCAAACATGTATTATGTTTCATTTATTTGTTTCTAAATTCTGCATATTGATTATCACTGATTTATTTGTTTCTAAATTCTGCATATTGATTACCAGGATGTGGACGAGATGAGCTGTTAAATGTAAGGTTTTTGTTTACGAAGAGAAACAATTATGTTTCTCCTGTTTATAACAATCTCAGTTTTGCCTCAGATTAGAGAATGTCACCATAAACTTCTTGTATTCCTTTCAGCCACATAGATGTCCTTAATATTTCATTTACTGTACACTGAAATAGAACCCTACGTCCCCGCCCTCCTTATACTCCACAAAGCATTTGAAACTAGTTGGAAAATGGTTCAAACTTCGCAAACAAGTCACATAAAACACCAACTGCAGTTGTAAATGTAGAAATAACACTACTACCTTTTATAGAATTGGAATACTATACAACATATATGTTTGGAGAAAGTGCTTAATTAGTTTGTTGACCTGTAGCTCAAGTTTTCTATGTTTCTAATTCACAATTCATTTATATTATTTTACCTCAAGTTTTTTACCTACGTATATATCACAAGCTTATTGCTTTGTAAAATTTGACATCAATACCTACCAGTCTTAATTATATTTCAACTGTTTGATTCAATCAAAATCATTTTTTTTATTAATGAGTAACATTTGTGTCATCTCAGCATGTGTGCGTGCGTGCTAAAGAGAAAACACCGTTGTGGTCCATAAATGTCCGTTGCACTTTAGAAAGTAAAGTACATAATTGTAACCACTGATTAAAAAGATTAAGTAGCTTTTAGTAATTTCATAGTTTATCATACATAATTTTTTATCACAATTTCAGCCATTCATTTTTAATTCAGTTGTTATAATTCCACACTTACCTTTTAAATTGCCCCCTTCATTTTATAAGACTCAAATCTGTTTTTTTTTTGTTCTGATGTTATTGTTTTCCTCTACAAGATTTTAAAGTTTAACTTTTCTGCATTTTTTTCTTCAATCTATTCATTTTGTACTTAAGTTGGACATCTAGAAGGTGGTTCCTCTGTTATCATTATTAAACCAGTCATTCCTTTTCAAAAAATGTACCTTCATTACAAAATTAAATAACACAAATGGCATTTAGGTTCCAAATCTGTCAAGGCATTCATTATGACTAAATAAACTAATTACAGTTTTTGACGCACATCTTGAAATAGGGAATTTCATTACAACCTATTTGCCTTGTGTGCCATAGTCATAATTTCAAAATTAGAAAAATACCTTCAAATCTCCAAACCACAAGTCCGTTGTCTCAGTGGGTATCTGTTTCCATGAGGTCCATGGCTGAGTATAATTACTCCTAATGATATCTCCAATCCCATCTGCAGCATACGAAGGCAAAAATCTACAAACAATACATATTAATAGTTAACAAATTTATATGAAAAGAACTGAAAATACACACACACACACACACACACACACACACACATATATATATACCCATCTAAGTCAAGGAATAAAGTTTGCTTCCTGCCACGACTTTGTGCCTCAGATGGAACGACATTTTCACTTAATCTTTGGGTTTGTGCTTCATCAGAATCATAAGGTTGTGAATTAGATGGTGATGCTACCCTTGAAGATGGATGTGTGACATTAGATGTCCTAGTACCAGATGCAGCATGAGGAACATCATGAGGAGGTGGGACATTAGATGTCCTAGTAGCAGATGCAGCATGAGGAACATCAGGAGGAGGTGGGACATTAGATGTAGTATGATTTGCAGCATGAATATGTGGGCCATTAGACTCCCTAGTAGCTGATGTCCTAGTATGAGTTGCAGCATGAATGGGTGGGCCATTAGACTTCCTAGTAGCTGATGTCGAAGTATGAGGTGTAGCATTAGATGTCTTAGTATTAAATGTCCTACAAAGAGGTGGAACACGAGACATGTTTGAACATGGTTTCTTCAGAGGATAGGTAGCATTAGATGTCTTAGTATTAGATGTCCTACAAAGAGGTGGAACACGAGACATGTTTGAACATGGTTTCTTAAGAGGATGGGTAGCATTAGATGTCCTATGAGGAGGTGCCATGAGAGGAAGTTCATCATGAGAAGTCATATGAGGAGGTACATCATTAGATGTCATGTGAGGAGTTGCATCATGAGATGACATATGTGGATTTGAGCTTTTGAAACGTTTTGATTTATGATTCTTGGAAGCTCTTTCGTTAGCTTCATCTACCATCTGCAATTAGTAAAAAGAAATAGAATTGTTTATAGCATAAATTAATAAAGTATAAGCCATAAAATATAATAGATGAACGTAAAAGGACAAACAAGTAAATAGAAGAATGGAAAGTGCAAATAAAGAAGTTTGTATAATGGGCGAAGAAAAAATAAACCAACCCTCCAGACAAATTGGATATAAAGATTATATCCAAATATTGTAAATAAGCTTGATTTAATACTTGAACTGAAAACAGGTTAGTGTAATCATATATATGGAGAAGACTCTCAGCTTTCAATAATAAATAATAATAATAATAATAATAATAATAATAATAATAATAATAATAATAGTAAAATGCATCATTCCACAAAACAAAAAATATTACAATTTACTAATCACTATTTCCATCATCATCATCAGTATCACTGTTACTGTCATCATCATGATACTCTAAGTTTTCGAAATCAAATTCGTCTTCGTTCTCCTCATCATTCTCATCATGTTCTATTTCTAGTTCGTCAATACTCATCTCTATTTCCTCATATTCCCCTTCATCTATTAAATGACCGTGTAGTTCCTCATTTGCTACAGAATCTACACTTGTTGTAGTTGTTGTTGAATCTTGATATGCAACCTCTAATGTGTATCGATCATCGACTCTGCCTCTAGGTTTAGTTTTAATGGCAACCCACCAATCAATCTTTTCTTTTAATTTTCCTGGGTAAGGTACATAATATACTTGAAGGGCATTTGTTGCAAATATAAAAGGATCATAATTTGAGTATCTTCTACGATGATTAACCTCCACAATGCCATATTGGTGTTGAACCTTCATGCCACGATTAGAAACATCAAACCATTCACAATTAAATAAAACTAATTGTTTGGTTGGTTCTCCTAGGTATTCAACTTGCATAATCTCTTTAATATTCCCATAGTAATAATTTTCTTCAACTCCTTCATCGTCACCCTTGACACAAACTCCACAATTAATGGTTTTCTTACCATCACTCCATCCTTCTGTATGAAACTTAAAACCATTGACAAAATAAATAGGCCAAGTATGAACCTTCCTCTTAGGACCATGTGCTAACTGGTGCAAATATAAATTTTGCACCATGTTATTTTTGTCGTTTACCTACCAATAAGGCAACATAAACTCATTATATGAAACAACTAAAACAAAAGTCAAGTATTATAGTTGAAATCGCTTTTGAAATTGCAAGACACTTACATATGCTCGAAACCATCTTGGAAATTCATATGCAATCCTACCATCCACGACAGTTTGACATATATTTGGATTACTTTCTTTCAAATATTGCACAAAGAATCTAACACATGATATTATTATTATTATTATTATATATGATTAATATAAAATGATAAATCAAGTTAATTTTAATTTACTTACTCAATAAATGGTTGAACTTCTTCGCAATTTAGTAGGATATGCAAATGTGCAGCAGCTAATTCTCTACCATCCAAATAACGACTTTTACGAGTTCCAGCAAAGCGACCGGGATAATTAAAAATTGATAAAGTATGTTGAACTACATCATCTCGACCCCCGTCATCATTTCGACCTACTCTATTTCTCAAAGATTGCACATGAGACTCAAAATAATATGAACAAAAATGAGAAGTCTCTTGACATAGATATGCCTCGCAAATTGACCCCTCTACATGCGATCTGTTTTTAACCATTTGTTTCAACCTATTCAAGTACCTAAATAATAAGATATATAATGTTAACTACTAATTACGAAAAATTTAAAATGTAGATTTGTAGGCTGGACAATTTGAATGATTACCTCTCAAATGGATACATCCAACGATATTGCACAGGACCATCAACCCTTGCTTCATAAGGCAGATGAATCGGAACATGCTCCATGGAATTAAAGAATCCAGGTGGAAAGATTTTTTCCAATTTACAAGTTGTAGTCACTATATTTTGTTCCATCAACAACAAATCGTCCACGCGCAAAATTGTTGAGCACAAATCCTTGAAAAATTTGCTCAACTCGGCTATAGGACTCCACACTTGATGTGGAAGTGCACTAAAAGCAATTGGTAACAATCGCTCCATAAATACATGGCAATCATGACTTTTCATTCCAATAAGCTTCCCTTCACCTTTGTTTACACATCTATGCAAATTTGAAGCATGACCATCAGGCATTTTTAACTCATAAACCCATTTATACACAACCTTTTGTTGGTCACTAGACAAAACATATTTTGCTTTAGGCTTTAAAACTTTTCCATTAGATTGTGTTTGTAACTCCAACTCCTTTCTTCGACAATACTTCTTTATATCCATTCTTGCCTTAGCATTGTCTTTGGTCTTATCTTTGATGTCCATCACTGTATTGAAGACATTATCAAACACATTCTTCTCAATATGCATGACATCGAGATTATGTCTTATTAAGTTGGTTTTCCAATAAGGTAACTCCCAAAAGATACTTTGTTTTTTCCAGTTATGGGACACACCAAACCCATCACATATACAAGGGTCGACCTCAGTTATTTTAGGGAAGTCAGAAACTTTTTCCCACACATCATCCCCAGTCAACCGTTTTGGAGGTCGGGACTCTTCTATTCGATCCTTGTAAAATGCATTCTTGTTTCTTCGAAATGCATGATCCATAGGCAAAAATTTACGATGAGAATCAAACCAAGAGCACTTGCCACCATGCTTCAAGAAAAAAGCTTTTGATTGATCCATACAATATGGACATGCTAATTTTCCAGCTGTACTCCATCCAGACAACATTCCATATGCCGGAAAATCATTAATAGTCCACATTAATGCAGCTTTCATTATAAAATTCTTTTTTCTGGAAATATCATATGTAAGCACTCCTTCATTCCACAAAAGTTTGAGCTCATCTATTAATGGTTGCAAATACACATCTATCTTGCTCTTTGGATTATGAGGTCCGGGAATAATCAAAGTGAGAAACATGTAGGGAGTTGTCATGCACAGTTCTGGAGGAAGATTGTAAGGGGTAACAATTACCGGCCAACATGAATAAGGTGAGGCTGTATGATTAAATGGTGAAAAACCATCAGTGCACAATCCCAATCTTACATTCCCCTCTTCAGCAGCAAAGTCGGGATAAATTTGATCAAAATGTTTCCAAGCCTCTCCATCCGATGGATGGCATATCACTCCTGGTTTTCGTTTATTTTCATAGTGCCACCTCATATGTGGAGCCGAGCTCATTGAAGCGTATAATCTCTTAAGTCTGGGAATTAAGGGTAAATAATGGATTCTCTTCATAGGTACTTCCTTGCGAGTACTTCTCTTCATAGTTTTGATGGGTTGAAGAGTGAGTATGGATGAATATGATAAAAGATTTTTTTTATGAGACTTTTTTTGCGTCGGATCATTTATCGCTATTTATTGGTCTCCAATTCGGTCTCTATAGCAACCGGTTTAGCGACCGAAATATTTCTAAATTTAAAGCTCAAATAACAGTCTCTAAATCGGTCTCTAAAGCGACCGAAATATTGGTTGCTAAATATCGGTCTCTAATTCGGTTGCTAAAATTAAGTAGCGACTGATTTAGCAACCGAATGTTTTTTTACTCTGACGCTCAAATTTTCGGTCTCAAAATCGGTTGCTAAAGCGACCGAAATAAATCGGTTGCTAAAAGCGAAATTTCTAGTAGTGTTAATAACCACTGAACCAACTAACGATTTATGTCTCTCTTTTTTTGATTTTTTTTTTGTATTATAAGACCCGGATCAATTCATATATTCATATATCATTTTAATTTTATTAACTACATAAGGTAATGTGATTGAGATTCATTTTAATCTTTTATAATTATGACATTATATATTTTTAATAATGCATGTGAGAAAGGAAAAAAAAAGTGTACAATAATAGACTTTATTATGGGTAAAAAAGCGCTACTATTATTATATTAAACATTTGTCATTTATCATATACATGAATATTATTAAAAAGTGTGTTTGTATTAAAAAGTGTGTTTGTTTGCAATTATAAACGTCAAATACGTGTTTCATGTACTCTTCACATTTTTGAATGAGTTTTTGTGTTCATGTTCATTATATTGTGTACCGTGTTATTTTTATATATCAATGGCAAACATAATTCATTAGTGTTGTATTTGTTTGTATCAAACAACATTATACTACTTTTTTTTCAAAGAAAATATTAATTTAAAGAAATTTGTGTCATTGCTTTTTAAGCAATAAATGTCATTATAAGTCTTATCATTAGATCAAATAAAATATAATGAGATATAATATAGGCAAAATTACATAAATGGTCATTTATCTTATTTATTTGTAACATTTTAGTCCTTTATCTTTTTTTTGTCACATTTAAGTCCTTTATCTATCAAAATGTGTACAGATTAGTCCTTTTTATCAGTTTTTTAATTAAAAAACATTGAAATAATAATTTTATTAATAATTTTAGTTTTTATAATATTTTTAATTAAAAATCTAGAAATTCATCATTAGCTTCTTCATCTTCATCATCAACTTCATACAAACCCAAAAATTCATGATCCACATCTTCATAAAAAAAAAACTCAGCACAAACATTCAGTTTCTAATTTCCTTTCACTGTTAAACCCCTCTCTCTTTCAATTGAATTTGGGGATTTTTTAGTTTTAGTAAATTTTGGGTTTATTGGAAAATTATATGGGAAGGTGGATGAGAAAGGGCCCCTTAGTAAAGTTTATGAACCCTTCCTGAGTTCCTGCAATATTTATTCAGCCGGTATTTTTAACCAAACTTAAACCCCTCATCTTTGCTATAACAGTTGCAACACCACAAGCCATTCCAAGAGATTGATAGTTTCCACACAAAGCTACATTGTCAGTGTTATTTGGCTCTAATTGAAAAAGATGATGCGCTGCAACTTCTCCAATTTCAACATTCTTGTGCATGACACAAACCAGCAAGAAGGATGCCCCGCATGCAACTGGAAACACAATAAATCTAATTTGGAGAATCTGGAAATATTATAATTCCCTTTCATTGTTAAACCCATCTTTCTTTTAATTGAATTTGGAGATTTTTTAGGTTTGGTAAATTTAGGGTTTATTGAGATTTGGGGATTTTAATTTTTATTTTATTTTAGAAGAAGATGATAGTGAATATATCAACTTGAAAGTGTATTAGAATGAACATTTTTCTTTTTAATTTAAGGAATAAAATGATAAAGATAAAGATGAAGATGATGAACATAGTTGAAGAAGTTCATATGATTCATGAATTTCTTTATTTTTAATTAAAAATTATTTTATAAATTAAAATTATTAATAAAAGTATTATTTCAGTGTTTTTTAATTAAAAAACTGATAAAAAGGACTAATATGTACACATTTTGATAGATAAAGGACTTAAATGTGACAAAAAAAAGATAAAGGACTAAAATGTTACAAATAAATAAGAGAAAGGACCATTTGTGTAATTTTGCCTATAATATATTAAACACGACCGCATATAATAATATACAATATAATTTTTTTTAGCGATAAATAAGTTATTATTGAAATTAGGACTATGCACAAGATGAACAGAGACCGTTAACAGAATTGAATTAGATATTACGAGTAAGAAAAGATCAGATATTGCACAAGAATGAATTAGGGTTGTTAGGAGTATATTGAAATGAAGTTGGGCCTACACCTACTGTAAGACATATATAGCATCAAGTTGGCCCTTCTCTTTTTTTTTTTTTTTTACCACCAGTTTAATCCGATTCGGAGGTCAATTATAGCATCAAGTGGTTTCAATCCCCTCCCAATCGCAGTTGTGGGGATCGAACCGTGGTCTTCTCTACCAAATTCAGCGTTAATAACCATCTAACAAACTAACGATTGATGTCTCTCTTTTTTTGATTTTTTTTGTATAATAAAACCCGGATCAATTCATATTCATATATCATTTTAATTTTATTAACTAAATAAGGTAATGTGATTGGAATTCATTTTAATGTTTTATAATTACGACATTATATATTTTTAATAATGCATGTGAGAAAGGAAAAAAGTGTACAATAATAGACTTTATCATGGCTAAAAAAGCGATATTATTATTAAACATTTGTGTAAGACCCAAGATTTCATTGTATAGTTGGTTTAAGGAATATTAGGGTTTCGATGTGTTCGTGTGATGAAACATCGTGTAATTATTAGGTTTTGCTGTAATCGAGTCTGTTTTGTGCTCGTGCACTGTAATTGTACAGACTTTTGTCTTGTGATCCTGTTGCTTGAATAAGAAGTTATATGTGTATGCAGAATAACAAGTTTTGGATTATTCTTGTTTTTGGAAAAACGAGTAGGATTTTACCCGCGGATGGAAAATCTTACTGCGTCTTTTTTAAGTGAGGTTTCGGATGGGAGTTTTATATATCTGCGCGAGTTAGGATATATTCTGAGAATAATTTTCTAAGGTATGGAAGAAAATTACAGTCGCGGAAAAAGATTCGGCGATAAGTTTTGGAAATGTTCAACGTTAGACGTTCTTTTCGTAGGTTTTATGTTTTTGTGGTTTACGTTCGTCGCGTCGCGCGAGAGCTGAGTACGAGACTTGTTGTGGATGAGTTGATGATATCTTGTGATTTCTCATAAAGCAAATTGATCCAATGGCTAGGGTTTAAGCTTGGACTTTTGACTTTGATCCAATGGTGGATTGGATATCAAGAGGCTTGACATAGTAAGGAGGTTTGATGACATTGTGGACTTAGTAAAATCACAAACTTCACTCCTTTTCTTTCTCTCTTTCACGTGAGAACTCCATTACTTTCTAACCTTCACCAAATTTTCCATTCTACACCATTTGTGTCCATTTCAAGCTTGGGAGCTTTGTGGAATTGTTATAAAGAATCACTTTCTTAAGGTAACCACTCTTTTCCTTCCCTTTTTGGTTGGTTAAAACTCTTAGGGTTATGAGTTTAGATTATGTTCATGAGATGGAAAGGTTAGGAATTGATTCTTGTTTCATGAATGTTGTTCATGAGGTTTAGAGAAACATGTGTAGGCTTTGTTATTTTTGTTTTCCATGAGTTGGTGAAAAATCTCATGAGAAAAGTTAGGGTTTTGGTTGGTTTATGCATTGATCAATAACATGTGGTTAAGTTGTAAGGTTTTGAAAAGAAAAGTTGTCTTTGAACCTTTGGGCCAAAGGAAAATGCGTTGTATGGTTTTGTTTTAGAAAATCCGATGAAAAATATTTTGTGGTTTATGAAAATATTTCCTAAGTGTTTTTGGGTAGTGTTTTTGGGGTCAAAGTGGTTTAAAACTCTTGTGACATGTGGTGTTGCTTTTTACTTTGAAAACATGTTTGAAAATGATTACCGGTCGGTTGAGGCCCGTAATAAAACTTGTGCTTGGGTTTGGTTTTGTTTTTGGAAATGAAAACCAAATAACTTGCACTCGAAGCAACCAACAAGCTTTCGGAAATGAATTGCTTGCTTATGAAAATGGTTTGCTTTTGTGCCTTGAAAAAGTGTTGGGAACTAATAGAATCAAACTAGGCTTGGGTGGAAAAAAGGTGGTGTGAGTTGCTGTCTTTTGCTGTCATGACAGGTGAAACTCGCCGGGCGAGCGTTTACTCGCCAGGGCGAGTGTCACAGGTCATGAACTCGCCAGGGCGAGCTCCAGAGCGAGTAAGACCAGTCCTCACTGCCTTCACTCGCCACCAACTCGCCAGGGCGAGCTCTGGGACCTAAAATTTTGGATTCTGATTTCTAAACTTGGTTTTTAACTTTCTAATTCCTTTTTATTAATTTATGGAAGTGGTGGGGATTGGAAACGAGTTTTTCGGGTACTCGGAAAGTACGTAGCTTATAACGCAAGAAAACGGCCATTTTGCATTTCAAATTATTTAAGACTTTTGACAATTGTTTTGGGTCCTAAAAATAGTATAAATAACTCATGGGTGTTGATCAATATGGTGGTTTTTGGTATGATATCCGAAAGAGGGTTTTTACCTTAGAAAGCCTTTGGTTTTTGGGGTTTTAGAGTCCAATTCATTAAGGATTGATTGGATATGGTTTTGATTGAATACTTTGCTTGTTTTAGGAAGCGAGTAAGTGTTGTGTGATCGTGTGATAGTTGAGTGCTTGACGAGGTAAGGGCTCCACTTTATTTCCGTCTTTTAAAACGGTTACGACATGCTTTGTTTTGCTGTTTATGCATTTGCTGTGTGCTTGGCATGTTTGTACTTATGTATTCTCGTTGATGAGAACGTGGTTATAAATACGTGTGCAATTTACATATGATTAGGAAAATGTATGTAGGTTGTGATGGCTTGTGCATAGGCTTTAGGCTATGTGATTGTTTGCATGAGCATATATGAATGCGTGCGTCGGATAGGACTACGCGGGGATTTTGTCTGTGTGACTATCCTGTATATGCCAAAGAGAATATATGCCATGCATTTCATAGTTGCGTGCCTAGGTGTATGTCTGTGTGACTTTGCCTACGTACCGGGCGTTTGACTGTGTGGCTTCGCCAAATCCTTCTGGATTTATATTGAGTTGGTGTATGTCTGTGTGACTTCGCCTGGTGTTTGTCTGTGTGACTTCACCTGCCTTGTGTGGCTTTTTAGTGCGGGTACGTATATTTCTGTGTGGCTTTGCCTACCCCACGACTCTTCGAGGAGAGGTTAATTTTCCGGAAAATCATGCATGTGGCGAACCAGTGATCGGTTGTCACCCCCATTGTAGAAGTCTGCATTAGGATTGGTGATTTATTTATATAAACCCGTTGGTGGGAATTACTTTTGAGATTAAGAGCTTTCTCTTGTGTTTTGTGGAATTATTGTTATGTGTACATCTTTCGCACCGAATATATATATACATACTATATATTTTGTGGTGACCCTTTCTTTCATTTGCGGGCTCATCCCACCCAGATGATGGGTTAGGTCGTGGTGACGACGGTGGCTGTTCCAGGCCCCAGTGAGCGGTTGGAGCTTTAGCTTAGAGTAGTTAGACTATGCGCCGGTGTGTTTTGTACACCGTGCTTTTTGGTTAGCATAGGATTCCTAACTTGTTTTGATACTTAGACTTGGATTGTAATTATTCAGGAATACACTTTGCTTGTCGAAGCACCTTATGGTAATGAGTTCTTTTGTATATTTGAATGCCGGCTCATTTAAAATCTTTTATGCGTAACTCTGATTGTGTACAAAAAAAAAATATAGTGCCTTTTCTGGCCTTTGAAAAACGGGTTGTAACAATTTGTCACTGATTGTGGTCTAATGTATGATAGTTAACATATATATATATATATATATATATATATATATATATATATATATATATATATATATATATATATATATATATATATAAATATTATTAAAAAGTGTGTTTGTTTGAAATGATAAACGTCAAATATGTGTCTCGTGTACTCTTCACATTTTTTAATGAGTTTTTGTGTTCATGTTCATAATATTGTGTGCCGCGTTATTTTTATATATCAATGGCAAACATAATCCATTAGTGTTGTATTTGTTTGTGTCAAACAACATTATACTACTTTTTTTCAAAGAAAATATTAATTTAAAGAAATTTGTGTCATTGCTTTTAAGGAATAATTTTTTTTTTTAGAAGAAAGCACTTATAGCATATCATTAATTAAAAGATGTTCAATACAATAAGGTATGTCAACCATAATTTGGGGACTAGCTATATAAGAGGCTGTCTTAGCTAATCTATGAGCCACCTCATTTGTTTGTCGCCTAATAAACTCCACACTAGAGTTATTATAAAAAGAAGAAAAGAGTATTCTACAATGTGAAATAATATCTCCCAGCTCAGTATCATCAATTTTATTGGAGTGAAATGTATCAACCACAACCTTTGAATCAAGTTCAAAATCAACAGGACCCAAATTCAACTCATGCACCCAATTAAGAGCGAAAAGTAGACCGAGAGCTTCGCCAGTCTTCACATCATACAACGGAGTGAATTGTTCATATTTTCCTAATACATAAGCACCGAACTCATCTCTAATACAAATACCAATACCAGCTCTATTATGTAACGACGAAAAAGACGCATCAACATTGCATTTTACCGGCCCTCTGGCTGGTTTTTTCCACTTGTGTTCCTGCATTCTTGGCTGGACTGAAGGACTATGTCTAGCAGCATGCACAACACGCCAGTCCTGTAGCATGTTATTTGCACGCGTAAAGACAAAATTTTGCGCGTTGTAACATTATTCCAAATAATATTATTTCTCTGTTTCCATATACTCCAAATGACACATGCCAAAAGAGAAGAATCAAATGCATTGAGCTGCTCCAACAAAATGAAAAACCAGTTCTACTGCAAATTATCAAGGAATTAAAATTACACATGCTCCATATATTCATATTTCATGCTATTAGGACAATTGAAAAACAAATGGTAGTTGTCCTCTGCATTATTGTTGCATAGTGCACATGTAGTTATGCAGTTCACACCCTTATGTTGTCGATTAATGCGAGTCGGAATACAACGGCGACAAATTCGCCACAAAAGGTTCTTAACACGTAATAAAACTACACTCATATTATTCAATAAAACTAAGTGACTAAATTGTCTATTTACAACATTTTAATTCAATAAAATATTAAAATAATTAACTACACTCATATTTTATTAACTCGTGTCTACTTTTTTATACGCGTTAATAGGTCTTTACCCCCTGCTAAGTGGGCGTGTTTTGCGTTACCCCCTGCTAAAAATTTCTTGAAGATTGCCCCCTTGCAAAGTTTTTTTTTTTGTTTCCCCCCTTTTCCTCTCTTGGATGCAAGAAATTTTAACTTTTTAAATCGGTTGAACAAAATAACCGATGTAAAAAGTGCACTCAAGGGGGGAAACCAAAAAAAAAACTTTGCAAGAGGGCAATCTTCAAGAAATTTTTAGCAGGGGGTAACGCAAAACACGCCCACTTAGCAGGGGGTAAAGACCTATTAGCCCTTTTTATACGAACCTATACTTCTACTCATTTATTAATACACGTGCCTATTTTTTTATTTTATAATTTCTACACGGATCTATATTTCTACTCATATATTAATACGCATGTCTATTTTTTTATAATTTCTACGCGGACCTATATTTTTACTCAAATATTAATATACGTGCCTACTTTTTTATAATTTCGACGCGAACATATATTTTTACTCATTTATTAATAGGTGTGTTTTTTTTTTAATTTCTACGAAAATCTATATTTATACTCATATATTAATACGCGTGCCTACCTTTTTATAATTTCTACCGAGATCTATATTATTTCTCATATATTAATACGCGTGGCTATTTTTTCTAATTTCAACGGGGACCTATATTTCCACTCATATAAATACAAGTGTCTATTTTTTATAATTTCTAAGGTGACCTAAATTTCTACTCATATATTAATATTTTGTCTATTAAAATGAGAAATAGCATCCCAACAAGTTGAATGTTATTTATATATGAACAAATTATCAATGATAAATATTACAATTATAATTGTCATAAACGGGACAACAATCTTGCAGTAGCAAGTAAACTCTGTAACAAGATTAATTTCGCACCATACAATATTCGATCAATTATAATTTACTTTATTAATATTTTTTTTGCATATAGAAAAAGTGTAAATCAAAATTAAATTATATAAGACTTATATTTCTACTGATATATTAATAGGCGTCCTCATTTTTTTTATTTCTATGGGGACCTATATTTCTCAACAAGTGCCTATTTTTCTTACAATTTCTATTGGAACATATATTTCTACTCATATATTAATACACGTACCTATTGATTTTATTTTTTTTTACAATTTCGGGGACCTATATTTCTACTCATAAATAAAAGTGCCAAAGTTTTTATAATTTCTACAGGGGCCTATATTTCTACAGGGACCTATATTTCTACTCATATATAAATATGTGTGCCTATTTTTATAATTTTTACGGGGACCAACACGTGCCTATTTTTTTTTATATAATTTCTACTGGAAGCTATATTTCTCTTGATATTAATATTAATACATGTGTCTATTTTGTATGACACATATATATGGAATTGCTACTAATAAAATAAGAAATATCATTCCATCGAGTTCAATGTTATTTATATTTAAATAAGTTGTCACTAATAAATATTGCAATTTTAATCTTCATACACGGGACAACAATTTTACACTAGCAAGTAACTTTATAACGAAACTAATTTTGCATTATATAATATTCAACAAATTATAATTTACTCTATTAATATTGTTTTATATTATCTTAATAGAAAAGGTGTAAATCAAAATTAAATTATAAAATATAACATCAATCATATTTCTACTCACGGAAATATCTTCCTATCATAAGAAAAATCGCGGCAACGCCGCGACCCGTGCACAGTTATACTAGTACCAATAAGGAAAAAACAATAAATATGGAAGGAAAAAATAAAGGGAAATGATAACTAGGAACTTTTGTTTTGTGTTTTACAATAATAAGACTAATCACACAACGGAGAATTGCTACTTGAAACATAAATTTTTCTCAAGATATAAATTTAGAACTCAGGTAAATAATGTTTCTACAACTAAGCGTAAGAAATCCAATCAAACCAACTTTACAATTGAAGCAAATTCTCTCATGTTTGAAACTCACTTCATCTTAATTTCTTATAAATTTCTCCATCAGAATGGATGATTAGAGATTACACTTTACTTTCTTATTTGTAAATTACACATGCGAGGATCCATCATCCTTTACGACCAACCTTGCTTAGATGTACCACGACTAATCTATATAGCTTTTCTAGGGCCAAAAGGGGGAGCTTGCTCAATAGTTCAAGAAGTTTAGATCCTCTCGAGTCATTGATTGATTTTCATTAAATGTTAGCAATCAACATCATAGTATAATTAATGGACGGTTCAGATTAGTGCAGGGCAAAAAACACGAGAGAGGATGCCCCCAGAGCCGACCTAATCAACATCATAGTATAATTAATGGACGGTTCAGATTAAGTCATGCAAAGCACGGACGGTCGAGATATATGTGATTGACTAAATATCCGACGGTGATAATTGCCCCATTTCGCGCTCTCGCATACATACATACATACATACGAATATCCCCAACTCTCAAATCCGTTTCTCTTCTATGCGTGTTTCTGTGTCTGCGCTGCGTATAACAAACAACTTACAATGTTCATCATCATCATATTCTTCTTCTTCTAAAAACCAATTGCCTCATTTTTCTTCAATCATCGATTCACCATCCACCACACTCTCAGGTAAATTCCCGTTTCAATCTCTTCTCACCAAATCCAACAACCTTATTCACTTCTTTACTTATTATTTTCACTAACGAAAGTAACTAACTAATTCCATTTCTTGTTTTTTTTCCACTGCGATTAGGGTTTTTTCATTTTCACTTCCAAACACAAAATGTTCACCCGTAGCCGACGCTTTCCTTCTTCTGATTCATCTTCCGAGAAGAAGAAATCATCATCCGTTTCAGATAATCCAGTTTCAAGTAAAAAGGCCATCAATGCCGTTAAAACTCGCTTGACCAAGAAACGTCCGGCTCTTGCCGACGTAACTAATACCAGAAATGCCTCTCTTGGTAAATCCTCCCTTGGTGCTCCATCCAAACCCATGGTAATGTTATAATCATTCACCATTTTACTACTCTATTAAGCTTTCTGTTTTGTTTTTTTGTCGCTTATCATTCGATTTGAGTTTGTGTTTTGTTTGTTCCTGTTGTGATTGGTACTATTCAGGCAACATTGATTATTTGATTAATTAGTTCGGTCCTTTTTTTTAATATTGAACAATTTTAGTGAATTCACATAGGAATAATCAATGACTATTAGAATTTTGATAGACTCGGGTTTGACTAACGCATTCCGTTCATAATTAATACTCATATCACTCCCTGCAGTCGTTATTATAAGAAAAAAATTACTTTCATCGAATGATTGATGTATCTGGTCCATGATATAGACTAGATACATCCATTTTTTCAACGAATCTAATTTTTTTTCTTATAATATGAACTAGGAGTAATGGAAATGTATCATGAAGTTGTGTTGTTGATGAAGCATGAGAATGACATAATAACATGCATGGTTTAGTTTAGCATATAGTGAGGTTCACCTTTTTGAGGATTATTTTATCAAAACATTAGGTCCCACCACATGTGGAACTTTTGCACATAAAGTTAAACTATATAAAACAATAAGAGTTTGTTTTTTAGTGTGAAAGTATATGTATAATAAATTGTGCATGCATTGATTTGGGGTGTGTTCATATGTGTTTGATTTATGTACCTTGAAGGTTCCGTGCATGTCCAAAACTACAAAGACAAAGAAGGATTCCATTGCCAGTTCGCAGAAAAATGTTATGTCTAGGAACATTTTGCAACCCTCATTAAAATCAAGTGGATTATTGTGCTCCAAAGAAGCATGTTCTACCAAAGCGAGTCAAACTAAGACTGGAGTTCAAGCTTTCGCTGCACCAATCAATGATGGTCCTGTTTGTCCTGATTTTAAGAACAAGGTCTGTGATCCGAGATGGATGGACATTTCTCCAAGTAATTCATTCAGTGGTTCTGTTTCACTGGATGAGAGCATGTCAACCAACAATTCTTTGATGACTCCGGAGTTAGAATATATTCGCAATGATGATGTTATATTGACCAAATCAATTGAGAATAAAACATGCAGCATTCTCAATATTTCAGACTCTTCCAAAATGGCAGGTTTGTTTTATTTATTAAAAGCTTAATCTTATACTTGACCTTTCTTCTTATGTTTTCGCTAATTTGGATAATTCTTTTTTCAATAATTACAATTTGTAATTTGTAACGTGGATCAATCATTCTGTTGCCCTTATGATTTTAGGGAGAATACTGAAGTCAAGAGCTAATGAGATTGTAGACATTGACTGCAATATCAAAGACCCACAGTTTTGTGCATCCATTGCCCATGAAATCTATGAAAATTTGCGTGCATCTGAGGTTTGTCATCTTCATTTATTTAATGTTTTAGAGTCATCTGTTGTAATTATCAAGGTGATAGCTGGCAGTGTAAGTTCCTGGTTCTTATGGTGCTTTTGTAGGTTTAGAAATTTATTGTTTGTGTTTGTTACCTTAAATTAACTAAATGCACTATTCGTCTTTGAGAGTATGTTTGAATTGGTGGTATAGGGCGGAGTTGAATAGAATAGAATGGAATGAGATAAAATCCATTTTTTAAAATCTGAACAAAGGAATATTAGCCCATTCCACTCTATTCCACTTTATGCCACCAATCCAAACACACAGTAAGCAACGAGGGTCAAATATGTGATACATTGGAATGTTGTGTTGGACCCATTTATTGTAAATGAATAGAGTAAATGTCAGTGACTTGAAGGCGCAAACTTCTTAAAGTAGCACTTGCAAATTTATGCGGTGATAATTATAGAATGTTTTATCTTATTTTAAAAATATCTACTGTATCGGTTCAATCTATATTTGAACATTAAATTGAATTGCTTTGCAAACTAAGTTTGTCTATTTCAAGTCTAAATGTTTATCAGAAAGATTTGGATTTGGAGTAATAATTTTAAAAGTCATATTCACGTCAAGAAGAATATTAATTATATAATTAGGGTGATATTCAAGTTGAATGCATCGTTTGTATTTTCCTCTTTTGTTTTCCCTTTCACAGTTGTTTATCTCTTCGAATTTGGCTTTGACATATGATGAGTGCAAAATAGTTTACAAAATTAACAATTAAATTATGTTAAGAAACTTATTAATTTAATTTGGTCCCTCTTAAAGGGCCAGTGTCTTCTATTTTGACACACGGTAAAAAGATAAATGACTAAATTGGTATGCGATATAGCTTCTGGAAGTTCCAAATATAGGTTTATCTACCGGATCATTTCTGCAGTTATGCCTGTGGTTTAGAACTTAAACATGTATATAACTTTCTCTCATATTTCCTTTTATCTTCTCTCTACTTCTTTTTCACCTTTTGCTTTGTTTTTCAGAAAAGTAAAATGCCATCTAAGAACTTCATGGAGAAGATACAGAAAGACATAAATGCTGGCATGCGGGCAATGCTTATTGATTGGCTTGTGGAGGTAAACTATGGTGGGTAACGCGGTACTGCCAGGGTGATAAATTTATTCCAGGGGATTTGTTCTTCTCAATGTGCTACTTTTTTAGAACGTTATATTTAATTTTTATCATATGTCTCGTCATATACTCATATCCTTATAAGTTTTAGGTTTCATTAGAAAATTTATTTTGACTATTATTCTAATTACTTTGTCGTGTCAGTTATTGAGAGATTTAAATCCTCATGTTAGGAGAGGTAAAGTTACCACAGCAATGGAAGTGGATACATTGATATATTTGTATAGGTTTCTTTGAACTTGCTTTTTTTTTTGTCTTTTTTCCTCATGATACAAGAAGAGCCGTATCCTTCGTTGAGTTTCTTTTCAAATGTTTTTCACCTAATTTCTCTCTCCATTGTAGGTTGCCGAAGAGTACAGACTTCTACCTGATACAATATTTTTGGCAGTTAACTACCTTGATCGCTATCTTTCAGGCAAAGCAATGAACAGACAGCGGTTACAACTATTAGGTGTTTCCTGCATGATGATTGCTGCGTAGGGTTTTTATCTCTTAATTATAATATCTACTTAATTTGTTTCATTGTACAATGTTTGTTTCAAGTACCTGTTTTCTTGTCTTTGTCCTGCATCTGTATATGAATTCCATAAGAGGTTATAATTTATAAATTGTTTGGATTTGGCAGTAAATACGAGGAGATCTGTGCCCCCAAGGCAGAAGAGTTCTGTTATATAACCGATAATACGTATTCTAAGGACCAGGTTTGGGTTTTGTTACTTATCTATTGATTGACTCATGACTGCAGTTTTGGATACCTTTTTATGGTTTTAGTCTCCTAAAACAATAGATTTGTGATATTATTGCAGGTGTTGGACATGGAGTCCTCTGTGCTGAATTTCTTGAAGTTTGAAATGACGGCTCCTACAACTAGATGTTTTTTGAGGTAATGACTGGTTTTATTCATATTATTGATAAGAGCAAGTTGGAGTAAATTGCCATAGTATTGACTTGTGAGCATACCAATGCAGACGCTTCATTATTGTTGCCCAAACAACATGTGAGGTATGTATTTCAATTGAGATTCTTTTTCATTTCTCTTATTAGGATAATAATGACAATTTATGATGTTTACCTTGTATTGTTTTCAGGTTCCATTGATGCAGTTGGAGTATTTGGCTGACTATCTAGCAGAGTTATCGCTTCTAGAGTATGATATGCTTAAGTATACACCGTCATTAATAGCTGCTTCAGCCGCTTTCTTGGCTAAATATATACTACTTCCTAGGAAGAAACCTTGGGTATGTATTGCAAGAAACCTATTTTACCGAGGAATATTTTTCTTTTCATAGACATATATACTGATGTTGTGCAACTATGCATATGTTTGGGTATAGAACTCTATGCTGAGGCATTACACAGGTTATCAAGCATCAGAATTGCGTGAATGTGTTAAGGGATTGCATCTGTTGTACTGCAATGGCTATCAGAATTCACCTTCCATTACTGCTATCAAAGAAAAATACAGTCAGCATAAGGTGAGAACACCCTAGTCTTGCTCTCTTGTGTATGAGTGTAGTAAAATTGGGTGACTTAAAATCAGTCTACACTTTACAATCACAATCTTTAGTTCTTGGCATTTTTCTGCATTTTGTTCATCAGTTTTTGAGTTCCTTCAACGTGGATTCTAATAATTTAGTTTAAACAAATAGTTGATTAAGTGATAATCATATTGAGAATTGATAGAAATTTATTTTATTGCATTAATCATTTGCATTCTATTTAAAATATTTTCTCACTGGTTAGAAGGTAAATAAAATGGAGGATAGTGTAGTAATTAAGGAAAGTGGAGGACTAAACCATCTAGTCTTGGAATATCTATCTATCTATAGAGTATAGTCTGTATAGATATGATTCAAGATAAAAAAAAATCATAATTCAATACATGTGATAGTTGAGGGTGGGAACTACATGTGATAGTGGAGTATAGAAAAAGGTTTTGATTGTTGTTTTAATAATTTGGATTTTGTGGGATTTGTAAAGCCAGAAACTAACTTCATGTAATTAAGGTTGCAATGCATGCAAATCAGTGGGTATCGGGGATTAGATTGAAAGGTGTAAAGGGGTTTCTCATTTAGAAACTAGATTATTCTACTCGGTTATAATTTATAGTCAGCAGTTACTAGTACTAGCTTGAACATCTGGCTCTTATTGCATATCTCTGCATCTCTGAAAGGGATGTCTTAGCTTTTTTTTTTTTTAGTTTTCAACAAACTGGCCTGCTTGTGTTTGGGATTAATGTTCTTGTTTATTATTAAATACTTCTGTTTTCATGTTATGCCAGTTCATCTTTATCAACATTTACATGTTACTAATTGATTTAATATATCGTTTCATGTTAATATATGGATTCAGTTCAAGTTTGTGGCGAAGAAGTATTGTTCTCCATCAATACCAGTAGAAGTATTTCACAACTGAACCTATATACTATTACAAGAAAGGCTAGCAAAAACACTTGGCTTGGAGATTTTTGAACACAATCTTTGTGATAGACATATTTTCCAAAAAGTGATATATTCCCCAGACAACTAAATTGACTTTTTGAGAAAAAGGGGTCACAGAGTGTTTCAAATGTATCAAAAAGTGTTACTACTATTCAAATACTTGAGGTGTCTTGTAGTAAAGAAAATAAAAATACTTAAGGTGTCTTGTAGTCAAACAAATAAAAATACCTGAGGTGTCTGCTGTGGAAGTTCTGGATCATTGGGAGCAAATGGATTTTAATGTTGGTTGTGGAATTTTTTGCCTATGCCAATTTTGTGGCAATCATTTTGATTTTCAAGCTACTGTACCATGTACATCATGTACAGTAACTCCTTCTAGCAGATCTTGTTGAATAAATAAATTTATCAGTTGAAATTCTCTGTCTAAACTAAATCATAATCATTCTATTTTTTTATTTCTTTCCATTGAACCTACTTTTATCCTTCATTTTCTCTTCTGATTCATGCGAGTTAGTTATCCTATGAAATATGTAAGAGCTTCCTTTTCTTTTGTCATGTGATTGATAATTAATCAATGTTACTCCCTCCGGTCCTATATATAAGAAACATTTTACTTTTTAGATACATTGGAGAATTGATGTATTTAGACTATATTATTGTCTAGATACATTAATTCTACAATGAATCTAAAAAGTCAAAATTTTCTTATATATAGGACTAGAGGGAGTATTGATGATTAATCTCTGTCAAATGTCAATGAACCCAAATGGGGAAGTTTAGTCTGGTTACAATTATGTATTTTTCATCCACAAGACTTTACATAATGTTGGTTTCCATTTTTATGTTTTACTTGCGAAATACATGTGCACCGGTATGGATATGCGAGTTTCTATTTGATAAAAATGTCGATATTATAATAACTAGCCTTGCGAAACACATGATACTTTTCTTTTTTTCGATATTAAAGGGGCACAACGCGCATGGAAAATGATTTCCCTCTCTTCATTTCCCATCACGGGGTGTTTTTTTCTCCATCACGGGTATAATTTGTCTTGATCTTGCAAACAATAAAATTAGGGTCGTATTGATGTTTTTTAATAACATTTTTATTTCTTTCATTCTAGACCGATCTGTACTATGATCATTTTTTTAGTAATGTGTACTATGATCAATTTAATATCGAAATAAATTATTTAAATTGTAAAAAGTATTGTGATAGTGTTTTTTATGTTAATTTAACTTTTCAAAACAACAAAAAATATTACTCTCCAACATGATTTATTATTTTTCATACATTGTATTACTATTTTTTTTGTTACACATTGTATTACTAATTGAAGAAGTTATTCTTACAAAAAAATAATTGAAGAAGGTATTGAATTAATTTATTTTTTGAATTAATTTTAGTAGCATACTCGTGCATACACACCATCATGCGGTTGGCCTCGTGTTGTGGCGTGTTTATTTGAATTTTGTATTTTGATATTACCCTCCAACATGATTTATTATTTGGGTCATGCTAAACGGTACACTTGGTGTACTTGTTAAGCGCATACCAAAAATATAAATAAAATATAAAATTAATGTTGATAAAGGTAACTTTTTATACTTTTAATATACTACTTCCGTTCCAAAATAGAAGATCATTTTGGGTAAATCACAGGAATTAAGAAAGTTGATTGTGATTAAATGTGTGGACTATTAGTATTATTTTTACAAGTTTGCCCTTTATAAGAGAGAATTAGTTGATAATATTACAAAGTATTTATTACCAATTGCAAAAAACTATGTATCATGATTAGGGATATTGAAGAAAAGAAATAATAAATGTACTTGAAAATTGGAAAGAGTTCTTATAAAATGGGACAAGTAAAAAAGTGAAAAAGTTCTTATATTTTGGAACGGAGGTAGTATATTGAATACACGAATTTCAAGACATTTTTTTTATTTATGTGCTTAATAATTAATCATGCGAGTTTTTCGTACATTGCATTACTAATTGAAGGATAGTTTGTACCAAAAATTTATGATTAGAGAATGTTAGTGAGGATAATTATTACTTATATAAAATTTATAAATGTTCTTTAGGTTTAAGTACCCCATTCTTCTGTAGAAGGATAACAAAATTTCAAACATAATCCCCTAAATCACGAAGATTAATTTCTGCAATGACAAAACTAAAATCTAAGCTATTCAATTATCCAATGCACCCCAGCTGTTTATACTTTATATAATGACAAAATATAACAACATTTTTCATGTCCAAAAAATATATAATCACATTCAATAATTTCTTCCCTAAAATACACTACTAAGTCTTAATAATTTAATTGAAGTTACTCTCTCGCATCTCCATACACAAATTTGAATTCAGCAGAATTAATTTAAATTAGAAATTAGAAAAATGGACCACTAGGCAAAAAAATATGGTTGGAAATTGGGATACCCTTCTTCTCTTCCTCACTCACTCACATTAAACGACAACATATTCAGTGACCGTTTGTTTCAAATTCAAATTCAAAATCCATAGCTCCCTTCTTCAAAATCCCTCAACTGCAGGGTACTACTCTCAAATGGGCCCCACCCCGCTCCTAACGATTACCGAAACCTAAATCAACGGCCCAGATTCTCCCTCATTTTAAACCTTCCCTTTTCCCCGCCTCAAAAGCACAATTCCTTCATAAATAAACAAACAAAATTTATTGCACTCACACTCTTACTCACTCTTTTTCTTTCTTCTTTCTTTCTTTCTTTTCACTCAAAAAGTTTCAAAGTAACGCTCTGAAACCATAGCAGAGTTCAAATCTCTGTTCTTGGTTCTTTCTTTGACCTAAAACAAGTTCAAATTTTCAAAATGTCCAATCATAATACTAATAATCGTCGTTCATCCTTTTCATCTTCAACAACGTCGTCCATGGCGAAACGACACCCTCCGGTAACAGTCACCGCTTCAGAGAACAACGCCGGAAAAGTTCTAGCCTCTGCCAAGAAACGTCCTCCTCTTACCAACCTCACAAATCAAAATGGTCCCCGCAATTCATCATCTTTGGTATTTTTTTCAACCTTTTATATTCTTTAAAGATTCATTCTTTTTTCAATTTCGTCACAAAATAATGAAACCCATTTCAATTTAATCATAAAAAACTGATTTTTTTTCTTTTGGGTTGTTTTTTATTTTCAGGTAACTAAAGTTGCAAAGACAAAGAAAGAACCTTCACTGTGTAATTCTTCAAGCTCAGCGATTTCTGGCAACAAAAAACCAACTTTGTCGAATGTTAAATCGGCTACTGTTGTTTTTCCTAAGGCCATTACAACTAGTACTACTAGTTCTTCATTTTCTGAAAGAAATGGAGTTAGGAATGAAGTTGTTGTTCCATTGGTTGGTAACACTTTCAATGTACCTGTTTCGAGTAGTATGGATTTATCGTCGCCTGGTAAATCGGATGGAATGTCGGTCTCTATGGACGAGACAATGTCGTCTTGTGATTCTTTTAAGAGTCCTGATATTGAATATGTGGATAATAGTGACGTTCCAGCTGTTGATTCTATCGAGAGGAAGACTTTTTGTAGTCTTAACATTTCTGATTCTAATTACCCAACAGGTTGAATTTTATTGCTGTTTTGGTTTTCATTGTTTCATAAATTTTGATTAGTGCATTTTGAAAAGATACTAGTGATTGGTTTGTTTTCAGGTAATATTTGTAGTAGAGACATTCTTGTTGAGTTCGAAAAGGGGGAGAAAATTGTTAATATTGATAATGATCATGTGGATCCTCAGCTTTGTGCATCTTTTGCTTGTGATATCTACAAACATTTGCGTGCATCTGAGGTATAACTTCATTTTCCATGTTAACAAAATGATCTCTATTTTGTTTACACATTCTGTTCTATTCCAATGGTGTTGATTTTGAGTTTAATAATTGTTCTGATATGCTTACAATAGTCTTTATTGTGCTTACACATTCTATTCTATGCCAAAGGTATTGGTTTTGAGTTTAATAACTGCTTTGATATTATAATGTATGTTGTACGTCCGACTTGTTAGAATGAAACCCTCTGGTTCTATGAGGCATTTGTCTGTTAATTCGAAGTTAAGTAATGTCCGACAAATGATTGTTTCAATAAGTGCTCAAATTAACAATTCGACCTTCACCAAAACTCGTTAATCACTTGAGCTAGCTACGCTTTTTTTGTTTGTTTGTAAAGTATCATTGATTTTTTTCTTGTTTTTACTGCCAGACAGAAATGCACTAAATTTTGTTATTTATTCTTATCATTCAATTTCTGAAATTTCAGGTAAAGAAAAGACCTTCAACAGACTTCATGGAGAAAATTCAGAAGGACATAAATCCCAGCATGCGTGCTATACTCATTGATTGGCTAGTGGAGGTAATATTTCTAGAATCAATTAGTCATGTGGATTTTGCCAATTCCTACATTGTTCAAAATGTAACTTTGTCGTTTGACTCTCAATGTAGAGTTCATTATGAAGCCTCTTTGTGTGTGCTAACTATCTATTTTGAACTGCAGGTTGCTGAAGAGTATAGACTTGTACCAGATACATTGTACTTGACAGTAAACTATATCGATCGATATCTTTCTGGGAATCCGATGAACAGACAACAATTACAATTACTTGGAGTTGCTTCTATGATGATTGCCTCGTAAGGAAGCATACAAATTTGCGTTTTATGATAAATGATTTATTTCTAGCTATATCATATAGTCATCATGAAGCAATAAGAATTGATTTTCGATTGTTGTTGGCAGTAAATATGAGGAGATTTGTGCACCTCAGGTGGAGGAATTTTGTTATATAACTGATAACACATACTTCAAGGAAGAGGTTTGTGTTGGATTCTTTGCTTCAAAGTTAACTTGTTTTGTTTATAGTATTTGAAGTTTGAAGATCTCAAGCAAATCATTTCATGCAGGTTTTGCAGATGGAATCTACTGTTTTGAATTTTCTGAAATTCGAAATGACGGCCCCAACAATTAAATGCTTCTTGAGAAGATTTGTACGTGCAGCTCAAGGAGTTGATGAGGTAACTTTTGCATTTTGAGAATATTTCTAAGGCTCATGCACTTGTGAAGATTTCTTTGGTAGATGATTCTAATTATAAGGATTCCATTTCTAAAGTATTTGTGGTTTCATACTTTCATTTGCATTTCTCAGGTCCCTTCACTACAACTAGAGTGCTTGACAAACTATATCGCGGAATTATCTCTATTGGAGTACAGTATGCTTTGTTATGCTCCATCACTTATAGCAGCTTCTTCAATTTTCCTGGCAAAGTATATGCTTTTCCCTTCAATGAAACCATGGGTATGGTGCTAATGACAAAATATTTTATAACAGATTCATTATGGAATTATAAACTTTGCTTTGCTTAACTTTTTTGCTGGTTCTGATTTTTGCCGCAGAATCCAACACTGCAGCATTACACTCAATACCAGCCTGCTGATTTGTGTGTTTGTGTAAAGGATCTCCACCGCCTTTGTTGCAACAGCCCTAATTCTAATTTGCCTGCAATTAAGGAGAAATACAATCAGCACAAGGTAACATATTCCTCTTACCTTTTAAGCCCACATGTCACACTACCAAGATTGTATAATCTGTTTTGTTAACAGTCTTCTGATAATTTGTTTGTTTTACAGTATAAATATGTGGCCAAGAAGTACTGTCCTCCTTCAATACCACAAGAATATTTCCAGAATTGAGCAAAGAGTCGAAATGTTGAATGTCCAATTTCCAGTTGGAAAGTGTTAGATCGAGACAAAGGAAGGGCTTCCTGTATCTGTTTTAATTGATGCCGACAAAGTTTACGCTTCAAGAAGCAACTTGTATCATTAGCTACTGCTTCTGGGCAGCATTAGTGGCTTGATAGATGTAACCAGTTTCTAAATTTGTTTCCCAATAATGGATAGCTAGATAGATGCAATGGAAAATGAAAACAAATTTAGAAGTGAGTTAACACATGACAAGGTTTTAGTGTATGATCATCATTGTGCTAGTTGATGTAATCTTTCTAACCTTTTCATTCAATTCAAGGTTTTAAAAACAGCTCAATAACTAATCCAATTAAATATCGTGCGTGTATAATGCACTGTGTAAATGATTTTTCATTTCATATTGCTGCTTCAAATTACATATCCACCAAAAAAGTATGCACAATCCAAAGGCAGAATGCAAGGCCAACAACATCACATTAACAACAAAAAACCCACAACCCACAATTTTAACATCCCACCCTCAATTATTTACTATAACACATACTTATGTTGTTTATGGCATCATCATTTTACAGACCACACTTACTTATGTTGTTTATGGCATCATCATTTTACAGACCACACTGTGCATGTAGCCCTGTACTGACAATGTAATTTGGCATGTTGTTGAGCCAATGAAGATCATCAAAAGAACAATAAGGTCCACCCTTAGGCCTCTCAACATTAACTGGCTTGATATATTTGGGCGACCAAGCAGGAGTTCCATCTTCATATGAATTATGTGTTAATCTCGTTAAACCCGAACCATCCAACCTTACGATGAATATTTCACCGTAAGGTTGATAAGCATGCGGGTTTGAAATTGGTTCTGCTGATATACCCGCATAGTCTGACGTAAACACAATACTCTTTCCATCAGGACTAAAATACGGGTGGTTTGTTCTACCACCCGATCCACTTTGAATTAGTTTCCTCACCCCGGTTCCATTCGGGTGGATCAGGTAAATCTCGAAACTTCCACTACCTGGATCATGACGATCCGATGCAAAAGCGATCCATTCCCCATTAGGGGACCAATTGCACATTGTATCTGTCCATGGACCCTCCGTTAACCTTCTAAGTCTGCTTTCCTCTCCACCAACAGAATCCATTATGTAAAGATTCTTATGACCTGTTCGACCTGAACGGAACACGATCCATTTTCCATCAGGCGATTGTGACGGAAATGCATTGTTCTTTCCGTCATGCGTCAACTTTTTTACTATGTTCCGGTCAACATCGATTGATATGATATCAACCTGTGTGCTCTCCGAAGCAAATGTTTCTCCAACTGCCGTATAGATTACACCGGGTCGAACCCGATCCCATGCGGTCGAAAATGCCATCGAGTCAGAAACCTTATGCCGGTTTGAACCGTCCCGATTCATGACATAAACTCCAGGCATCTCAACATAAGCGATTTGGTCTCCGGAAGGTGAGAAAACCGGAAATGAACCGGTGAACCGGAAGAGAGTTAGATTTGGAACGGGGCTCCGAACATTCTCTAACAAGAACTGGGGACTGCTATTACTACTTTCCTCCCCCCTACACTTATGGTACCCGACCCGGGTTGAATCGGATGAGATAAACGGGTTGAGATGGTGAACGTTAGGCGAAATGAAACGAGTCAGTTCCTTGAACTCGTTGTTAACCAGATCAAACAATTCGATGTGACGGAAACTAGAATCAGGTCTTCTCGTCGCAACGGCGATGAATTTGTTGTTTCCCGGTGAGGTTGCGGGTGTGAACGCGTGTAGACCCGGTGGTGTGACTCGTTCAATGATAACTGAGTCAGAAGAATCAGCGGTAAGAATAACTTTGTAGATACTCCACCAACCGTCTTTGCCTCTCCGGTGAAAGTAAATTGTCCGATCGTCGACCCATGATGGCCAGCCACCGTGCTCAACCACCTTGTATCGTTGAGTTCCGTCTTTAGTGAGGAAAACATAGATGTCTGTAGTGAGATCCTCTACTTCGCCGGACCAACCTTGGCCACCGTAGGAAGCGGCTGCAGTCCATTTTCCAGAGGGAGAGACGGCGGGACTGAAATCAGCGACGCCGTAAGGAGTGAGTCTTCGGGTGTTACCTGATATGAGGTGAGTGGAATAAACGGCGGTCCAGCTTACACGTGGCACACCAGGATTCTCGTGTGTTGACACGTAGATTAAATATTCACCGTCGGTAGTTACAGTTGGTTTATCTTTGATCGAAACTTGAGACTGAGATTCCTCTATGAGATGATTAGGTAAGAGATGAAGTTGAATTCTGTTTGTGATATTATCTTGTTCTTCTTCAAGTGTTGTGTAAACGGCGTCGTAGTATATGGTGGGATAACCGTTTCTCTCAGTAACGTAAACGAGTTGCAGAGGAGGTTGGTGTTGGTCTGTGGAGGGGAGTTTAATGGATGTGTGATTGGAAATGAAGTGGCCGTTAAAATTGACGGAGTGGCCGTCAGTGAGTTGTAATTCACGGTGAGGGTGATGGTGAATTGGGAGAGAATAGATATCGAAAGCGTAGAAAGCTCTGCCAAGTGTGGTGAAGATGATGCTGTCGCTGGTGGAAGAAGAATAATCGGAATCTTCTTCAGTAGCCCATAGTAATGGAAACGCCAGCAACAACACCAACACTATGCGTAAGTGTTGTGAAATCATTTTTACTAAGTGTCAGTGTGTGTGGATTCTGTGTTAAGATTACAGTAGTTTATATATTTTGCTTTTAAAAGATAAGATAAAGTGAGACGTGGAGCCTATCCATTGTTCATTTCTTTCTCTTTAAGAAAAAAAAAAAATCAGGAGGAGGAGGAGGAGGAGGAGGTGCATTCTTTGTCGTTAGCATGTATTTTTCACTAATTGTCATCATTAGCATGTTAAAATAAGGATTGAGAGAGTAATAAAAATTTTAACTTAAAAAAAGCTCTGTCTTTTCTTCATTTATTTAAGTAATGAAATGAAACTAGTACTAGTATTTCTAAGCTACTACCACTGTTTTTTAAATTTTTTATTCAAAATGTTTTCGTGTGCACTGACGTTTGCTGCAGATATTTCTTTCTTTCTCGTATCTTCTATGTTGACACATTTTTATCATTTTTTTGGGTCCTGGGTTGGGTTAATTTGGGCTTTTACTTAATACTAAAAGTCTTACAATACTTGTTTTTTTTTTTCTGTTCAAGTGGTCTATAGTGGTTAGAAATTGCACCTTAAAATAAATAAGCAAAGTGTTTGAAGTTCGAACCGGCTCCTGCATATATAATGCGATGTTTTTACTAACTAAGACAATAGTCTTAATGAAAGAGGTAGTAATAGATATTAGGCTTAAATATCATTTCAGTCCCTGTATGTTCCCAATTTTTTGGTTTTAGTCCCTGTAAGTTTTTTTGTTCTAAATTAGTCCTTCAATGTGTTAATTTTTTTCGTTTTAGTCCCTGCCGTCCAATTCCGTTCAAAAAATGCTTAAGTGGCAAATGGAGGGACTAAAACCAAAAAAGGAATTTGCGGCAGCTATTTGACAACACTGCCACAAACAGAAAGATGCATGGCAATAACAACGATAAAAGAGGCTATATGTGTTGGTGCACAAAGATGAATAGAAAAGGATATATTAATGAACTTGTTAAAATGACGGCTACAAGAAGAATAAATGGCACTAACTACTATGATGATATAACTACTCCTATTTATACACAAGGACTAGGTCATAAAGACAGCATAGTAAAATACTAAAATACCCTTAAATATAAATTACTTCTAACACCATCCCTTAATTTATATTTACACAAAACTAACAACACCAATTCCATCCCTCAAACGAAGAAATTGGTCAGTCTTGATTGCCTTTGTCATCACATCTGCCAGCTGCTTCTGAGTGCTACAGTGCACAACTTCTAACACTCCATTCTGAACCTGATTCCTTAAGAAGTGATACTTGGTCTCAATGTGCTTGCTTCTCCCATGCAGCACTGGGTTCTTGGCAAGGTTGATTGCAGACTTGTTATCAATCATCAGCTTCAGAGGCTTGTTTACCTCAATCTTCAGATCCTGTAGTAAGTTCAGAATCCACACAGCTTGGCATGCAGTCAGAGCGCCTGCAATATATTCAGCTTCACAGGTTGATAGAGCAACAACAGGTTGCTTCTTGGAGCACCAAGAAATAGGACCTCCCAGAAATTTGAACAAGTACCCAGAGGTACTTCTTCTATCAACTCTGTCTCCACACCAATCAGAATCTGAATAGCTCAGAAGTTCTGATTTAGTCTTTCCTTCAAAAGGGAATAGCACTCCATGCTTCAGAGTTCCCTTGATATACCTCAGAATCCTGACAGCAGCTTGGTAATGGGACCATTTTGGTTTACTCATAAATCTGCTAACCATTCCAACTGCATAGCAAATATCAGGTCTGGTATTACACAAATACCTCAGAGAACCAACCAACTGTTTGAAGGTTGTAGCATCCACATCTTCTCCATCAGAATCAGAGTCCAGCTTCTGATTCGTATCAGAAGGTGTAATTGCAATTTTGCAATTTTCCAGCTTAAATCTCTTCAGAAGCTCAAGTTCATACTTCATCTGATGTAAAATGATTCCTTTCTCAGAATACAGAAATTCCATCCCTAGAAAGTAACTCATTTTACCAAGGTCTGTCATCTCAAATTCATTCATTAGAACCTTCTTGAACTTAGCTATCTCTTGTTCAGAGCTTCCTGTCAGCAATATGTCATCAACATACAAACATACCAGAATCATATTGCCTTCTGAAGTGTGCTGAACATAAACCCCATATTCCAACTCACATTTCTGAAACCCATGCTTCTTGAAGAAAGAATCAATCTTCATATTCCAGGCTCTGGGTGCCTGTTTCAATCCATACAAGGCTTTATGTAATCTGTACACCATCCCTTCCTGATTCTTTTTCTCAAAACCAGGAGGTTGTGACACATATACCTCCTCTTGTAATGGACCATTCAGAAATGCAGATTTCACATCTAAATGCATTAGAGGCCAACTCCTGTTAGCAGCTATTGCGATTACCAGTCTAATTGTTTCATGTCTTGCTACAGGTGCAAACACTTCAGAATAATCTAGCCCAAGTTTCTGCAGAAATCCTCTTGCTACTAACCTCGCTTTGTGTTTGCCAATTGATCCATCTGGCTTTAGCTTCTGCTTGAAAACCCATCTGACACTGATGGCTTTCTTTCCTTTTGGAAGTTCTGACAGCTTCCAGGTCTTGTTTCTCTTTATAGCATCAAGTTCTTCTTTCATGGCCTGCAACCAGACTTGCTGCTTAAGAGCCTCTTCTGTACTCACGGGTTCAGAGTCTACTAACATTGCACACTGAATAACTTCTCCCTCAGAGTCTACTTCAGTGTCTTGCAGCATATCAAACTCTGCAAACCTTCTTGGAATGCTTCTGATTCTCTGTGGTCTCTGATCTTGTTCCACAGAATTTCCTTCAGAAGTTGGGATTCCAGAAGTGCTATCTTCAGAGCTTCTGTCTATTGAAGTTTCTCCTTCAGAGGCTTGACCTTCAGAGCCATCTTCAGGACCACCTTCAGGACCATCTTCAGAGTCTCCTTCTGAATCAGAGTCTCCTTCAGAATCTGAATCTTCATCAGAGTCTGAATCCCCGTCAGAGTCTCTTTCAAGAATTCTCACATCAGAATTGGATTGAGTTTTGTTCCAATCCCAAGTTTCTAATTCTTTCACAATGACATCTCTGTTGAATTCGATTCTATTAGTCTCTGGACAATAGAGTTTGTACGCACCTGTACTGTGGTACCCCACCAATAACATTACTTTGCTTCTATCATCCAGCTTCTGTCTTCTGGCTTCTGGGACATGTTTGTAACAAACAGAACCAAACACCTTCAAATGACTAACACTTTGCTTATCTCCAGTCCACTTCTGAATAGGAACTATTTCCTTCAGCTTCTTCGTTGGATATCTATTGAGCACATAACATGCAGTTGCAACAGCTTCACCCCATAAATTATGAGGAAGCTTCTTCTCTTTCAGCATGCTTCTCACCATATCAAGCAAAGTACGATTTCTTCTTTCAGCAAGACCATTGTGTTGAGGAGTGTAAGGAGCAGTAACCTCATGCTCAATTCCATTCTCCTCACAGAAAGTTTTAAACTCATTGGAATTAAACTCACCACCACCATCAGTTCTGAGAATCTTCAGCTTCTGACCACTCTGTTTCTCAGCTTTTACTTTGAACTTCTGAAACTCAGCAAACACCTCATGTTTGAACTTTATCAGGGATACCCATGTCATTCTAGTGAATTCATCTACAAATGACACAAAATATTTATTCCCTCCAATTGATGCTACTGGAAATGGACCACACACATCAGAATGTACTACTCCCAAGGCATGTTTTGCTCTTGGAGCTACTTCTGATGCAAATGACAGTCTTGGTTGCTTCCCTTCCATGCACACCTTGCATGACTTCTCAGGTTTCTTGATTGTAGGAATTCCATGTATCAGATTCTTTGATTTTAGATGCCCCAGGCTTCTAAAGTTCAAATGACCAAATCTTCTGTGCCACAACTCACTATCCTTCTCAACACTTGTTGCACTAAGGCATTCAGAGTCTGCAGTCCTGACATTCACTTTGAATGTCCTGTTCCTTCCCTGTTCTGACTCCATAATCAGCTTCTGATTACGATCATACAGCTTCAGAAGATTGTCCTTCATGGTAACTGAAAAACCTTTCTCAATCAGTTGCCCTACACTCATCAGATTGCTTTTCATGCCAGGTACATACCATACATTCTGAATTAAAGCTGATTTTCCATTGTTCAGAATGACTTTGACATTTCCCATACCTTCAGCATTAAGGTATTTATCATCAGCACATCTGATCTTTGTACTCTTCCCAGAGTCAAAGTCAATCAACCACTTCTTGTTTCCAGTAAGATGATTTGAACACCCTGTGTCCATATACCACCACTCTGATGAATTCATATCATCAGTCTCAGAAGCCATTAGCAACACAGATTCACCATCAGAGTCATCAAAGCTTCTGGCTATATTTGCTTCTTCTGACTTCCTTTCTTTGTTTGACCGACACTTAGAAGCAAAATGACCAAACTTCTGACAACAATAGCATTGGATCTTCTTCTTGTCAAACCTCTCCTTTCCCTTCTGATATTTCTGCTTATCAGAGGTTGAGGTTTCTAGCTTCTGAACTCCATCAGACCTTCTCTTGGTTTCTGACCAAGACTTCTTCTGATAGTTCTTTCCAGAGTCTGCTTTCAGAGCCTGCTGCTCTACTTCTCTTTCAGAGTTTCTCTCAGTCAGACGCAACTCTTGTGCTTCTAGACTGCTTTGTAGCTCTTCAATTCTCATGGAACTCAAATCCTTGGAATGTTCAATAGCTACCACAATGTAATCAAACTGAGGGGTAAGAGATCTCAATACCTTCTCAATGATTACTTGTTCTGAAAGAGTTTCTCCACAAGCTTTCATCTCATTGGTGATAACAATCACTCTGGAGATATACTCAGGGACCTTCTCGTTGTTCTTCATGTTGAGATTCTCATACTGCTTTCGTAAGGACTGAAGCTTCACCTTCTTCACTGATGCATCGCCACCATAGCATCTGACCAGTGTGTCCCACGCGGCCTTTGCCGTTTCTGAGTCAGCAATCTTCTCAAACACGTTTTCATCCACACACTGATGGATGTAGAACAACGCCCTCTGATCTTTCTTCTTCGTATCCTTCTGAGCAAGCTTTTGTGCATCTGTTGCATCTGCTGCTACTGGAACGTAACCTTCAGTAACAAGTTCAAGCACATCTTGAGCACCAAACAGAACAATCATCTGTTTCATCCAGCGATTCCAGTTTTTGCCATCAAACACTGGAAGCTTGGTACTCATACCACTGTTTCCGTTCATCTTCAACCTTTGTGCGTTCACTTAAATCTCACTAACACTCGTGTTTCCCAATCCCGCAGAATCAGAAAATGTGATTCTGTTACAACTTCGTTCAAGATTCAACTCGAATTCAAGAAACGAAATCAATCACACAACGCCTCACGTTTCACTCGTGTTTCCTGTGGATTCGAACCGGAGCTCTAGATACCAATTGTTGGTGCACAAAGATGAATAGAAAAGGATATATTAATGAACTTGTTAAAATGACGGCTACAAGAAGAATAAATGGCACTAACTACTATGATGATATAACTACTCCTATTTATACACAAGGACTAGGTCATAAAGACAACATAGTAAAATACTAAAATACCCTTAAATATAAATTACTTCTAACAATATGCAACAACAACAAAATGAAAGCAGCAGGAACCTAAGATATCCATAATCAAATATAACAATTATAATATTTCTGCATAGTTATTGTCAAATTTCGTACTCTTCTTAAAATCCTGATACTGTTACTGAAAATGTCAACACAATGCAAATGATTTAGTGACAGTTGGAGTAACAACCAGCATATGGTGTTTTTTCACCATCACAGCTGCATCATTATAATGCATACATATGATACATAACTATCTCTACCACTGAAGTAAAGGGACAAAGATGAAGGAATTTGGGAATTTAGGGCTGCAAATTACTTTTTTGGTTTTAGTCCCTCCGTTTGCCACCTAAGCATTTTTTGAACGGAATTGGACGGCAGGGACTAAAACGAAAAAAATTAACACATTGAAGGACTAATTTAGAACAAAAAAACTTACAGGGACTAAAACAAAAAAATTGGGAACATACAGGGACTGAAATGATATTTAAGCCTAGATATTATTACTGCATTTGTTGGTTAATTCGTTATTCCGGTTGAAAGTGTATAAATGTTGCGGTTAATAATTCTGACATAAGCAAAAGACAAAAACATTGGTACTGTACTTTATGTAATAATAGTCAAAACTCAAAAACGCGTAGGCATAGAAGTAGTAGATCTCCTTTTCCTTTTTGTTTTTGGTTTTGAGGAAACTTAATCACCAAGTTTAGCCAAATAATTCCACAATTCTGTTTAAATTAGAAACTGAAAACTCATTTCAAACCCTGCAACTTTTTTCAATTTCTGGTACAAACATCCAAAGCAATTAAGAATCACTTTTTTAAGTCATTTGAGTGTTGAGTAATGAGCTTCTTGAGGCCATCTGCCATGTACAATTTTGTGTTTACTTATCCTTCATCACGATGGATGCCGTGTCAGAGTTTGGGGTTCCTTCGATGGCCGGGTATTGAAGGCTTCTTTAGACTTTTGGTGGTTTTCCTTCTTTGGTCTACCTTCTCTCAACTCTGCTACATACCTTCTTCTTCTATGTACCCTACCCTTCGTGTTGGGGATCGAATTATTATCGAAAAGGTACATGATCTGCACACAACTCAACTTTCTGTTTCTGTTATATCTGCATTTATTATGCTTGATCTTATGAGTTGAAGAGTAATATTCCATAATCATATATTACAGGTCAATGACATATTGACATGCAATTTTATTCCATGCATTTTAGGTATCTTTCCTCAGATTCTATAATTGATAGTTTGTATCTAGAATTTTTATATTCAAATACATTTTCAATTTTCTATATACTTTACCAATTCCAAATATAACGGATTTTAAGACATCATTGTAGTTAGCATTATGTAGTGAAAAACACTGATTGTTGTTTTATGTTGCTGCTGTTGTTTGCAAGTTACTGCTGAAGGAGAAGTTTTGAAAATTTTAATGAGTTCAACAATTAATGTATTACAGTATTAGTTTTTTTAATATTTCTTTTACCCCTTGAAATGTCATAGTGTGAACTTTCCTGTTGATTAAATTGTTAGATATAATTTTCAAAAGCCTTTTAATAAGTAAATATATTTTGCATTACTTGGTATTTCCTGAGCAGTAATATGAGGAATAAGATCGAGAGTATTGCGGTAATTAACAGAAAAAATGTTTAGCTATATGGATTCCAAGTGAATAACCGCATAAAGCAGTCGATTCATTGCAATTGTCTGCTCAAGAGAATGTGATCCTGCAAGTTGGGCTTCATGAACGCGGTGTGAGGGTTTTTATAGTATTGGACAATCCTCTCCCCTTTGAACCATGGATTTGAGGTGGAGTTAGGTTTAATCTGTATCACTTTTAAGCGAGCCTTCCATGATTTAATATCTTATAAAAATTAAAAATAGACATTTCTAGTTTGCACATAGTTCTCAGGATTACATGGCCTTCTCATTAGTTGTTCACCTTTCTCATCTAATGTTAAGTTTTAATTAATTAGTGCACCAAATTAAAGGAAAATAGCTATTTTGGTGTTAATGGAAAAGAGCATTAAATTGACTGAGTCATGTTTCTTAAACTAAAGTTGTTTGGAGAAACAAACTGTTTTCATATAGCTTTTCTAATCGTCCAAAATCACTTGTCAAGGATTTCCTTTGGATGGATTTTGTGTAGTATTATTATAATAAATTAGTTACTTATACCTATGAAATCAAAGTATCAATTCTTAAGGAAAATGTTGAGATCTTGCATAGACTAGTGATATGGCCAATGTAGTCCATACTCCTTTTAAGGATTGGTCAATCCTCACCCCTTGAGCCAACTTTTCGGGTTGAGTTAAGCCTAGCACAAATTCTATGTAGAGAAAAACATACCATCTATCATGCATTTTTGTGCATTCCGAAAGAATGAAATTCACAGAATTTAGGGGACAGAGATAATATCAATAGATATTTTCTGGTCTTGTATTTATTTTCCACTTGTTTCATCTATTTTTAGGCTTCATATTACATCTGGAGTCCTGCTATACATGATATTGTAACATTTCGGGATCCAACGCAGGTATGTTGTGCCGGTATACTGTACCGATATGGAATATTATGTAGCATACTAACATTTAAACGGTTTTTATTTTTATTTTTATGTAGCATTGCGAAGAGAACAACACAGCTATGATTTTTATTAAAAGAGTTGTTGCAAAAGAAGGCGACACTGTTGAGGTATTAAATGTCAATTGAAATTTACATTGTACCTAAGTTAATTTTATAAATCCATCACTGCTAAGAAAACATGTGAAGGTGTTGTTTTTTCTTACTTTAATTGTCTAACATTTTGCAGGTTCATCACGGAGGACTCTATGTCAATGGTGTCGCTCAAGAGGAGGATTTCTTGGTAGAGCCACCGACATACACAACCAAATTAACTGTGAGACCAATTATCAATTCTGATAAATTCTTCTATCCTTATTTGGTTATTCATTCAAGTAGGATTTTTCCACATTACTTCTGTCCTTGCAGTATGTTCCAAAAGGCCATGTTTATGTGTTGGGGGATAATCGCAACAATAGCTATGATTCTCATGTATGGTACGTAACTTTTACTGCAAGTTACTCTACTTTCATTTTTCGTTCTCCATTAATTTTGAAGTCTTGATGTAAATGCAATTAGGCCATGTTTTCTCTAAATCAATATTATTAATTTATTATACTTGATCCCTCGTTCCTGTTTATCGTATATCGATCCAATGACGAGCAGGGGACCACTTCCTATGAAAAATATAGTTGGAAGATATGCCATGCGCTGTCACAGACCAGTAAATTGAGACTATGTGGTGGAGGAACCAACCAGAGTTCATTCTTTTTTCTTTGACTTCCAAGAAGAGTTCCATCTTCGAAATTCTAGCCCGCTATTCGGTAATGAAAAGCATATCATATGCTAACTCTTCATGGTAATTGGATTCTCATATGCTTGCTCATAGTGATTACTGAGGCTTCCCTATCTCAGTCAGAGTACGCAACGAACGTAAAGAAGAAAAAAATAGCATGTCATTTTTGAAGAGTTTATTGCAGTTTGAAGCATGTCATTTGCATATCATGGGAATATGAATCTTTGTTTGTATTTGATATATCTATCTTGTTTAAGCTGTGGTCAAAGAAATTTGTGAAAGACAAATGTGTCCCTCCTTATTCCTTGTAAGAATTATGCTTTAGATAACCAGTTGATTGTGAAAAGTAGAAGTGGAGGGTGATGTATTTTTCTTATATCAAAATTATATACTCCCTCCGGTCCTTATTATAAATTTTTTTTTTTGCTAGAATGTTTAATGTATTTAGTCTATATCATGAATCATATACATCAAACATTATATGAATATAATAAGAATTAGAGGGAGTACTGGGTATATATTGATGTCTAATTTTGTGATTGTTGTCAATGTTGAGTGCCAGTGCTATCCTTTTCATCAACTAGCTCTTTATAAAAACTGTGGAAAATTAAATATGCGATTTGGATGGTGGCTAGCTTCTTAAAAGGGTGGAGGAAAATTTTGAAATATCTACTTTTACAGGTTCTCCACCTTCCATTATTTTTAAGCTTAAAATTGACAAATAAGAAACCAAAGGACCATTTGCGGACCATTTGCTTTGATTGATTTGGTTCCTATAGTTCACAGGTACACTTTTTGAATGAACAAAAAAATGTGAATATTTTCTTGGTTTAACTTTGACAAAAATCTATTCTTACATATCATAAATGTTTTTTTTTTCTTCATAAATTATGACATACTCGTATTTTATTATCATTATTTTCTCTCATCTTACACCGGTTCAAGATGTATTTTATGCGAAGTTAGATACAGTGTCAAACTTTTGTGTGTAAAAATAAAAATAGCATTGTTTTGAAGATAAAGTTTGTATCAAGTATGTATCACTTATTTTATTTTATTCACATTTATTATAAGCTTAGTGAGTAGAATAAATCTAATGCTTAAAAATCATGGATCTCGTAAGGTCTCTTCATTTATCGAAGAAACATAAGATTTAGATTAACTACAACCAACTTTATAGTGTAGTCGACTGGAAATAGTTAAATTTAGAGAGTTCTTTCTTAATCACGTTCGACTAAGAGAGATAAAAACTTATTGAGGAAGAGAAAAAATGTGTCTCGAGAATGACCAAAGCTAAATATCATATAGGTATATTTGTAATAAACAGGTTCTACCATTTGGCTGACCCCGTTTGGTCCGGTTTATTTTATACTTTTTTTCTTCTCCTTAAAAATAGTAAAGAAGAAAAAAAATTTGTTTGACTTCACTTTTCTTTATTTTTTACTTCTTTACTTTATTTCTCTAATACTTTTAAGGAGAAATAATGTCAAATATAATTTTATACTTCTCAATTTCGTTTAAGCTGAAATAAAAAGTAAAAAATAAGCCGGACCAAACGGGGAATAAGCAGCTGATGACATAGACTTCAGATGATTTCTCTTCCTTGATTAACAGTACTCGGACTCGGGTTCCTGGACTGTGAAGGTCAATTTCAGGTCAAATAGATTCCTTATTTTCTTTTAATAATATTATTTTATTATTACATACCTCACTCAAGGAGTTCCCTCACTCAAGGGATAGAAAAGGGTGATGAGAGCTAAGTGGACTCGTCGCTACAATATTAGATTTAGGATCCTCTCCATTTGTTTTCTCCAATTATTCTCTCCATTACAATAAAATACACCGTACGAAAACGAAAAAATCAAAACAAACAAATATGTAAAAACCACACTTATTTATTATAAGGAGAAAGAAATAAACTATTTGGAAGGGTGATTTCAGACCAAAATAGTTGATCTTAAATCACCCATCTCTGATTGATGCAAGTTTTTAAGAGTTTTTTTTTACTAAAAAACAACGATATTCATTCATTCAAATTGGTATAGTACATCGATCGAAATCATTACATATTCAAATTTGCTAAAAACTAAAAAGGATGAATTTGTGAACAAACTCACATCATCCGAGTTAATAGCATAAAACGGCTTAATGTCTACACATATGACAAAGCCTACGATTTATATAACAAAATTCAAGTGTCAGAAATAATCATGCCTCCGGATCTGCAATGTTGACGACTCTAAAATCACTTAATCTACACTGAATTTGAATCGAAACAAATTTGCAAATCTGAACAAAACAAACACCGTACATAGATGGGAAATCAAACACCGTACGAAGACGCGATAACAAACAACTCCGCATCAAGATAGGGAATAAAACAACGCCAGACGAAATCACAGTAGAACAAACTTAAATGAAATCTAAAATTATGTGTAAATCACTTATTTAATTGAAAAAGAAATAAAAAAACAATCAAGAAGGTGACTCCGAATCAAAATTGATCCTAAATCACCCCTCTCTAATGGATGAACCAAGGAAAAAGCAAAAGAGGAATTAGGGTTTGTAAGTGGTGTGGCGGCTATCAAATAAATCAAGTTTTGAAGAGTTATAAAGTATACAAAAAGTAGTGAAAAAATAGAGAAAACAAATGGATAGAATATCAAGTCGATTAATAGAACCTATTAATAAGTAAATCTCACTAACAAGCCTTGCTAAACTTTCACGCGTATCTATTTGTCTCATAAATAGACGATAAATAGAGGATACTATAGACCCAGTTATAAGCTACTTATAAACCTCAATAATTAAAAACGTACAATGTGGATATTAACGACAATATTTGGTTCCACAACATTAGATTGAGCAATGTCGGACCCAACAACTATAGCTTGAATAATGTCGGGTGTAACAACCACATCTTTAGTAATGTCGGTTTCATCAATTTTTTGTTTCAATTCAATTGAAGGTTCGGCCATCTAAACACCTTCCTTTATCAACCAATACAATCAAAATCATCACAAAATATAATAAAAAAAAAAAACAAATGCATAATGCAAATACAAGAAAAAAATGAATAAAATAAACATATTGTAGCAACCACACATTTCGTATCCTAGGATACGACATCCACTAAAACCCAGATTTCAGATCCTACGTTCAAAAGCATGTTTGACAGCAAAATCGTTTAAAGCGCACACTACCTATTTTATGACTCCAAATGAGTGTGGAAACCTTCTATGCGTGAAGAAACGTTGATTACTAGCCTTCCAAACGTAACAAAATCGCCACAGATCGCAAAAAAAAAAAGGTTGAGTGTTGAAGTGGTTATGAAAGTACAGCTAGGGCAGTTGTCACATATATAGGTCTATTTCGTATCCTATGATACGAAATTAAGCGTTTATGTAGCCTAGGTTCCGAAATCTAAAAAAAATTAAAAAAATGTCATTTTCATATTCTACGGGATAAAATTGTTTTATTTTAGGCGAACAAGACAGACTTACCACATATTGACTTGTTTAATATTATTTCAGTTCTTAGGATACGAAATTGGATTATTTCATATCCTATAATACAAAACCCTTCATAAAGATATTTAATTTTGGTCAAGAAGGGGAATCTGATAGTTAACTATGGGGACCTAAAAAGCAAATTTCTTGAAGAAAACCGGATGATGATGATGACCTTTGGTTTGGGGTATAGGATTTACACCCCCTATTCGGCCCAAAAAAATCATTGAAAATTATAACAAATAAATAAAAAACTTATTAATTAAAATGAAACAAGACCAATATTGGCACTATATATATCCTACAGTATAAATTAGTTATTCTTTCAAAATCGTGCTTAGACCATTTCCAATGGTAAATGTCTATTTTTTAAGAATCGGTATCTAATAGGTACTGTCATTGAAGCAAAAAACTCAAATGAGTATCTAATAGGTAATAGTGCTACAATAAGATGTGGTACTTATATTATAATAATATTATTATTTTTGTGGAACCCATTTATAATTATGTAGAGTTACTAGTGATATGTGTTATTAGTGGGACCCATTTAGAATTGTTTAAAAGGTATTAGGTTGAAGGGGTTGAGTGCATGTTAGATACTATTATTAAAAAAATAAATTTGTAGTGTGTACACGCAGGACCTATTTTAATACTATAAAATAGAGAGTTCCATTGTGGATGTTTTTAAGTTAGTATTTTATAGTTAATGACTTACAAGTTACTACTCTTCGACTCATAAATATCAAGTCAATTTCATCTTTACTTCATTACTTCAATTCTCGAAGTGTTTAAGTGATCAATTCAATAAGACATACTTTAATTATATAAATAAAGTATGAACAGAAAAACATGGTATGAAATTCAAGTGATAGTTGACAAACTTTATATTATTCCTATGTATGTATGTAGTTTCCCATATTAGGTGTTACTTCCTCCGTTCCAAAATAGAAGTTGTTTTGAAGAAAAAAAATTGTTTCAAAATATAAGTTATTTTACAATATCAATAAAGTATTTAATGTTATTTTTTCTATTATACCATTAACTATTTATTACTTTCTCTTCTTTCAATTCTTTAATTTATTTTCACATATCATTAATGAAGGACAATTTTGTAAACCAACTTATAATTTTTCTTTTCCATACAACATTAACTACATTTTTTAATTTGTATGATATGGTCAAAACGACTTATATTTTGAAACGAAGAGAATATTATGCAAGACCAAATTGATTGATCAAATTGATTGATAGCACTAATTCCTATTCCAAAAGAGGATTATCCCAATCCTCTGCATTTTAAAATAAACCACAGATTTTTATATTCATATGTGATCTTTAAAGTTTCAAATATTTGTTTACGGGTATAGAAAATTCTAAATTGTATAAAATAGAGTGTCGCACAATTAGAATTAAACTTATATTATACGTTCTTTGATGCATTTTATTTTCTTGACCGTTGAGAATTCGGTTCTCGCGTGGCCAAGAATGGAACGGTGTTATTGGAGATAAAGGAATATTACCACTTTTTTATAGATAGATCAATTGTCAATTGGTTAGATATGTTATTTTATAAATTTTTAAAATCTGAAACACGGGTGGTGCAGATGGATATATATACATAGGGAGCGATTAAATTATACCGATTAAACATTTGAAAGATGTTATACTGCTCAGTAACATTTTAACGAATATAAATTTTACAAAATTTACTGTTGAATTAAAAATTTAAATCAGGATGATCTATATGATAAACTTTCAATCTAACGGTGAATTTTATAAAATTTGTATTCATTGAGCATTCATCTACTTACAATATATTAAAAGAAACTACTATCAAGAATCCAATTTTGTCCTTATTACTTTTAATAGTGTTCCAAGTTTTACGCACTTAAATGTAATTTTAACTCTAAACTAATAAAAAAAATACAAAAAAATAGGAAAGAAAGATAACCATAAAAGAAATCTTCCCATAAAAATAGCATCGGAAACCGCATCTCTAAACAAAAAAAAAAACACAAAACAAAAATAGGAATAAAAGAAGATAAGTATCAAATAAATCTTCCCATAAAAATTTAATTAAAATAAATTTACACATAAAAATCTGAACAAAAATCACTATAAAAGATACGCTTCAAAAATAGTAACTTTTTTTTTTTAATGAAAAAATAGTAACTCAATCTTACGTATAAAAACTTATATATAAAAAATAAAAATAGAATAACCAGTTTTTATGTATTATTATAATTTTTTAAGATAGTTCATGAAAACAATTTATAAAGATATAATTTTTGTTAGTGAAAACTTATGAATTAGCATGCGTAAAAAAACTTATGAATTAACATAAAAGTTTATTTATAAATTATAACCATAAACTATTTTCATAAGTTTAAAAATAAGTCAAATTCAAACAGGCTCAATATATTAAAAGGTATTACTACTAAAAATTCTAATTTGTCCTCATCAATTCTTAAAAATATTTCAAATCTTCTATTTCATAAAAAAAATTATATTTTTTAATTTAATATATTATTATATAATAGTTAAATTCTACTCTATTTCTACTTACAATATAGTAAAAGAAACTACTACTAAAAAACCAAATTTATCCATATCAAGTTTATAATATTTCAGAATTTATGCCCTTAAATGTAATTTTAACTCTAAACTAAAAAAAAAAGAAAAAAAAGAAGATAAGCATAAAAGAAACATTCCCATAAAAATAGCATCATAAACCACATCTTTAACAAACAAAAAAAAACACAAAACAGAAATAGAAACAAAAGAAGATAAGTATCAAATAAATCTTCCCATAAAAGTTTAATTAAAATAAATCTACACATAAAAATATGAACAAAAATCACTATAAAAGATACGATTCAAAAATAGTATTTTTTTTTAATGAAAAAATAGTAACTCGATCTAACATATAAAAACTTATATATATAAAATAAAAATAGAATAATCTAATAAAAGAATATACTTAATTATGAGCTTAAAAATAAAAGAACAGAAAAATAGAAACAAAAACACATTTGACCCGTTTGGATTGACTTATTTATGAGTTTATGGGAAATAACTTATGCAAATAAATAAGTTTTTATGTATTATTATAAGTTTTTTAAGGTAGTTCATGAAAACAATTTATAACGATATAATTTTTATTAATGAAAACTTATGAATTAACATGCGTAAAAAAAACTTATGAATCAACATAAAAGTTTATTTATAAATTATAACCATAAACTATTTTCATAAGCTTAAAAATAAGCCAAATTCAAACAGGCCCAATATATTAAAAGGTATTACTACTAAAAATTCTAATTTGTCCTCATCAATTCTTAAAAATATTTCAAATCTTCTATTTTGTAAAAAAAAATATTTTTTAATTTAATATATTATTATATAATAATTAAATTCTACTCTATTTTTGTTTACTCTTATATAAAAAAATACAGAAGAAGTGCATTATTGATGAATATATATTATAATAATTACGGGGTGAATATTTGTCATTATACTTAAAACATCACAGGACAAATGTCGATCAATAATTTTGTGAAAAAAAAAGAAAGTGTTGATCACTAATATATAAAAAATCAAACACGGGAAAATTGTCCTAATAAAAAAAATTTAATCATATAGGGGACAATTGCTTTAATAAAAAAATTTTAATCATATACGGGACAATTGCTTTACTAAAAAAAATTTAATCATACACGGGACAATTGCTTTAATAAAAAAAATTAATCATACACGGGACAATTGCTTTAATAAAAAAAAATTTAATCATACACGGGACAACTGCTTTAATAAAAAAAATTAATCATACACGGGATAATTACTTTAATAAAAAAAATTTAATCATACACGAGACAATTGTTTTAATAAAAAAAATTAATCATACACGGAACAATTGCTTTAATAAAAAAAATTGAATAGTAAATATTTTTTATTATTAATTATAATTTATTACACAAAAATCATACACGGGGCAATTAATTTAATAAAAAAATGACTTAATTTAATATATTTTACAAAAAATAACAGAATGACGTCATTTATAATTTAACAATAATTTATAAATAAAAGTCAATAGACCCGTGCGAATGCACGGGTCTCAAAACTAGTTTATTATAAAAAAATCTACTCTATATTTGTTTACTCTTATATAAAAAATACAGAAGAAGTGCATTATTGATGAATATATATTGTAATAATTACGGGGTAAATATTTGTCATTATAGTTAAAACATCACGGGACAAATGTTGATCAATAATTTTGTCAAAAAAAAAAAAATAAAGTGTTGATCACTAATTACAATATATTAAAAGAAACTACTATCCAGAATCCAATTTTGTCCTTATTACTTTTAATAGTGTTCCAAGTTTTACGCACTTAAATGAAATTTTAACTCTAAACTAATAAAAAAAATACAAAAAAATAGGAAAGAAAGATAACCATAAAAGAAATCTTCCCATAAAAATAGCATCAGAAACCGCATATCTAAACAACAAAAAAAACACAAAACAAAAATAGGAATAAAAGAAGATAAGCATCAAATAAATCTTCCCATAAAAATTTAATTAAAATAAATTTACACATAAAAATCTGAACAAAAATCACTATAAAAGATACGCTTCAAAAATAGTAACTTTTTTTTTTAATGAAAAAATAGTAACTCAATCTTACATATAAAAACTTATATATAAAAAATAAAAATAGAATAACCAGTTTTTATGTATTATTATAATTTTTTAAGATAGTTCATGAAAACAATTTATAAAGATATAATTTTTGTTAGTGAAAACTTATGAATTAGCATGCGTAAAAAAACTTATGAATTAACATAAAAGTTTATTTATAAATTATAACCATAAACTATTTTCATAAGTTTAAAAATAAGTCAAATTTAAACAGGCTCAATATATTAAAAGGTATTACTACTAAAAATTCTAATTTGTCCTTATCAATTCTTAAAAATATTTCAAATCTTCTATTTCATAAAAAAAATTATATTTTTTAATTTAATATATTATTATATAATAGTTAAATTATACTCTATTTTTATTATAAAAAAATCTACTCTATATTTGTTTACTCTTATATAAAAAATACAGAAGAAGTGCATTATTGATGAATATATATTGTAATAATTACGAGGTAAATATTTGTCATTATAGTTAAAACATCACGGGACAAATGTTGATCAATAATTTTGTCAAAAAAAATAAATAAAGTGTTGATCACTAATATATAAAAAATCATACACGGGACAATTGTTCTAATAAAAAAATTTAATCATACACGGGACAATTGCTTTAATAAAAAAAATTTAATCATACACAGGACAATTGTTTTAATAATTTTTTTTTAATCATACACAGAAAAATTGCTTAAATAAAAAAATTAATCATACACAGGACAATTTCTTTAATAAAAAAAAATTAATCATACACTGGACAATTGCTTTCATGAAAAAAATTTAATCATACACGGGACAATTGCTTTAATAAAAAAAATTAACCATACACGGAACAATTGCTTTAATAAAAAAAAGAAATTGAATAGTAAATACTTTTTATTATTAATTATAATTATAATTTATTACACAAAAATCATATACGAGACAATTACTTTAATAAAAAAATGACTTAATTTAATAAATTTTACAAAAAAATAACATAATGACGTCATTTATAATTTAACGATAATTTATAAATAAAAGTCAATAGACCCGTGCGAATGCACGGGTCTCAAAACTAGTTATTCATTAAAGTGAGTCTCACGTGTACCAATCATTAGTTGGTTCAGTGGTGATTGATGATTAACTTGGTAGGGGAGATCACGATCCAATCCCCGCAACTGCAATCGGGAGGGGACTGAAACCACTTGATGTCAGAAGTGACCCTCAAACCAGATTAAATTGGTGGTGTAAACCAAAAAAGGAAAGAAAAGTGAGTCTCACTTGTTAGTGCGACCCACTAATCTTCACTTGTGTTAGAGTCAAGATCCTTCCTATTTTTACATCCTCTCCATTTTTATAATGGCGAATTCTTCGACACATATTTTATTTAGATATGTACCGATACAGTTGTTGATGTCAATGATTCTTATAGGTTCACAATTAATGTTTGTTAATTTTTTCTATTAAACACTATTTGTGGATCTATCAAATTTATACACATTAGTGATGTATCAGTACATATCCAAATAAAATGTGTATCAGAGTGTTTACCTTTTATCATTGCTAATGTTTTGAGAATATAAATGTAATAATGTCATATTTGGTGGATCGAACTATTTAATATATATATATATATATATATATATATATATATATATATAGTATATTTGAAAATTATTCAAAACTATAATAATACAAAGGAAAAATATAGAAAAAATGGAGAGGATCTCTCTCTATCTCTCTCATAAATAGATAATAAACAGAGAGATAATAATACTTGAATTTGATGTACTTGACCAATTTGAGAGAATACGATTTGCACCAAACCAAAGGAAATAATTTTTATTTTTTTTAACGGCAAAAATAATATACATCGCCAGATTTACATCGTTGCCACAGTAGTTGGCTAAAGTAGATATATGTCAATTTGAATCAAACAAAAATCCCAACAAGACAACAAAAGAAAAAAATAACGCACGAAGACGAAAAATCAAACAATATCACACTGAGACAACAAAATTACAAAAATAAAACATAATCTATTTTTTTTAAAAAAAATCAGTTATTCAAATCAAAGTAAATAATAATAAAAAAGATGGACAAGGGTGATTCCAGGTCAAAAAAAGACCCAAAATCACTGTCATTTTCAATGAAATAAGATGAAAAAATTTAGAGAGAAGGATGAACTTATCTCTTTAAAAAAATTAGTATCGGCTAACTATCATCTAATTTGGTTTAGATATCAAAAACATATTTAACCTTAAATTTTATTATTTTAATATGCATGACAATGTTTAGAAAAAAAAAACATTCATGGTGAATAGGGGTTTGGGTTTGCTCCATTTATTATTGTTCTTGTGAACAAATAAGGGGAGTGATAAATTAATGGATCGTCAATGAAAAATGTGTGATCCTTGAGATATATAAAATTTTAAACCCTTTACAATGAAGCATGAGCTCCTATTTATAGATTTTTACAAATGACGGTTGTCAAGGACCACGATCATGTATACCCCATGATCATGGTGGTTTCTTCTTTCCTCCGCGCCGCTCCCACGTGGTGGTGGTGGACGGTTATTTGCTGGTTCCGGTGGTGATCATGGTGGTAGGGGGTGGTTATCCCCCTCCACGTACTCATATGCCTGCTGAATCTTTTTTGTCATCAGTTACAATTGAGGCGAGGGCGACGTCTACTTGGCGTGTCGCCATTGAATAGCTTTCCCGCCAAGTTTAATCTTTTGAATTTCATGAGTTGGATGATTGGGCCATCTTGCTATTGGGCCTATGTCATTTATTTTTGGGCCTTAACCCAGTCCAATTATCTTTTATTTATTGTCAATTTATGAGAAAATAAATACAATTGAAGATTAGTGGGTCCCACTAGTTAGTTTGACGTGCATTGATTTCAATTCTAGAGCAGAATTGATTCTGGATGTGTATAATTGATTCTGACTTGTTTGGTTTCTCAAAAGTAGAATTGATTCTGCCTCCAGAATTGATTCTACTTGAAGCTAGAAATCGTAGCTTCTGATTCTAGAATTGATTTTTACACTTGAATTTTTTGTTCAACTCACTTTTGCATGAATATATCCAAACATAAATCACTTTAACTTAAAATCAATTTTGGCCAGAATCAATTTTACAGAATCAATTCTATCAAAATCAATTCTCATCACCGCAGAACAAATCATACACTTATTAAGTTTCACTTATGTCGATAAATAGAGCTAGCTAATTTTAGGATAAGATCTCGGAATTGCATAGTGTTAACATATAGAACTTCTAAGAGCAAATAGAAATAAAATAATTAATGATAAAATTGGTCAAAGAGAATTTATTTATTTGACTCTAATTTTAAATCAGATACATAAATATTTTTATTAATTTAGTTAATTATTTTATTTTTACTTAATTAGCTTAATTAAAGTTAGAAAGAGTATATAAATTGATATTTAGAGTGAATCTGGACAGATTATATGTGCAAGTGAGGCACATACAAATTATTAATGCAGATTGAGCTACTGCAAGTACAGTGAAAGAAAGAAAGCCTCGAAGATCGACCAAGGTAAGAGATATTATTAGTGTTGAAGCTTTAATTAATTTGCATTAGAACTCTCTTTGATGCCAAATTTGCATTAGTCGTTCCTTGGATCAAATACCGAGTTTTAGAAAAAATTGCATTACAACTTTCTTTGGTGCCAAGTTTAAACCACGTTTCTCAAGGTTAAAGAGTGTAAACTTTTGATCAAATGACCTCTTAAAAAACATCATTTGATCTCTGAATATTTTGAAATTATAAAATTAAATCATCCAAATTTCAAATCCGATTTTTACATATAAAATTTGGCACATTAATCAATTGCTTTATTAACTTTAATTGACGTTTAATGTTCACCTATTTTGACTACATTTATAAGTTTTTTTACTTTGTTTTTTTTTACCTTCTTCAAGAAATGTGAGCTCACTAATTCTATCTCTAATTTAATATTATATACATGTAATATCTCTACAGGTTGTTATAGTCGTGCTTTTTTATTAGTATTATCTTTAATTATATGTTTTTTGATACTATCATTTCATAATTTGAGAGTATTCATCCATCAATCAATTAGAATAAGCTATATAAGTAGATTTGTATGTGGTTTCGACAACTAAAGTGATAAAGTGATAGAATAGATCTCATCTTAATTATAATATTTTTTTAATTAACTTATTTTTTTTGACGGTTTTTAATTAACTTATTGATAGTATAAGGAATTTATCTTTTAAGTATTTTCTTTATAAAATAGTACAAATCTTATTCTTTCTATCTCTGTTCTCTACCACCACTTATACAATTAATTGCTACACTCATAAATTTCCTGTCAATAGAAGAAGATGCTACGGAAGAGAATCCAGATACAAAAAAATAATTGTTTCTCTTTCTCCTTTTAATATTATATATATAACCCCCTACACCATTTTCTTTCATTGTATAAACTATTTGCATTGCACGTTTATTCAACTCATCTAATATAATAAGCACAAAAGTCTCCAAAACATCAACACACACAACACAATACCCTCTTTGTTGACTTCCAATATCATCATTTTCACCTGTACTTCCTAACTCTATAGTTCAATTGGTTTTTTTGTTGACTTCTTTTTGAGTTTTTTCATATTATGAGGTGGAACATGTTAATTTCTGCCTCATATATAATAAAGTCATAATTAACCATCATAATTAATTAGTTAGAAATTTTTATAAAACATTTACTTTGTCAAGCCTAACTTTGGTTAATTAGTCTTTTGTCATCATAACAAAAAATGGTTGAGAGGAATGGTAGCAAGAATCATAACCAAACATTTGATGTCTCCATTGATCAACAAAGAGATTCTAAGCATTTTGACGATGATGGTCGCGTCAAACGAACCGGTAATTAATTAATACTATATCTTTTTATCTTTCTGTTGAGTTAGACTCGACCCAAATTCTAAGATGTTTTATGATAATCTCAGGAACTGCGTGGACGGCAAGTGCACATGTAATAACAGCTGTGATTGGTTCTGGAGTGTTGTCTCTAGCTTGGGCTATTGCTCAACTTGGATGGATTGCTGGTCCTATTGTCATGATTCTCTTTGCTTGGGTTACTTACTACACCTCCATTCTTCTCTGTGAATGTTATCGTAACGGCGACCCTGTCAATGGCAAGAGAAACTATACTTACATGGATGCTGTTCATTCAAATCTTGGTAACATTTTAATTAATTTTAAAAAATAAATTAATTGGGTTATGTATTAGAGTTTGAAATTTTTAATCTTGTTTTTGTGTTTATGATTGTTAAGGTGGTATTCAAGTTCAACTATGTGGGCTAGTTCAGTATCTCAATCTTGTTGGAGTTGCAATTGGATACACTATAGCATCTGCCATAAGCATGATGTAAGTTTAAATTAGATCTTATGATTATGTATGAAACACGGACACAGACACGACACAGACTAGATGATTATTGAAAAAATTTAGTTTTTTTTTTCTCTAAGAAATTAAATTCAAAGGAAAATGGTCTAATTGGATTTGGATAATTATGTATGAAACAGGGCAATTGAAAGGTCAAATTGTTTCCATAGGAGTGGAGGAAAAGATCCATGTCATATGAACAGCAATATTTATATGATTTCATTTGGTTTAGTGCAAATTGTATTCTCTCAAATACCAGATTTTGATCAACTATGGTGGCTATCTATTTTAGCTGCTGTTATGTCCTTTACATACTCCACAATTGGTCTAGGCCTTGGTATTGGAAAAGTTATAGGTATATATATACTAATTCTACTCACATGTTTATTACCTATATTTGGACACAAATTTAACTCAAATTTGTAATTTTAATTTAATAGAACACAAAAAGATTGATGGAACCATGACTGGAGTAGATGATGTGACAAAACCTCAAAAAATTTGGGGGAGTTTGCAAGCTCTTGGTGACATAGCCTTTGCCTACTCTTACTCCATGATCCTTATAGAAATTCAGGTATTAATTTATTTTGCTATTTTTCTTATTTTTTATTACACTTGTATTGTTCCATAACTTATTTAAATTTTTTTCCAACAATCCTAAAATCTAAGTACCATATTGAAAAAAGATTTTGTACAGAAAGAAATTTTAAAGAATGACATTTATGTTCTTACAAATTAGTTTTGTAAAGTCGAGTTAAGATTAAATCAAAACTTTAAGAATTATGTTATATTATGAAACAGGATACGGTAAAAGCACCACCTCCAACTGAGGCGAAAACAATGAAAAAGGCTACAATAATAAGTGTTGTAGTAACAACGTTTTTCTACATGCTTTGTGGCTGTTTTGGATATGCCGCGTTTGGAAATTCAAGTCCCGGAAACCTTTTAACCGGTTTTGGATTCTACAACCCGTTTTGGCTACTTGACATGGCCAATGCTGCCATAGTTATTCACCTTATTGGTGCTTACCAAGTTTACTGTCAACCCCTTTACGCTTTCGTTGAAAATTACACATCAAAAAGATTCCCGGACAGTGATTTTGTGAACAAAATCATAAAAGTTCCAATCCCTGGTTTCCGAGCATACGAACTCAACCTATTCAGATTGGTTTGGAGGACGATTTTTGTGATATTAACAACTTTGATATCAATGCTCCTTCCATTCTTCAATGACATTGTTGGCCTTCTTGGTGCGCTCGGATTTTGGCCTCTTACCGTTTATTTTCCAGTGGAGATGTACATAATTCAAAAGAGAGTACCGAAGTGGGGCTCGAAATGGATTTGTCTTCAATTGCTTAGTGTTGCTTGTCTTATAATCTCTATAGCTGCTGCAGTTGGTTCTATTGCTGGGATTGTTCTTGATCTTAAAGTTTATAAGCCATTCAAGACTATCTATTGATTCAATATTGTTCCTACACTAGCTTTGTTTATGATCAATATATGATTTGGGACTTTATGAGATACAAATTCTGTTGCAACTTGTGTAAAGGAAGAAATGTTGTAAGCAACTATAAGACTATTTTATCAAAGGGGAAAATATTTATATTGTATGGTTCAACTGTATAATTATACTTAGTTAATTATAAGTTGAAGCTTGAACATGAACTTGAAATGCTTTCTGTGTTTTTCCTTCCTTCATTCCCAAATCCCAATGCAATATGGAATAAATGAAACAAAGTTATAGACTTTTGTTATATTATCTAAACGTTCTGCCGTTCAAAAAATGAAATTATCTAAACATTCTTGAGTTTGTCTATTGTAATTATATTTTGAAATTTAATCTTTATTAAATCTTTTACATGGATAACATATGGTGAGTACAAGCTTGTTATTTATATTTTGGAAATGGAGATCATGGAAATATTGAACCAACTTAACTAGAGGAATTGGATTCGTTAATGAGCTCCTCTTAGGATGAATCATTTAGGAGAATTTGAGTTTGATTCTTAGTATGAACAATTTTTTATCAGACTTTATTTACCTCGCGGTCGAACTCTGCATTACTGGAGCCATTTCTTTGGGTACTATAGGGTTAATACAAAAAAAAAGAGGTATTGAGTTAGAATCCAGTCTTGAAAATGCAGTTGTATTAAATCTCTTGAGAGAATTTTGCCCCTATTGTGGCCTTACTCGGCTCAAGGAATTAGTTTCTGCACATAAAGAATACCCAATTCATATAAAACAAAAGGCAATATTGAAATGGTCAAAATTATATCCTTCTACATTCCTTTTGAATATTTCTTTGTGTTTACGTATATATACTACCAATTACCACCAATACCAATACCAATTACCAATAACTACTAATGGTCCATGCAACTATACCAATACCAATTACCAATAACTGCAGGCAGCAACAAAGCTGAGAAAGGCTATAGTATACTACCAATACCAATTACCAACAAGTACTAATGGTCCATGCTACTATATGCTAGTATGTGGGCAAGGGCAATAGTAGTAATGAAATGCATGTTGTAGTAAAAAACAATGTTTAGTTTGTGGCTCCCTATATCAAATTGAATTGAATGAAGGCAGTGAAGTTACAATGTTTAGCTACGTGTGTTATTTTGGGTTCGGTCACCTTGGTTTGGTAGGGGTAGTAATAGTATAAATCTCTCTGCCTTCCCCTGTTTTGCCTTTATTGTCAACAGTTTTAATTTCCAGGCTTTAAAATAACACACGTACGTAGCATTCAACCAAAATAATATACTATAATTAATTAACAACTGGACAGTTTTATTTAATTGCTTGCAGGGTTATAAATCATTCATTCATTTCTTAATTCACCGATACGACTGTAAAATAGTGAAACTCGCAGACATTAAATGCAGAGAAAATAAATAATGCAGGTTCGAACCCGCATTTTGTTAAGATCTATCGAGTGTGAGTGAGTTGATGTTGAGCAACATATAAGTGAGAGACTCATAAATTCAATGTCTTGAAGTTTTGAATGAAAGTGTAATGTCAAAGTTACTTGTGTGGTTACTCAATGTCGAATGTGTTAATCCAATCTAGTCTCAGTCCAACCCATCTTATGTCAAACCTTTTATCATGTAATAATCTATTTAAATTTTAAAATTTAAATTGCTAATTTGAGAAAAAATTGTTTTACAAAATTAATTTGCAATGGTGGTTGTAATTAAGAGGAGTGATAGGCCACATATATGATGTAGCTAAGCAAATTAAACGAAATTGGACTAATTTGCAGTTAATTAAACACAAAAGATGATTAGGAGATCGAAGAAGTGACTGACACATTGTAAAGCCGGAATGTAGTATCCTAGTCATGCAAAGTACTGAAAATACAAAGTACTGTACTAGTAGTATACTAACTATTACTAACTGACATTATAAAGAGAATCGTACCGTTTACAATCATATTAATTGCAACTGCACTGAGTACTAGTATAATAACTTCAAAGTGATAGATAGATAGATAGATAGATAGATTTTATAATTCGTTTGTCTGAAGTGAAAGTAGTAGTAGTAGTAGGTAGGAATCTGATTTTGTGATAGTTGATAAAGCTTGTCAACTACTAATTAACTACATTTTGTGACGTGGTTATGGGTGTCTATGTATCATTACATGTAGTGTGGTATAAAGCAATGTGATTGTGAGAAAATTCAAGCCCTTAATTTGTTCACATGTTATTTCTCTAGGTTCTCATACATACACGTACGGTTTGAATGGATTAATCTGCGCACGTTCAAATAATAATTGACATTATTTTTGTCTAAATTATAATGGACGATGAAATGGGTCTTCAATAAATTGACATATATTAATTGTGTCTAAACGAGACTATGTTGGAATTCATGGAATAAGATTGAATGGATTAATGTTCCATTGTTTGGATTTTTTTTTTGTCAAAAAATAAATAAATTAATAATGGAATAAAATAAAATAGGATGTAATGAATTTCATCCAATACCACAGCATACCTTCGATTTTGTTCACCTCCAATTTAGAAGGTAATGGATGAAATATAAAATTTGTTTCACTCCATAAAATATCTAAACAATTGAATAAAATATTTATTTTATTTCACCTCATTCTATTATGCTCCACTCCACTTCATTTGATTATATTATATCAGTCCAAATAGAAACTTCATTTTTATTGGTTGTTTACACTATTGTTAGGATTGAGTCTAGCAAAAGAAACTAGTATTTCCCGTGTCAAATCACTATTCAAAGTTCCCTCTAATAGATGTGTTAACAAAGATGAGAGACGTCATCTTTGGTGCAACTGTCAGATCCTCAGTCTGTTTTGTCTCAGCTTCTCAATGCTAAATGCTAATGCACGGGGAGTAATTCCCTCTTCTTTTTTTTCGTTGTTTGTTCTCTTAGTTTCTCTTTTTTGTTACTAAAAATAACTATGGCCAGTGTTACCTCATCCACCATTTTTCTATATACATTCCCTTTTAATTTGTAATCATCCAAGCACCATATTTCATTCCCCACTTGTTATTTTTCCGTTTCCGATACCACTCCCCTTCCTCTCTGTCCCTACCGTTCTTGCCTCCCCTCGTCCCCCAACCACCAACGATACTCCATTACACTTAGTACTCCTTATGCCACTCTTGAAATGTTTCTATTTTCCTTCTCATCCGATAACTACTTTTCATAGGGTGATTTTCAGTGATTTCAATCAAACAAACAAAAGGGAAAGGGTGTGTGTGTAGCAAAAAGGAAAGTGTAGGTAGCACTGCCCTCAATTCACACTTGCACAAAGTAGAGGAGTCCAACTTCAACCCCACAATCGAACGGGAGGAAGGATTCGTGTTTCGTTGCCCCTTTAAAGTTCAGTGGTGTATGGCGATTTTCCAATTCAAACACAGACTAATACGCTGTTTCAGCACTTTGAAGAGTAAATGATTGCATTTGTTGATATACTGTAACTCGCTAGTTCAAATAAAATGTCAACCTAAACATTTCTATTCGGAAAAAAACCTAATTACAAGTATAGAATTATTAAATTATCCTCATTCCTGCAAAGAAATTTTGTATGCAACTTTGCATGTCCAATAAACTACATATATATCCTGTCAAAAAAAAATCTAAATAATAAGCCTGTCTTCACACGGTTTGAGCGGGCTGACTGAAATATAAGTAGGTGTGTCTAAAAAACTGTTAGGAGCATTTTAAATTTGTAAATTAATACTTACAAACGTACTGTACCACGATATTGAAACCAAAAAAATACTGTACTATGATAACTTACATTAGAGCATTCAACATCGCTAGGACAAAGAATCTGCCGCCAAATGACACCATATATATATGCACAAAGTGAAACCGTGCAAGTCGTTGATTGATCCATTGACTAGTAAAGACCTCAAGACATAGATTTAGGAAAGCTCTTCCGCATTGAACTTGGTCCAAGCTTCCTGTTTTAAGATCAGAAAGAATAAAACTATGTAAAAGAAGCACCCATTTATCACACTTCAATTAAAAATGTGAGAAAAATATGTTAGATATTTCTTCATAAAAATATTGATCGAGCAGTAGAAAGGGAGATTTACATGGTTCAGATTAATTGTGGTGATTAGTGTAAATCTAGCTAGCAGTAGCGCAAAAGAATTATGTAAATTACATAACAATGGCAGAATTGTAACATTTAGAGTCCATTTAGTTTGCAAAATGTAAGGTATTGAACGAACAATCATTTTTTCTTGTACGATGTTTGGTGGATAAAAGCTTAATTTTGTATTTTAGACAAATTGTACTTGAGACAAAAATTTGTCATCTTGTTTAGTGAGGAACAAGAATTTCAATTTTTGTCCAGTCCCCTGCCTCCAATTTGTCCAGTCACGGGAACAATTTTAAAATAAAACACAGTACATTTGAGTTGTTTTGTCCCGTCCCTTATTTTTTAGCAAATCAAACGCACAGATAAAAAAAAAACTATGGATTTCTAGCTATAAGTATAGCAATTTTCGAAATTACTACAGTATTTGACAAGGTACCTTAAGGATGTCAAAAACCTTCTCTGCGGTATATTTCTGTTCAAGATTAGCACCTTTCTGCTGGACTTTATCAGGGTGAATACATAATGTCGCTTTTCTGTACACTTTTTTCACGGAAGCTGAAGTGATCATATCCGTCAGAGACACTGGTTGCCACCCATAATCTGGCGAAAGAACCTGCATATAAATTCGAAGATAAAAACCATTGAACAAAACAAATGTTTCAGGATAAGGAAAATAAAATTATTAATAATTAAAATTATTATTTATCGCAGAGGAAATAAAGGACCGGTGAGAAGGTACACCATTTTCCTCTAAAACGAGATCTTAATAACGACTGAGAAGAGCTTTGTTAAGGAAAAAGCATCCAGTTAACCATAAATAAATTGCACAACAGCACAATGAATGCTACGTTTATTTCAAGTAGTAATTTATAATTCTCGCTCCCTTAACAAAAGAAATGTATGGTTGGAATTGACAGAGGCATGAACAAAAACTTATGTAGCTTTCAATCAAAACTCAATCAACATATTCCATTTATTCTACAATGTTGGTTCACACAATTGCATACAACTGAAATTTTAAACACATATACGAGTGACAACTCACAACACATGAATTGAAAATAAAGTTTCTTCTAAATAGTTCCATTTAGATATGGTAAGAGTGTTATTTCTCCATTTTTCCATTTCTTTAATATTTTATACTGGATTCAATTTAATCCTTCTATCCAAGCATTCAAAGTGAGAGCTATTCTGAACCTAGGTTATCAATGCCTTTCTGGCACATAGAAAGCCAAACAACCTGATGTTTCCATTTCCTCTTCAATAAAACCTTAGTACACTAAGATGGTAAGAATCCAAGTCAGAATACAGGGTTAAGGTGTAAAAAAACTGGTTCAGGGTTCAAGTCCTGGCAAGGTGAAAAAAACTAACTCTAGCAACTAATTACTAACTTTGGCCATTTGAAAAAAACAAAATTAAAAAAATCAGTCAATTCAAGAGCCTAAAGTGAAATTAATCATTAACAATTAACAACAATAATGGTAAGAAACCATACATTTTGCAACGATGACAGCAATGCCCGCATATTGCCTTCTTTCCCTGCAGCCCACCTCTTTATCTGAACATCGACAGTGTCGGCTATTCGCTGCCAAATTAAAAAGAAATGCCACACTAAGAAAATCTGACAAATAAAACTTTAAAAAAGAACTGGGGAGAATTATAGCAGGATTATCCTTGGAAATACAAAAAATACAAAAGCTTACACGTCTCTCTTCTTGCTCCAGCTTAGATTGAAGGTCACGCTGGTTCATATCAGCCACTGCTTTCAACTGAAATCATGACATTCAAAAGAGAAAAACCATCCCATGAGAAATAATGTCAATATAAATCTGTAATGCCAGTGTTCAGAACAAACTATTAAGATATCATATCTGCTTTGAGTTCAAGATTAAAGATGAATTAGCAAAAATGTCCTATGCCAAGTCTTAGTATAGATCATTAAGCTTAAATTTGTCAATTAAATATGACATTCAATTTGCAACGATGAGACCCTCATCCCTTATTAAAAGATATTAGGAAAAACGAGCAAGATAATAATACACACCGCTCTCTCTTGTGTTCTCTGATGACGTCCCAATCTCGCTTTTCTCCTTTCTTCAGTTTCACCTTCCACTTCCTCGAATTCAGATGATGGGGAAGCTTTTGCAATAAAAAGAAGACATCATGATAGGTTGACGATAAAATCACTTCAATGTGATAGAAATCAATAAATTTAAACAGCTTACCGCCAAAAATCAATGACAAATCATCAAAAGATGTCGTGGGTGAAGGTTTCTTTGCATTGGATTGGGATCCCGACGGCACTCTTTGTGACCCTTCATGTTTTCCATTATTGTTTACTTGGCGATCAAATATATGATCCTGAGCAATGCATCAGCAAAAAATACTGAATAGTCTTTCAGTGTGGCAATATCATTTGATATTATTATATGGAGAATGTTAACAAGTGCCCTTAGGGAATTGTTTACAGAATCAAATGTGGTAATTTATATGGGAAATGGTGTATTTATTACATTGACAAATGTTCAATTTGTACTTTCAAGTTAAACTTTCCTTTTAGTAATTTTTTAATCAATGCTCTTAGGGCACTTGTTAGCAAGACAATATTATATTAATAATTTCTACCATAGTTGCAGTCCTTGACTTTGGTACACTGTTTGATCGAAAGCCTGTGCTGAAAAAGGATTCAAGATCATCCGCACCATTTAATTGATTCACTCTTGTAGCTGGAGCTCCTTTATCTTTGTTTGTCTTAGCTCCTGAGTTTTGCTTAATCTCACCAGTGTTGGTATTTGCCTTTCTACTAGCGTTACTCTGCACCCGGCCCATGGCAAAGTTCTCAAGCTCATCTATTGATGACATACGTGAGTTGCTAACTGAATCAAAGAGTGATATCAGAAAACCACATAGAGACAATAATAAAAAAGATTATTATTCACGTCTTTTAGCTCAAGTATTTGAAAGAATCTTTACTTGTGTTTGAAGCACTCCCTGACTTCGGTGGAGGTCTCAATAATGGGGAGGGACCGGAGCTGCAGCTTGTACTTTTAGAACTATTCTTACTCATTTGCTCTAATGAGTCCAGGAATGATTCTGAAGATGCTGTGCTTGAAGATGTTTCAAATACTAGAAATGGATCATTGTGAGATGTCACGGTTGGTTTCTGGGCATTATTCGTCTCAATGTTCGCTCTCCTTAAAGAAAGGAAAAAAGATATTAAGATACAGCGAGACAATAGAGGAGGATAAAAAGGTCAGAAAATGTACGCCATTATTTTTAATCCAAGAGATAAACAACTTAAAGCACTTGTAGATAGAAAAATATGTCTTGCATCACTTAGGAAAAAAAAAATGAAAGAATAACCAAAGCTACTCCGAAGTCCCAAATAATATTGACATCAACAAGCATGCATCAATAGCTTGAAATATACCAAACTAGGAACAATGACTTGGTCCAAAGTCCGGGATCATCCGATCCATGTCAAGAAATGTAGGTCATGCATCCAAATTTCTAAACAAACCATGCATCAATGGCATCCATGATGCATGTTCAATATATCAATAATAAGCTTTACCTAAGAGGGTAATGCTCAACACTCATATCCTACTTACACAATGGTTTTGTTTTTCTCTAATGCCAGGAGCATGTAAATACTAAATAGTAGTACAGCAGATAAGTTGACCACTTGATTTACCGACAGAGGCAGAGATTACTACGCGCCATTTTTAAAAACCATTATGACGAAATTAGTAGAGTAAAATAGACAATTTACTTCCACATTAATTCCTAGTTTTAACGTTGTTGCATGCCCAAGTCAGAAATCGAACCTAGTACTTTAGTTAAGCTAGAAGAGACATGCACCATCTCATCTAAGCGCCCTTGGGTTTGCATGTGTACTAGTTAGTTAGTCCATAAATCCATAAAATAGATATAATCAATCATGTTAGTCCTTTAATTAACCCAGTCAAGCATACATTTGAGGAAGACTAACATCATCTCATCTCATGTGAACTGAATTAGCATAAATTTTAGAATAAATTATCTGCAGCATCATCAATTCTCAACATAAAAAGAAGAAAAGAAAAACAGAAACTGAAGACAAAAATCCATACATACCCATTATTGGAAACGCTGCTGTTACCACCAAACCCAGCCATCAAATCATCAAAATCAGGCGATTTTTGCATCGAACTTTTACCGTTTGTTGCATGCAATCCACCAATCTTACCAAGTAAATCATCAATACCATCACCGACAGTTTTTTCATTGAATCCGCCGAATATATCATCTACATAAACATGCGACGACTTCGACGTTGAAACCGATTGATTGAAGCCGCCACCGAAAATCGGATCGGATACATTGGATTTAGGAATTCGAGTTCCAGCACCGAAGATCTCGTCAATGCCATCGGAAAAATCCCCTGAAGTCTGCGTTTTGTTATTAGCGGTGGCGAAAACACCGTAATCGAAATCGAAAGTTGAATGTTGGGGAGATCTGGATCCGTTTTGGGGAGAACCGACAGTTTTAGGTGTGGATGATCGTTTAGTGGAAGCCATTGGAGCCGATTTACCTTGAGGTTTCAATCCGAATCTTTCCGTCAATACACCAAATTCGTCCATGGTTGGTTGAATTGAGAAAACAAAAAGGAAAAAATTGGAAATGGATGATGAATAGAATAATAATATAAATATAAAGAATTGAGAAAAGGAAAGAGATGAATGTAGTGTTGGCGGGAATCGTGTGGAAAAGAAAGATAGAGAATAAAGTTAGTTAAGGGAAATGATATGTAAGGTTAAGGATTTTTTTTCCTATTTGTGTGTGAGAGAGAGAGAGTGATTTCCTTCTTCTTCTTCTTTCTTCACTGTTATTTTCTATTTCTCTCTTCGCTACTTACTCCGCTGACTGACTGGCTGGCTCGGGGCTGCTAGTTGTTGTTTTCTTTCTTGCCTGCCTCACTGCCTGCCTGCCTGTCAGCGCCTTTCTGATACGGAATCCAGTAGTGACCAAACATGTACAATCCCACGCGGTTCATGATTTTACACATTTGTTCTTTTGATAATTTGGAGAATAATCGGTCAATTTAGTCCCTATACTATCACTCTCTCACCAACTTAGTCCCTAAACTATTAAAATCAACTAAAAGATCTCTAAACTATTTTCCATCCTTCAATTTAGTCCCTCAGTTAACTTTTCCGGCACATAATAAAAATAGTTTAAGTAAGTTTGTACCAAAAAATAAAAATAGTTTAGGTAAGTAAATATGCAGCTCTATTTACAATCGGTTCATTTTTATGTATAAAATAAATAACGTTTATTTATTCAAATTGATAGAATAAATTGATGTAATATAAATTTATAATCGCAAAAAATGAAAAGAATAAATTTGTGAACAAATTACAGTAGTCATGTTAATAGCATAAAACGGCAAATTATATATACCTACAAATATGACTATATTGAAGTGTCTGAAATATTCATACCTCCAGATCTATAGTGTTATTGACACCAAAATCGACATTGAATGAATTTGCATAATCGGTTCATATTTGTCTCGTACAAAGATCTGATTAATAATATATTTGTCGTTAAAAAAATATATAAATTCGCATACTCACAATTAATTTATAATAATTGCTAAAAAAAAACTAATTTATAATTAACTTTTATTTTAGATATATGTTGCTTCTCTTAAGTAAAAACCCTCAAATTATTATGGGGTATTCTAGAAAAAAAAAATATTTATTAAATGACACTTGAAACACAAGTAATTAGAGCATTAGTTAAAGAGTTTATTATATAGATATAGATAGAAATAATCTTAAAATTTGTATATTCCGTCTTTTTAAAATATAGGAAATATTTTTTTCAATATAAAATGTACCTCAATTAGTTTTCTTAACTAGTAGTATTAGTTTTTTTTTTTTTGAAAAAAGGAAACTTATATGATTTTATTACAAAGTAAAGGTTTAATATCCACCAAAAAAAAAAGTTCAAAACAAAGAGGTATTAACTCAAAGATAGTGCGACTAGGCCAAAAAATGGCCGCTCTAGCAAACGTGTGAGCAATCATGTTTGACTGTTGCTTGATATACTTCACCTTAAAGTCATTACCAGTTGACAACATACATCTAATCTTACAAATAATAGAACTAAATTCTGATACACAAGAACGAATATGGTGAATTGCGTCCACTTCATTTTGCGAGTCTGTTTCAAAAATGACATTTGTATAGCCTCTTTGTTGGAGTTCCTTCATGGCCACTAGAATTGTCATGGCTTTGCCTTCATTTGTAGAGCATTTACCATTTATCCAAGAGCTACCTGATAATACAAACTGACCCATGACGCACCAACCTAGCTGCAGTAGTGTTATCGGACTCATGATGGAAACTAGCGTCCACATTACATTTATACCAGTTCAGATTCGGTTTCTTCCATACCAGAAGTTGTTGCTATCCACGGTTTATACTACTGTTCCAAACATTCTGCACTTCGTTCCACTCATTCCACATGCAAACCGCTTTGTTCCCAAGATGTTGCCCGTGTTCTTTTGCTTGATTCCAAACCCAATTGTTTCTATTATTCCATAAGACCCAAACTAACATTGCTACCCTTACAGTCGTATATACACCTGAGTTGATGCATATATCAATTAAACATTCTAGCTGTTTGTCATGCCATTTTGCTGTCGTGACATTCAAATAGGAAGTGCCAATCACTTTCATTCAAGGAACACACCTCTCTTTCAACCGGATTCTTGTTGGTAAACACTATTTACAAATGTGTCATATCAAGTGTTTCGCTTTTGGCGGTATGTGAGCCTTCCATATTCCCTTCTAGTCCACACTTTATGTTCTTGCCATCTCCACTGTTGGATTTTACAACATCTTATAAGTTGATTTTACACTATATGTATTGTTCTTGCTAAGGTTCCGGTAAATGGGTCGGTTATATTGATGTATTGGGCTCAGCAAGAATCTTCTTGGTCCTGCGTATCCCTTTTTGTTATTGGGAATCAGAGCGACATGTTATCTTCTTGAACCGGCGTGAGCTAATCTTGATGTGTTAGCTGGGTAACTTTCTCTAGTCAACAGTGGTGCTAAGCTAGGGTTTTTCTGTATATCCCTTGGATGACTTGAATTGCCTTGTTAGTATCCTGAAGCTCCTTTATATATGTTGTTCCTATGAGATTGACTACATTATAAGGCTAAAACAACATGTGCATAAACAAGATTTGCAGGTGCAACATGTTGAACAAGATGTGTCAGACATCTTGATACTGGGTAAAGAACATGTTCAAGCAACAAGTTGAAACAAGATGTCCCAGACATTTGTGCAGGACATCTTGCCCCATAACAGCTTGATGAAGATTTAAACATATTCAGTACGCGCGTATCTCTCCACACTTGTCACAAGCGCGAATCTTCAAATGACAGTTGTTTAAAAGGTTAGATAGCAAAGTTTGTTATCAAGCCTTTGTGTTAAATATGACCGAGAATCATAACTAACTTAGATAAAGTTCAAATTGTATCTCTATCTTGTGGAGTTTGTTTTTAAAACAAGATTTGTTTTAATAACTGAATTCATATAGATTTGCATCTCACGATCTCTACAATCCATAGGAGCTATATAAAGAGACTCAAGACTAAAGTTTGAAGCACCCGCAATAACTGAATATTGTGAGTCTAAGACCGTGTACCCACTGTGCAAGGATATTGTAGCTACTGAAACTTAGGCATTAAAGTTTAGTTGCTTGTTGTTCCGTTGAATGATTTATTCAGCATCATTGTTAAACAACTAAGTAGAGTTCGGTCACTTGGGACTAGTGATCAGAGGGAAGTGAGTAGGTTCTCATATCCAGGGGAGTGAGCTATTGGGTAGAAAAACACTAGGATAAAAAAAGACATACACGTCAATGAGTTTTGGTGTGCGTTGTAAGATTATGTATTAATTCAGAGTAGGTGTGGATTAAAAAAAGACATACACATCAATGGGTTTCCTTTCCTGGATTGGTATCCCCATAGTAGGTGTGGTTTTCACTGAATTGGATAAACAATTACTTATGTTGTTTATTGCTTTTATTTACTTCAATATTTTAATTAGTATTGATCCAGCCAACCAATTGTCGAACCACTTGTCTGAGACATCTGGTCAAATAAACAATTTTCCCAAATATTGTGTACGACATCTATCTTGCTAGAGAACATAATTTCAATATAAGAGTCCGTTTAGGTCAGAATGGGTTGAAGGAAAATTGATACAATAAAAGCAGCGGAATTTTAAAATTTTCCTTTTGTGATCCTTACGAATGGTCATGAATTGTGTTTAGAGTTTTACCTTTTGGTTCGAAAACTCCCTTTAAATCACGAACGGCTATCGAACACTTCGAATCACGAACAAGGTCACGAACAAGAACCTCGAACCATCACGAACAAGGTCACCACCAAGTCACCAACGAATTTGATCACAAGCGTTAAAGGTATAACGCCTCTAGCCAGTCCACACGAACAACAACCTTCAATGGAGTGCTAGCTCCAATGGTTTGAAGGGTTAGGAGAAAGGAGGCACAAAATAAGGATTAGGGTTTTTCACAAAAACTCTAGAAAGGTGATTAGGGTTTCTCAAGAGAGGAGAGAACAAAGGCTCATGAGAATGAGTAACAAAAGTGTGTAACTATTTCTCCTTACCACAAGGGTTCTATTTATAGAACCACTTGTCATGGCAAAATTACACTAAAGCCCTTTTAACTAAATGGGCTATAGTGGGCGCCATTCTCATGTAAATATGTCTAGTACATATTTGCACCCCCTTCTTGCTACATCATACCATATGATGTAATGCTCATTTTAATTACCATAATACCCTTATCATATTTCCTTATTTCTCCAAGGTGCATCGTACCTTACGGTGTTCCAATCTCACTAGATTGTTCTTATGTGTGTGACCATGTAGGTTTCCGTAACATTGACAATTATAATAAATCACTATTTATTATAATAAACAGTGAGCGGTATCTAGCAACACATCACTGCTACTCAAGTTACGAGAAATTAACATGTGATCTAAACATAACCTCTTGTGATAATATCAATGTGTATAATTACCCCTTTGCCCTTTATGTCTATATTGAACACAAAGCATACTTGGTGTCATCTTTGTCCAGTTCAATATTGGGCCCATGACATTTATCCTGTTATGCAGGATTGGCAAATTCCATCTAGGTCACTACTGTCCCTCAGCATGCTTTGTGAAGTACCCATTAACTGCCTTTATGGTTATCCTGTTACGGACAACGTTAGATCAGCAACAAAGTACTTGACTCCACATCTAAGGTACAAAGTGGTTTCAGGTCTAAGGGCGGTCTACACCATTATCACCATGAGAGTAACTTATGACACTTTGCATAACTTTGCATGTAGTACTCTCATAGCGGGTCAATCCAGTATAAATATTACTCCTAATATTTATACCTACGTCAAGACTTGATAACTCCTTATCCCATGATCCATGAGATGTGATCATCAGTCTATCTTCATAATAGTCTTTATGCTTTAAGGTTATCCCCTTTACCTTAAAGCTCGGCTACGGATACTTTAAGAATAGTGTCCTTATGTTTAATATTATCTCATGATTAAGTCACACTTAATTATTAAACGGACTTTCTATTCTAGGGACTTCATTATTTTGCAACCTTACAAACATAATAAAGAAATGCCATATTTATATTCAAACTCCTAAAGCAAATACTATGAAAATAGATTGGCTCTTAGGGCTTACTCCAACAATCTCCCACTAGCACTAAAGCCAATCTAGGTTACTCTTAATACCTATAGACTTAGTATGCCCATCACGCTTCAACTGTGCAAGAGGCTTTGTTAGTGGATAAGGAACTATTTCCTATGTTGGTATCTTACGTATCTTCCAACGTTCTATTTCGATCTCTATCGAAATATATAAGTGTCTAAGTATATTCATGAATCGTCGGTGAGATCTATTCTCAAGTGTTCTTGCAAGATTAAACTATTACCATCGCTAATGTGATTAATGTGACTTGTAACACCGGAAACATAGCTTTAGCTCAATCATGAGCCAAACGATCCAATCTTAATACTCAACTTATTTAACTGAAACAAACATATTACGAAGCTTATCTTATAGCTTTCAATGCTTGTATTCAGCCATGATATACAATACATTGGTATGGAAACTTCCTTCATTATAACTTCCTTATAATGATCCTTCCCATACCTATCTATTTCAAGAAATAGGCCTTAGTTCCTTTAAGGTCCTTAGGGATATTCTTGAAGGTAAGTTAGTGTCAAACACTAATTTCAATTTTGGTACATAGGTTATTCCTAACTCTTTAGGAATTCTTGCCTAAGTGTTTCATCAAGAGTTATTTTCCTAGTCATGTCTCACATGTATAAGAAAAATGTCTTGATGATTAATATGATATCAGATATTATCACTCCCACTAAAACTTTGTATGCACAAGATTTATATTTGTCCTTCATTTGTTTTCCACAAAACTTTCAAAAGGAACAAATATTCAAATTTATTCGATCTAATCAAAATTAGATAGGTTTGTCCTTGTTAATTTGTTTTCATAAAACTTCATAAAAGGAACAAACAATAATTTAATTTTCTGAGAACTCTATCTAATCAAAATTAGATAGCTACAAGTTATATACCTTTCTAGCATCATTTGGATCAACAAAACCCTTACGTCTATGTCCAACACATATATATGAGGTCATTCCAATTAAGGAATGCAACTTTGTTATCCATCTACCAAAACATGTAGTACAACATTTAGCAGAAGCAATCAAATATTATAAGGTATTCTTAATACCTTCCATATCAGTGTTCAAAAAGAATACTCACTTTCATCGTATGAGTCTTACTCATCTTGAAGACATAACCATTATCTACATAAGGCTAGTGTATATGGATTCTGTATGAGATTTCATGGCATTTAGCCACTTCTCATATTCTAGATCGTCTTACGACCTTTTAGAAAGTCAAAGACTCATCTTCCATGAGAATCATATCACATTGCTGAGTCATGATAAAACCATACCTTGTAGCCATATGTGATATGTTAGACTTATCTTGGATTTGTGCAACTTTAAAACAATGGTTCTTCAACAATCTTGAGGAACCGGTTTGCATTCCCTTTTAAATAAATACGTTTTGTGGTACTTGAATTTATTCAAGTTCTATATCACTCTCACTGTCTCTTTTAGAGACACACTCCCACTAGAGGAATGTTTCAAACCTAGCAACAAAACAACCTTTTGTCCTTAAGAGTGATATACGACCAATATCCCTTTCTTTAGGATATTTCCACTTATTCATTCATTCATTTGGAATTAGATTTATCTAATAAATTTTAATCCAAAATTCTCATAAAGACAAACTTGGTACTCTTACCTCCATATCGCATATGGTGTCTTTATGATCATTTTAAAAGGGAACTAATTGTGGGTGAAGATTAATTATAAGTAAAGAGATTTATAGAAAGAGTCAATATATAATTAAACTATCCTTAAATCATGTCAAACATGATGTGATAAAATAGTTATTATAGTCCTTTAATTAAGTATTTACTGATATGACTCATTCATATAACTTAAATACTTTTGTCGAGTTCTATTTTCTTCATTGTTGAATTTCTTTGACAAATTCAAAGATTTCTAATTTGTGTCATACACCTACCAACATCTAATGATTTTAATCATCAATGTTAATGAAGTAAAATAAACTCAATATACCAAATATGTTTAGTGGTCGACATACATCTCATGTATATTGTTCAAATAGGTCATGCGTTATTTTATTGACACATCGAATATTTGTACTAAACAACAATGCTCTTGATATATTTAAGGTCCAAATCATATTTGGCTCTTATCACGATTGTTATAGATAACCCTATCAAGACCATGGAACCCTAGTCCATTACTTGACTTGGAGTAATAGTATAGAAGACTTTGCTTAAATGATAGGACCATTACTTGTCTTATCATTTAAGGCTACAATTCATATATTGTCAATACAAGATATACAATTGCTACTTCTATTACTAGATGGAATTCAATAACAATTATTGTGTTCCATTTCAAACTCGATTTTAAGTCATTGCATAAGCTCTCATTATCAATGAAACAATTTTCATTCTAGATATGGGTTGACTTAAAATTATAGCCAATGTTCTAATTCTTTAAGCATCTCTATTTTCGAAAAATTGAGATTCAACATCTTGTATCATATACTTTTGATGTAGAAATAGAAATTTTGACTTTCTATAACAATATGTGCATTATTGAAGTCTCACTTCATACTTTTGGTTTGACTCTTCCAAGAACTATTTACGTCATTTTTATTTAATGGTCTAACCATAGCCGTTCTACTTTGACAACCATTTTGTACTATTCAAATAAGAGGAATATAAATCTTATTTATATTATATCTCAAATCTTTGATAGTGCAAATTAATTCTCATTCAACTCAACAAATTCCGGTAGATATTCAAAACAATTTTGTCTATATCTATTCCATTATAATTTGTTAGATTGATCCTATGACCAACTTTTTGATCCATTGAGAAATTTATCATACTCTAAAGTTCTTTCAAAAGGATCTTACTTGAGATTAAATGATCACATCATTTATTATATATTCTATATCTAGACGTCAACTTGATGCTTCTAACAAGTATCCCTTTTCCAATCTAGTTATAGTAGGTTGTTCACAGTTTATAGTTCAAGACTTATAGTTTTCTCGCATTTGAGAACAATTCTCAATTTGTACCAATACAGAAACTCCTTTCTGAAAATCTTGTCCTTCATAAGGACAACTTAATATGTATTGTATTTCGAAATTCTAATTACAAAGATATGTAAGATATTATGACTAAATCATATTTAATTTGGTCTTTAATTAAATACGCTCCCACTATTTTACTCAAAACAAATGACCCTCATCATTTGATTCGGAAAATCCCGTTGGAAGACTTTCTAGTGGGTCGAGATCCATATTTCACCTTGTCTTAAGTCCGCGGTGGGCGGATTACACAAGACTTAGTTATTTAGGTAGGAACTCCTTCCAATTGTATCTCATACAATTCTTGAATATATCAATTGGGTGAATAACTCCTTATTCTAATTCATCTTATGAATTATTCCCAACCATTGCTTCTTAAACTTATGTAATCTCATTATATTTGTTAAGTTAAGTTTGACCCTTACTTTAGAAGTTGGATATTACAATTATCCCACCGCACCTTACCAATATAGAGTATGCACTTCGCGGTGGGCGAACCTACATAGTTCGATACTAGTCTTGATGAGTTCTAAAGCTTGGAAAGCGTAAACTTAATATTCACATATTTTATTATTAAAGAGAATGCACTCCGCGGTGGGCGAACCTACATTTTCTTTATTAATCTCTTATGTGTCTTTTGAGGGATTTTATTTAATTTGATCTCACCGGCTTATTTATCATATAAATCGTCACTCACATGCATCAACATACATAAATAAATAAAATGAAACAGTTATGGCCCCTAGCGCATTTGTTCTCCCAAGCCAATGAGAGAACCTAATCTAACCTAAAACGATCTATACTTCTCCAAGCATGATCTCCAAGGTTGACCTCCATTGTTCTTCTTCTTCATAATATTACATAATAATATAAAAGAATACTCGTTTTACATACGAGGGAGTGGATGAGAAGAGAATATAGAGAATAGAGATAAGGCACGACACGTAGGCCGTATTTAAAAACCAAATGCAATAAAATAAATAAACTAAGGCCATAACCGATCATCAAATATAATAATAACAAACAAACTTTATTATTATTAAAGTCTCATAATTAATTAAATCCGTCGATTGATCAAATCAGGTAAGTTTGATTCAAATATTTAATTCACAATTAAATATTTCGAATCAAAATTTGCTAAAATAAATAACATTATTTTAAAGTAGAATTGAATCTTTTGACAATTCTCCAAATATGGAAAATTATTTAATCAAAACCTTTTTGAATAAAATATTTCCAAAATTGGTAATATTATCTTTTAAAACAATTTTAAAAGATATTTCTAGAGATTTGAAACGATTTCATAATTAAATATATTTGTCAAATATGGAAAATTATTTAATCAAAACCCTTTTGAATAAAATATTTCCAAAATTGATGATATTATCTTTTAAAACAATTTTAAAAGATATTTCTAGAATTTTGAAACGATTTCAAAATTAAATATATTTATCATCTACTTTTCGCATCAACACTTGATACGTTTTGCAAATCCTAATTTTAATGACACAACATTTGTGCAACCCTTTCATGCCGTCAAAATTCCTTATGACCGAAATTCAATCCAATTGATCAACATGTCATTGTTTCACCATACAAATGTCGGATTCCGAAACAAATGAACACGGCTCGCTTTAATTGAATAACTTTCATAATAATTTTAACGAAATTACTAACGGTATGTCACATACACCATTTTGCATTACGGTTACTTATATCATATATAAGTTTATGGTCGTTCTTGATTGTGTAACCTTAGGACAATTAACATATCGCATGCTTCACCATACAAGTGTCAGATTCCGAAGCCGTTTCAATGTTAATTACTCAATTCATACACAAAACTTACATCACATGTAAGTATTGACCGTTCTTGTTCGTGTAACCTTAGGACAATCAACATATCGCATGCTCCACCATACAAGTGTCGGATTCCGGAGCCGTTTCAATGTTAATCATCCAATTTATACACAAACAACCGTCAAATTTTAATTACTCGATTTTAATCTTCAATTAACCGTTTTAATCATATTAAAACTGAATTCATGAATTTAAACAAACATCAATTCATGGTTTCGTAAGTGGCTCTGATACCACTGAAGGAAAATTGATACAATAAAAGCAGCGGAATTTTAAAATTTTCCTTTTGTGATCCTTATGAATGGTTATGAATTGTGTTTAGAGTTTTACCTTTTGGTTCGAAAACTCCCTTTAAATCACGAACGGCTATCGAACACTTCGAATCACGAACAAGGTCACGAACAAGAACCTCGAACCATCACGAACAAGGTCACCACCAAGTCACCAACGAATTTGATCACAAGCGTTAAAGGTATAACGCCTCTAGCCAGTCCACACGAACAACAACCTTCAATGGAGTGCTAGCTCCAATGGTTTGAAGGGTTAGGAGAAAGGAGGCACAAAATAAGGATTAGGGTTTTTCACAAAAACTCTAGAAAGGTGATTAGGGTTTCTCAAGAGAGGAGAGAACAAAGGCTCATGAGAATGAGTAACAAAAGTGTGTAACTATTTCTCCTTACCACAAAGGTTCTATTTATAGAACCACTTGTCATGGCAAAATTACACTAAAGCCCTTTTAACTAAATGGGCTATAGTGGGCGCCATTCTCATGTAAATATGTCTAGTACATATTTGCACCCCCTTCTTGCTACATCATACCATATGATGTAATGCTCATTTTAATTACCATAATACCCTTATCATATTTCCTTATTTCTCCAAGGTGCACCGTACCTTACGGTGTTCCAATCTCACTAGATTGTTCTTATGTGTGTGACCATGTAGGTTTCCGTAACATTGACAATTATAATAAATCACTATTTATTATAATAAACAGTGAGCGGTATCTAGCAACACATCACTGCTACTCAAGTTACGAGAAATTAACATGTGATCTAAACATAACCTCTTGTGATAATATCAATGTGTATAATTACCCCTTTGCCCTTTATGTCTATATTGAACACAAAGCATACTTGGTGTCATCTTTGTCCAGTTCAATATTGGGCCCATGACATTTATCCTGTTATGCAGGATTGGCAAATTCCATCTAGGTCACTACTGTCCCTCAGCATGCTTTGTGAAGTACCCATTAACTGCCTTTATGGTTATCCTGTTACGGACAACGTTAGATCAGCAACAAAGTACTTGACTCCACATCTAGGGTACAAAGTGGTTTCAGGTCTAAGGGCGGTCTACACCATTATCACCATGAGAGTAACTTATGACACTTTGCATAACTTTGCATGTAGTACTCTCATAGCGGGTCAATCCAGTATAAATATTACTCCTAATATTTATACCTACGTCAAGACTTGATAACTCCTTATCCCATGATCCATGAGATGTGATCATCAGTCTATCTTCATAATAGTCTTTATGCTTTAAGGTTATCCCCTTTACCTTAAAGCTCGACTACGGATACTTTAAGAATAGTGTCCTTATGTTTAATATTATCTCATGATTAAGTCACACTTAATTATTAAACGGACTTTCTATTCTAGGGACTTCATTATTTTGCAACCTTACAAACATAATAAAGAAATGCCATATTTATATTCAAACTCCTAAAGCAAATACTATGAAAATAGATTGGCTCTTAGGGCTTACTCCAACATGGGTGGTTGGCGCCTCATGTCCTATCCCTTAGGGAATGAAAAACGTGCTCCTTATTCGCCGGACAGTTGAGATCGCGCCGTTATGTGAGGGCACATGTTCCTATAATAAAGCGGATACCGGGTCCAAGCATATCCAACAGGAGATCGTGGGCTCTATCCGTTACAGTGGGCTAGCTGGGGCTAAGAGATGATATGCCCAATAATGTAGATACGATGAGCCCAATAGATTCAGGAAACTCGCCCAGTCCACAGCCCCCCAAGCACTAGACCCTATATGGGGGGTGGTGCTTGATGATTATCTGGCGATGTGGCAGAGAGATTATCTTTTCGTATGCTCGCCTATGACGTCAGTGTCTTGGTTAACGTATAACTGTCTTTTTGTATGCTCTGCGTTGTGGAGCTCGAGGGTCAGGTAAAGATGATCCCTTTCTAATTTTTTGTCTTCCAAGAGGAAGTTATACTCGTCTATAAATTGAGTCTTCATCTTTTGATTCCTTACTCTAATCTTTTTCAACAAAATCTCCTCTGAAATTCAACATATTTCTTAGAATTTTCAATGATGTGACCATGTCTCAATCCAAGGTCCCTTCCTCCCAGAATTCTCGTAAGATTCTTCGGTAGGTTGCAAATCTAAAAGAGTGGAAGAGATAGTGGCTGGAAAATAGTGGTCGGCTTAACCTCACAACTTCCTTTAAATTTTTTAAGTAACAAATATATCTTTAAATTTATAATTTGTAACATCTATGTTCTAACTTTTTAAGTAACCGAAGGAATTTAGATATTACAAATTACAAATTTAAAAAAGTTATTTATTACTTAAAAAACTTAACACATTGTTTGGAACAGCTGATTGTGAGAGGAAAGAAAGCTAAGAGGATGGAAGCACAGTTTTCAAGAACCTTTCCTTCGTTTGGTTGCTCAATAAAGTGGAAGGAAAGATCAATTTTTAATGGGCCCCACAATAGATTCTCATCCCCTCCAATTTGGAAAAAAAATCACGGAAGCAAGGGTGGATTAGAAAAAGACAAAAAAACTCAAGCAACCATATATAAAACAACTTATAGTAATGGGTATTAATGTCATTTTAAAAAATATAACTCTTTCTTTCCTTTCACTTTCACTTGAACCAAACAACTTAAAAATCATCTTACTTTCTACTCACTTTCTTTTCACTTTCTTTCCCTTAACAATCTTTCCTTTCACTTTCTTTACTTCAACTTTCTTTACTTCAACTTTCTTTTATAATTCAAACAAAGCCTAAAAGATTTATTTGTTCTTTAAAAAACTTAATACCATCTGCCCAAAATAAATCAGAAGAACTATTTTTCACAACCCGTTCAGTTTATTCGACTTCTTCGACCCACTGCCATCTGCCGCCGCGCCGTCGTGCAGGTTTCTCGGAGCGCCTTTGTAGTCACTCGTCTCTTCTCAACAAACTCTAAGTGATAGCTTGTTTCTATTCTGATATCTCAATACCAATAACAACCCCTCTCATTTCGTAATGATTAACATTTCCAAGCATAGACAAAATTTACTGCTCAAATGCGTGTCTTCCTCCAAAATGTTAAGCACAACCGAACCAATTCATGACATTCAAGAATTAACCGAAACAGTGTCTAAGGTTATGATGTCTTGTCATGCAATCACACTTGACACTGCTCTTAATCAAACAGGGGTTAGGGTTTCACCTGAATTAGTTGAAACAGTCCTTAAAAAGTTCGAAAATGCCGGTATGTCGGCGTATCGGTTCTTCGAATGGGCGGAAAAGCAGCGGAATTATTCACATACTGTAAAGGCATATCACTTGATGATTGAGTCTTTGGCGAGGATTAGACAGTATCAGATTGTGTGGGATCTTGTTAATTCAATGAGGAAAAAGGGTATGGTAAATGTCGAAACTTTTTGTATTATCATGAGAAAATATGCTAGGGCTCATAAGGTAGATGAAGCTATTTATACTTTCAATGTAATGGATAAATATGATACACCACAGAATCTTGCTGCTTTTAATGGTTTGTTGAGTGCTTTGTGCAAGTCTAGTAATATTAGGAAGGCTCAGGAGATTTTTGATAGTATGAAGGGTCGGTTTGAGCCGGATTCGAAAACTTATAGTATATTGCTTGATGGGTGGGGAAGGGAACCGAATCTTCCTAAAGCAAGAGAGGTTTTTGGTGAGATGGTTTGTGCTGGGTGTGATCCTGATATTGTTACTTATGGTATAATGGTTGATATTCTTTGTAAGGCTGGAAGGGTTGATGAAGCTGTTGAGGTTGTCAAGGAAATGGGTGATAACAATTGCAGGCCTACGTCGTTTATTTATAGTGTACTTGTTCATACGTATGGAGTGGAGAATCGGATTGAGGATGCGATTGATACATTCATGGAAATGGAAAGGAATGGAATTGATGCAGAAGTTGTGGTGTATAATGCCTTGATTGGTGCTTTTTGTAAGGCAAACAAATTAAAAAATGTGTATCGGGTGTTGAAAGAGATGGAAAGCAATGGTATTGCCCCCAATTCAAGGACCTGCAATGTTATCATGAGCAGCTTGATTAGTCAGGGAGAGACTGATAAAGCTTTTAGTGTCTTCCGCCGGATGATCAAGTTGTGTGAACCGGATGCTGACACCTATACAATGCTGATAAAGATGTTTTGTGCGAAAAATGAAGTGGAGATGGCTCTAAAAATATGGAAGTATATGAAGTCAAAGCAGTTTGTCCCAAGCTTGCACACCTTTTCTACTCTTATCAATGGATTGTGTGCAAAGGGAAATGTTATGAAAGCTTGTATTTTACTCGAAGAGATGATAGAGAAGGGAATTCGACCATCACGTATTACATTTGGGAAGTTAAGACAGTTACTTATAAAGGAAGGCAGAGAGGATGTGCTCAAATTTCTGCATGAGAAAATAAATATTCTTGTTAAGGAACCTTTCTATGATTAATAGCCAGAGAAGGCAACTAGCAATTAGAAACATTTAAAGAACGATATATGTAGCGTAGACTGATTTTGCAGTCAAGACAGTTGCAGTTTTAACCATCAGTGTAAGTAATCTTACTCTGTTTCCCATGTTTTTGAACTTTTATTTTTAATTTGAATGACTTATTTTTCAAATTCAAGACTTTATTTTCTTTATTTACTTCACGAGTAATTAAGTTCTATTGGAAGAGTGTGAGGGTAAGAATTTTTTTCATCTTTAGTGCAGTTGGAAATGATATGCCTGATTATCTTGGATGGAGTTGGAGTGCAGAAAAACCTACAGGCACAGTTTGTCTCTTTAAAAACTGGCTGAACTGCATCTTTGGAAGGAAATTGGATTTTTAAAGCAGGCGTCGACGAAGACATACAGAGGCTGTGCATTCAGAGAGCTGATGTGATATAGAGGGAAGCTGTTAGGGTAGCAACTAGATGCATGTGTAACTTTGCCGGGAAACAAGAAAAATAGACCAAGTTCTTTTGGTCAAATTTTTGCAATCCCACAACCACAAGGGATTCATGATAGCACTCCATGAAATGGATGCTCAGATTCCTTTTGTTATTTATAATCACAACAACTAGCATCTTTTTGATTTCCTATGGGTTGGATTTAGTGAGTGGTAACCAGATACAAGACAGAAAGTTCACATGTATTCTATATATGATATTGCCATTGATAGGCATTTTTATTGAACATTGATGGAGGCTTGGGTTTGAGTCGGGATACTGCCCTCTAGTTTATCTTTGATTTTCATTTCATCTCTATGTTGTTCATCTTGCTAGGAGCAAGCTCCATACATTCCATTGTCATATTGTATGAAAGAGGAATTATAAATTATACATTGTAAGAGAAGGGGAGAACAATCCTTTGTTTTATAATGAATTCAATGTGATAAACCACTTTTTGTGAGGTGTGTTTGTTCGGTTAGGGCCCCAAACATCAATGTGAATCACATAAAAATATTTCGCTTGTTTCTAGGTTGTAATGGAAAATGAACATGATGATGTTTTGGAAAATAACATGCTTCACATTCAAACAAGTAGATATACTTATAGCGAAATAACAAACAAGTGTATTACATAATGAAAACCGAGATGATCTATTATTCAGAGCTAAATAATATTTGAAGCATAACTTATTAAAGGTAGTTGTGATTCAGTTCTAATGCCGAAGTAGTAGAATTCTCCATCCTTCTTAGCACCACCAATCATCTGCCCCAAGATCAAATCATGAAAGATACAGTGAGATAGGAAAAAGTTAGTTCGGCAATTTTTATCTTAGACTAATTTAGCGACAAATACTATACTACATGAAGGTTTAGAACATGTAGGACATAGTTGAGAGTTAACATCGGAGACAACAAAACTGAACCTTTACATGCAATGTTTGAAAAAGAGCCATATGCGACTCTTAATTTTTTGTTACCTGCACAAGGAATATAAGAAGAAAACAAAGTGGATTAACTTGTCATGTGATTAGTTGCACCTGAATTTATTAGCCAAGTATGGTTGCAAAATCACCTGAATTTTTTAGTAAGAAGGGCTAAATTACTTTTTTTGCGCTATAGAGGAAGAATGATTTTGAGATTCGAGAAGTTTGAACAGTTTGTCTAGTTGTTCTGTTGTGAGTGAAAACTGAATTGAAGAAGATTACTAGCTTAGAATGCACATCTTATCGTGATTCTTTGTTGTGTCTCCTCTCTTTTAAACTTGGACCGGTTTATCCTTTTTACTAAAAAAATAGAAACAAAAAACTTCAATCTTTGTTGTGTCGTCACTGTTGTGACACATTCACGCTCACGCAGCTAGAGATATTAGTAGTTGTCTGATCATGATCAAGTGGTCCAGAGAAAGTAGACTTCAATTTTTAGTTTATTATTAAAAATATCGAGCTTAATTTTAGAATATCTGATCTTAATCGAACGACTATTGATGTTCAATTACGTGAATACGTTATTATTTTGACTCCAGAGGATCGTGGTCCCTTCAAATCATGCAATATATTTTCCAAAAATAAAAAAGGCATACTGTATTTTTCTTGATTAAGATCAAAGGATAATGTAATAGCCCATATGATCTTATTATAGGAAAAAGTTTATTTTTTTATTGCAAAGGCTTGATTTAGTGGTAAAAGGACAAGTCTTCAATCCGACATGTCCGGATTCGAGCCCCACTAATGTTTTTAAGAGGTAAATGAATATATTTGTAAGTGTTCTTTGAATCATAAGATCATCCGTGCTTTGAAGTGAGACACCGTCCCCTCATTTTAAATTTACTTTATTAAAAACAAGTTTGTTTTTTTTAATTCATTAAATGATTGATGTATTTAATTTATGATATAGATCTGATACATCAACTATTCAATAACTTAAATATATATATATTTTTCTTATAATAAAGACTAGGGGAGATTGTAGAGGTGGCAAAACGGATCGAACCCGTCGGGGTGACCCGTTTGACCGCCATTTGGGGCGGGGTGAGGTTTTCAACCTTGTACCCTAAGTTGGCCCGCCCCACCTAGGCCGCTTAAGAAACGGGGCGGGGCGGGCATGCCCGCGGGCTTTGTTCGATTTTTTTAAGATAAAAATTGGTCATCTTAAACTCAATCGAGTACTTTTTTCTTCTTCTTTATTTCCCTTAAAAAGTTCATTCTTCCTTTAATACTAGGGTTCCATTTGTTTATTTCCTGTGACTCTACGTGCATCTTCTTCCTGCTGTGTGTGCTACTGCGTGCTGTGTACTCTACGTGGACTGTCATACTGTATATTTTTTGGCCTCTTAGTTCTACTTGTACTATGAAGTGCCTTATAATAAATCTATTTGCAATACCAAAAAAAAGCCTTTTAGAGTTTCACCTGTCTTGTAATAAATCAGTGTTGTTTGCTTCTTTTAGAGTTTCATGTGCAGTACCATTCTAAAACAAACTAGGCCACAAAGGCATCAAACGAAATTAAACAAGCCTCATGCACTTACAATTCATTTCTAATTTGAATAGTTTGATTATAGAAGATTTAATATATATTATTGTTGAGAAATTTAGTTGGATAAATGTTTGAAGTCCTAATTTATATGGTTGAAGTTTTGACCCCGGACACCTAAGTTGGCCCGCCCCGCCCCGCTTTTGAGCGGACTTAAACGGGGCGGGCCTAAACGGTGCGGGCATGGCCACCCCTAATTGTACCCAAAAAAAACTGTGGGGGAGGGGGGATAATGTAGTGTATTGGACCTTCTGTGAATACATACATATACAAAATATAAAATAAAATTATTTAACAAAAAAGAATATTAGATAGTTTGCATTTATTTTTCTCTTGTCATAATAACATCCTCTGCTGGCAACAGGTTGGGCTATGAAGTAACATTTTAGGATTTATCACTCCTCACAGGTTGGAGAAATGCGAGAGTGGTACGTGATAGGCATAACAGCCAACACCAAAACTAACGAAACTTTGAATGGACAAGACTAAGTGAAGGTTGTTTGAAATCTATGAAGTCCAAATATATGACACAATACCGATATGGATACGAGAAAATTTTCAAAATCCCTGATACGATACGGCTGTGATACATTATTTAAAAATGAAATTTAAAATTAAATATTATAAACGCACAATATATAACATAACTAAAATCGATTATGATAATAAATTAACATTCAAATTACTTAGAATAAACAAATAAGTGAGAATTACAAATCGTAAGTTAAATACTACCCAAAAAGAATATAATTAGTATTACAAAAAAAAATATTGATTATCTAATCTATAAAGAACATCATACTTTAACATTCACTACTTAAGATGAAAAACAAATTGTATTAGTCTCATCTCCTTTATTTTCATCATCAAAGAACATTAGTTACCCGATACTTTTGTGATACACGTATTGGAGAAGTATCCGACATGTATTAGTCATGTTTTTTTTTTTTAAAAATAATATTAATTGTCCAATACTTCTCCGACGTATCGGAAGGTATCAAATGCGTATCGGTATCAGATACGTATTGGACACGATACTTGGCCATTTTTAGAGTATCAAGACTTTACAATTTAAAATGCAATGTCGATGCATCGTTTTTGATAACATACAATAAAATGGATATCAATGTATGCATTCGGGACGAGTAAGGTACTAAGATCAGTTCGTCGTAGCAAAAACAGAATAATATTCACCTATCCTTCATGTTGACACTAGAGAAGCTCTAAGTATACTCGTGCATGAAGTGAATGAGAGACATGCACCTCAATAACCTTATGTTTGAATTAGACTCTATATTATTTCATGCTATCTATCTATCTATTTATTTATTTATTTATTTTTCACAATATCTATCTATCGTTTTACTTTTATCTCTACATATATTTATCGCATTTCAATTTCAATTCTGTCTCTCTATTCATTCATCTTCTTCCCTCGTAATTTCAATATTCTCATTCAATTTCCACTTCCACAGAGTGTGTATGTTGAACCGACTCAACTGAAATTCACAATCGGAATCGAAGATGGAGTTCTCGGTTGAGGCGGTGGGAAGCATAGACAACTGTTTCGTATCCCTTCCCTTACCTCTAATCCAAACTCTTCAATCCACAGCTTCATCTACTCTTCCTCCAATTCTCGCTCTTCACCTTCGTTCTCCCACTCATCCTCCTCACTCCTGGTTCGTTGCTTGGTCCGGTGCCACTTCTTCTTCCTCTTCAACCATACAAGTTTCTCAACAATTTGCCGAATGCGTTTCTTTACCAATTCATTCTCCGGTTCAAGTTAAAGTTGCTTCAAACGTTCCTCATGCTTCTTCTGTCTCTATAGAGCCACATACTGAAGATGATTGGGAAATTTTGGAACTTAATTCTCAACAAGCTGAGGATCAAATTCTCAATCAGGTTTGCTATTTTGTTTCCAATTCTATTTTCACTGAGAAAAAAAAAATGATCAATTAGGGATAGTGAAATGGTGATGTATTTTTTGCAGGTTAGGATTGTTCATGAAGGGATGAGGTTTCCTTTACGGTTGAATCGTCACACTGTCATCACATTCCATGTTGCTTCTGTTTTCCCCAACAATGCGGTGGGTAAGAATTATTATGCCTATTGCCTTTTACATATTCAGTATGACTTGGCTGGATATCAAGTGCTTATTATAGTATAAGAACTTACATATAAGTGCTTAGGTATAACCTATTTATATAAGAAAATGTCCACTATTTTCATAAGCTATTTTGGAGAACTAATAAAAATAAGTTGAAAATAACATATGGATATGTCATATGTTGATTTATAATAACTCATGTTCTTTTATATTGAACTAGTTCACTTAGGCTGTTATTGACCAATGACTTTACTGTTTAAAACAAGCATTTTGGATAACACTTAAAATATTATCAAGTAGGAAGATATCACATGTTGTTGATGAGGTAGTATTATATTTAGTCATTTTTTCCCAGTGGATTTTTACAAGCCTAGTGTAAACAAGTATATTTTGAATTAAGCCAATTATTTTTTATAATATCCATAGTGCGAGACTTGTCTAACATGTGAAACTTTATCAGTACAACTCATGCCAGGAACTGAAGTTGAGGTTGCTCCAAAGACGCGCAAAAGGAATTCGGATTCAGCTGGAGATTCACATGTAGGTTCTAATATTAGAGAGCATACTGCAAAGGTGCTGCTTCGTTTACAAGAGCCAAATGATTTATGTCGTACCAGTACTCATATCAAAGGTGTTGAGCTTCATGTAGGCCTTACTTCGGTTGCTGTTGTTCATCCAGAAACAGCCAAGCACTTCTCATTTAACACTCTTCAGTTGGTTTCCATAGTGCCAAGAGTATCAAAGGAGAACGTTAATAATTCCAGAGCCAAATCCAATATTATGAAAGCCAAAGGTGGTTCAGCTGTTAATGAAATTGAGAATGGAAATACTGACAAGAAGGAACATCGCCAAGCAGTTGTTCATTTGTTGATTTCAGAATCTGTGGCTAAAGGACATGTAATGCTAGCTAAGTCTCTTCGCCTTTATTTGAGAGCTAGCCTGCATTCATGTACGTTAAGTTGTCTTAATATCCATCTTATTTAAACCACAATATATTAGAAGCAATTACATGCATGCTCATAAAATTAAATGTGCAGGGATTTTGAGCCCAGCAAATTGTTATTAAATGTATTTGAAGTTGGTTTTTTGTTTTATCTGTTTTTTTAGTTAGGAAACTTGCAGTTATTAATTCTTGTATTTCAGCACTGCATCATACTGTCAAGCATGGCAATCAGGGAATAAGTTATTTGCACTTGTACTTTAACTTATATTTTGTAGTTTTCATGGCATTGGGAGAAAAGTGTAAGGCTTTATGGAAGTTTGCTCTTGTTTTTGGTGGATTTTTATGTTTAAAGTTATGCTATATTTCCTTTGCGTGTTAAATTAAACATAAAGCTTGCTTTGCTGCTATAGCCTCTTGGTTATGAATTATGATTTTTATATCCGCAGGTGAACAATATGTCAAACTTTGATGTTTTCTTTTGCTTTTTAAATTACATTTCAGATGAATAATCTGACTATCCTTTCAATTTCAATATCTGATTTTCAAAGAGAACATTGTTTTTGTTACTGTGCAGGGGTTTATTTGAAGGCATGTGATATTATTTTGGAAAAAACTATCCCTTCCATTTCTCTTTGTCCTTGTCGATTCAAACTGGCAAGGCAGGATAATTCTGTTGAGAAAGATGGTCTAGATGATTTTCACAGCCACAGGAATCACATTGATGAAAAATTGCATGGGAAAGCCACTTCAGGTGTCTTTTTGGATACCATAAATTGGTCAATGCACAGTGAAGTTGTTGCAGCTCTTTCTGATGAATCCAGTTACAGAGAAGAGGAAGAGGTTGCAAACCAATCTCAAAATCAAAAGGGATTACAAAGTCTTGTACGACTATGGTATATTGCACAGCTTGAGGCAATTACTTCCATTATGGGGATGGAATTTAATTCATTGGTTCTCGGTAGTAAAACCTTGCTCCATTTTGAATTAAGCTGTTACAAGATTGGGAGTGATGGGAAGCTTCAGCTGACTTCTTCCGGAAACAGTGGCAAGGCAGCTGAAATGTTATTTTTATTGACCTTTGGTGAAGAAGATCTGCATAATGGAAAACTTAATGCATATGAAGTTTCACTTGGTGGCAGACTCAATAACATCAACGTTGAGGATCTAAAGTTTTTTGAAAGAATGAAATTGGGTGATCCCATTTCTATTCCTTCTTTGGACGAGAGAGCCTCTGCAGACCACATTCATTCAAATGTACCTTTCCATGGCTGGATGGAGAAAACTGCTTCTGATGTTATCAATAGTATGTTTTCTTTCCGGTGAAGTATTAGTATCCATTATTTTTCAATTGGTTTGTTTTCGTGATCTTTGTTTTTTACCAAATAAAATTTAATCATATTCTTTGCATTGTATATATTAATAGTCAGTTTAGTAAATGAAAAGATTTCATATTAAGTAAGTGGTAGGGGTCCAAGTGGTCACGGGTTCGATCCCATACTCTTGTGTGTGGAGAAAATTCAATTGTAATGGGAGAACCCACCTTGTGTGCCCAACAGGTTCCTCTGCGGTGGAAACTTCGGACCTATTTCATGGTAACCCAAATATTAAGTGTCATTTTAACTTTTCAAGACTTAATTTTTTTCTTCTGTACTTCATATAACGATTGTTCTGTTTACAATTTTCCCGTTATGTGAATAAACAGTGAAGTTGTGGTAAATAAAGCACTGTATTTGTTTCTATTTATACGAGGATTGTACAATGATATAGGTGTATTGTGAGTACAACACTTCCTGATTTCCATACTTCCTAACTTTTTAACGATCTCCTTCTAGTAGGTCCTTGATAATGATGTGGGTCTTCCCTTTGTCGTGTGAATACAAGTAATGTCTTCTCACCTGTTGAGGTTGAGAAATGCATATTATTATATTTAGGAAAGAAATTGATTCGTGCTCCCCGCTTTGTCTGGTTAACTTCTTTGTTACTTAAAATTCACCTTGTGCACAGGGATGCCCTCTAATGATATTTTATTTAACTTGCCTTTTTTGCTGACTGTAGGGATGTTGGTATTGTTATCTTCAGCATGTGGTTTGTGGTTTGGCTCATGCAACCTACCACTTCCTGGACATGTTGTAATATATGGACCTCCAGTGAGTACCACTTAAGCTTTATTATGATATTAAGTTCAATGTATAATGAACAGGGTTATTAGCAGACTAGAAGTTCGAATTGCTGGGTGATTAAATATTTATATCTTGAAATCTTTCCAATGATTTGGAAAATAAGGGATTCTTGTAAAATAGCCTAGGACATAAGCAAAGCAAAGAAACAAGTAACAGTTATGATCTTGTATCATGTGTAACCTTGAATATTTTGGTAAAAATACTACTTCCGTCCCTATATGTAAGACTCTCTCGTAAAATTTTCTTGTCCCGTTTTATAAGTCCCTTTTCAAATCACAAGATACATTAACCATTTTTTCACAAAAATATTCTAATTAAATCAAGAGAATTCTGCAGTAGCAATGCTGAAATAGTGCTGAGTAAGTAACTACTAGCTAGTAACTACTTAATTCCTTGATTAACAATTAAACTGGAAAATGTATTTCCAGAATTTTTCTTTTTCTAATTTTACGTTTGATAACTTTTGAGGAAAGTAATCACAACCCAAAGTTCCCAAATTGGTAAACGAATTTATTTTGGCGTTGCTTCACACGTCGTCGCATCAGAGTACAAAATTGGCTGATGTGCTAGTCTTTGGGCTTGGGATTTAGCTCTTCATACTAAGACTCAACAGTATGCTTAGTGATGCATTCTTATTTACCTTCAGGTTTCTGATCTGAACAAAAATAAAATAGATTTCTGATCTGATATTAGTGAATTGTCAGTAATTTGACATTTGAATAATTTTTCCAGGGTTCTGGGAAAACTATACTAGCAACGAATGTGGCAATATCCCTTGAGAAGCATGAAGACATCTTAGCGCACATGTATAATATTAATTCTAACTGATAATACCATTTTTATTTGTTTCCTAATCTTCCATGTACACAATTTTTTCTGTTCAGATTTTGAAGATTTCATCGTTCAATTATGCAGAATTTATGTTTCCTGCTCAAAACTTGCTTTGGAGAAGGTCCCAGTTATTCGTCAAGAACTTGTAAACCATATAACTGAAGCTATAAACCACGCACCTTCTGTTGTCATCTTTGATAATCTTGATAGTATAATTTCTACCCCTGATTCCGAAGGTTCTCAGCCATCAATGTCTGTTGCTGGACTCACAAATTTTCTAGTTGACATCATGGATGAATATGGGGTAAGAAGTATACCTTTGGTGTCATGTGCTGCTGATTCTCTTAAATGTTATGCATGCTAGTGCTCCTTGTAACAAATGCATGTTAAAATGTTGATGTGAATTTTAGATTTGTGAAGTGTTGGGCTTGTGGTTGATATCCAGCCTTTAAAGTCATCAGTAGGCTAGTTTTAGTTTGCTTTGTGTTTTTTATGGAAGAATTTATCAATCAGAAGAGGAAGATTGTTTATACTAGTCTCTGGGGTTAACAATAGTTTAGTATGATATGGAATGTAAATTAGAAATGCTGACAGAAAAGGCGGAGAAAAAAGTGATGAATATAGATCTTGATAAGAAAGAGTAGGGAGGAAATAAACATAACAATGAAGTACTCATTTATTGATGCAAGTACATAATAAATCAGCAAGATCCTACATTGGCTAGGTATATGACCTAATTATTCCTAATAATGACTCTAGCAATCTGACAGGTCTCTTAGTTAAGAGGCTTAGTTAGAAGAAATAAATAAGGCATATTACTTATAATAAGAATAGGCGTGAGAGGGAGATTTGGTCATTTGGGGAGGATTAGAATTGGGACTAGTTCTGGATCTCTTGAATATCGAGAGATTTGTTCATTTGATCAATGAAGAATTTCTTTCTGATCCATAGATTTTTTCATTCAGTCAATGTAGTTGAGTTAAACACTGGCTATTCGCCTTTGCAAACATAAAAAAAAAACTCTGCCTATTCTCAAATGAACTATGGTAATACAACATATCCCAGACGTGATGTCTTGCTACCTACGAATGTCCATTCTTGAACACGAGGAAAGTTCCCACATTGGCCAAGTATATGATGAAAGCTCTCCTTATATTTCCAAAAATACTGTTTTTCAACCATAAACTAATAGCTTTAAAAGCATATGCTTCGCTAAATACAAGTTCTTCACTGCAACTAACATTTCCCCCTCCTCCTAACAAATTAATCACTGACATTTGCTTATTAAAAAAAATACCAGTTCTTTTCCTCTTAAGGACATTCCATATTAAGTTAGAGGTTTCTTGTACTCCTATATAGAAACAGAAATGATATTTGTACATATGAAAAATTCGACATCTGGTTAATGACTGGTTAATAGGTACACCCAGATTGGGGTAATTCATTAACCATCAAGTGAGCTCCATCAACCACGATTTTATACATTGTTAACCAAGTTGTTCATTAGCAAAGCTTAGTGGATGGTTAATGAGTTACCCAATCTTGGTTGATGATGTTCACAATCATATTTAATGAAGCTCAAGAGATGATTAATGAGTTATTCAATCTTGGTGTACCCATTAACCAGAATCGGTAAGTTATTATCCATGATTTCAAACGGCATTAGCCGTGTGTTATGTCGAATTTTCAGGTTTACGAAACTCTTTACTTTTATAGAAATAATAATGCTGTCTAATCGATAACTAAAATTGGATTTCATACTAAGAAATTTTCAAAGGGTTAAATACAATGGATCTTCATTTTGATGCTCAATCGTTGTGTATATTTTTCTCTCCCATGATGAATTTATTGCCGAAAATTGTACAGGAGAAGAGGCGAAATTCATGTGGATTTGGTCCAATAGCTTTCATAGCTACCATACAGTCCCTAGAGAGTATACCACAATCTTTGAGCTCTTCAGGTTTGCTACTTCTGCATGAATGTTATAATAAAATTTAGAAAGAATATTTATTATTTACTATTATTATCTTTATTTTTTTCTTTTCATATGAATTTAATTTCTCATGTTTTGGCAACTAATTTTATGATGCTATTGTTATCAGGACGGTTTGACTTTCACATTAAGTTGCCTGCTCCTGCAGCTTCTGAGCGCAAAGCTATGTTGAAGCATGTAATACAAAGGCGACACTTGCAATGCAATGATGACATCCTGCTTGATGTGGCTGTAAAATGTGATGGTTATGATGGCTATGATCTGGTATTCCACTTCTTTTAGATATATTGTTTAGGCAGTTGTGATTCATTAGGCTTTACTGGTCTAAAAATTACTATTTTCAGTTTGGTTAATATGTACTACCATGTGGTTCCTTTTGTTATGAGCATTATCTGAAGAGAAGTTTAGAGCAGCACTTTATGTGATAGAAATTTCAACTTCAGATATTTTGCATTATATCTTAAATGAATTATAGTTGTTTTCATACACATATACACACAGAGATAAGAAAAGGAAGACAGTTTATGAGTTATAGTTCTTGGCATATACTTTTTAAAACTGGAGCTGGTTTCTTTTCTTTACATATTGTCCTTGTTCTTTTGGTGGTAGTGAAAACAGGCTGGAGAGTTGGTGTACTTGTTCATAATTCATGAAGCATTCAGCATAATATTGTTGCCGAATGTGGTTCACAAGTGTCCTAGATTAGAGATCAATGTAAAATTACTTGATTATACTTGTAAAACATCAAATGATGGTCATGGTCTACCCCCAACATAATTACAACTTCAGTGGCTTCATTTGCATTTCATTAACAAGCAGTTTTTTTGGTAGATGTTTGGTTTGTCCTTTGAATATTATTAACAACTGAACTGTCCATAACTATGTCCTACCTGCCTGTATACTTCCAGGAAATTTTAGTTGACAGAACTGTCCATGCTGCTGTTCGCCGTTTTCTGCCATCTAATGCCATTTATGAGCATGAGGGTCCTGCTTTACTACGAGAGGATTTCTCTCAGGCAATGCATGATTTTCTCCCAGTTGCAATGCGTGACATCACAAAATCTGTTTCTGATGATGGCCGTTCTGGATGGGATGATGTCGGCGGTCTTGTTGATATTCGAAATGCTATTAAAGAGGTCTGAATTCTTTAAATATTTCATTGCATAGCTGTCTCAATTTATTTTATGTTTCCCAATTTCTTCTTTTGAATTTGTAGTAATAATATTAGATTTGTAAGACTAAGAACACTTATAAAGGCTTATTAAGCTTGGTGGAAGCTGAGAGTGATTTTATATCTAACAAGACTCTTTGCCATGACGTGTGTATATCAAGTGCGGTACATGCTAAGAATCAATTCACACCTGTTCTTACTCGAACAATAGTTTAGTTTTTGTTGCTTTTTGTTTGCATATTTACTCTATGCTCGTACGTGTTGCTTTATTTATCTTATTAAATTATTTCCAGATGATCGAGTTGCCATCAAAATTTCCAAAAACTTTTGCGCAAGCACCGTTAAGGTTGCGGTCAAATATCCTTTTATATGGTCCTCCTGGTTGTGGCAAAACTCACATAGTCGGTGTTGCTGCCGCTGCTTCTTCGCTTCGATTCATATCAGTGAAAGGGCCAGAACTGTTAAACAAATACATCGGTGCTTCTGAACAAGCTGTAAGTGACCAATAATACTTTTTTAGGCTATTGTTTTTCAGATTTATTTATATATTTCTTAGTCCATATATATTCTCTACAAAATAAATTATGAAGGTTACTTTGTCTTATTGACTCATAACTAGCTAATTTTTACTGTCAGCCTGTGAACTGAATTGTTTTGAATGTATATTTGATTACCTCGGCTTTGTCTTTTGGTTTGATATACAATATTTAGTAATTTTTCATATTGATGTTAGTGATTTTGCTTTGAATATCTGAGTCTTGAATGCTAATTTCAGGTTAGGGATATATTTTCTAAAGCAGCAGCTGCAGCACCGTGCCTACTTTTTTTTGATGAATTTGATTCTATTGCTCCTAAGAGAGGGCACGACAATACTGGAGTAACTGACCGTGTTGTCAATCAAGTCAGTATATATTTGTCACTTTTTGATTTTACACTTTATTGAATTCAATCTGACCTCAATAATTCAATTTTTGCAGTTTTTGACTGAGTTAGACGGAGTTGAGATTTTAGCTGGTGTATTTGTGTTTGCTGCAACCAGGTTAGTTTCCAAGCAAGCATTAATTTGTCCAAAATAAAAGAATAAAGTTGAAATGAATTGTCATAAATGAAAGATTAAAAGCCGAAAGGATTAAACATTGAAAAGAAGGTTGATGTTCAAAACTATATTATGTTATTTATTACGTGTCTTGGCAAATAATCTCTTTGTTTCTCCTTTTATTGTCTGTGATTCTACCAGGAACCTTGTTGTTAACTTACTTTTTATAGAAGTCCATCAAATACACCCATTTGATAGAAGTTTTTCCTTAACATGTTGGAGCTAGGGTTTACTTTAAAGACACGTGAAAAAATTCAGGTCTAAATTGATTCCTCATATCAAATGCTAGGCTCATAGTTGATCTTTGTTTTAAGCCAAATCAGATCATTAATGCACATTATTTAAAAATAAGCCATGGCTGTGATAAGTTTACGATTGACTAGATGCTTGTTTACTCTTTCTAGTTTTGAGATATAGAAAGAAAATAGATGGGAAATAAATATTAATTTTTGGCAATTTTGATGTTTGCTTCTCATATCAAGCAGTAGACCGGATCTACTGGATGCAGCATTGTTGAGACCGGGTAGGTTAGATCGTCTTCTATTTTGCAACTTTCCATCTTGGCATGAGAGATTGGAAATTCTTACGGTACTTTCTAGAAAGGTATGTTTTTGGATAAAACTGTTATATAAATTCCATATATCTTGTAATGGAATCATGGCAACAAACATTGCTAAATGATAGAAATCAGAGACATATTACTGTGAAGCCATGTGTCTCAACTGTACAACAGAGACTCTATAGTTTATATAGGCTTAAAAGCAATTAATAGAATAATTACAAAATATTCTATCCTGATTTACACAATATGCAGTAAATACATGGATCCTTATCTTGTATTCAATAGACATGTTAGCAAGAGAATTTCTTTAATGTCACTATAGTAATTTGTAATATCCCTTAAGTTACGGAGTCTTTTAGAATCTTTAAAATGGAAAATAGAAGTGTATACTCAACATAAAATGGATGATAGAATTCTCCACCTCAAGGGTTTCCCTACCAGAAAACGGGCATGAGCGTCTGACAGTTTATACTAGCCCTTAGGCACTAATGAAGGAGAAAGAGGTATGAAAATATACTAAAAGTAGGGAAATAATAACGAAAGACTTGAAACAGGTGAGACGTAACTTGCAAGAAAGATACTGTAGGAAAAGTGTTGGTTAGAGAAACAGAGGCTCAATATACTATCACTAGATCACCATTCTTACTGTAGCACCACTTGGCATTTCATATTTCGTGTAAAGACGACTGTTGTTTTTAAGACCAAAAAATATTAAATCACCATTCGTGATCGATCAAAAAGCTTTTGTATAAATGATTGTGAAAGCAACTTTTCCAAATGAATTATAAGGACATCGTAAGTGTTCAGGTTTTATTATATGTTCGTTGTTGGCTGTGTCACTATTGTTGGTAACATTGAATTTCACCAAGATATGTGCGTCTTTTATTAGTCAGTGCTATCTTTTTACGTGGATACACTGGTTCTGTTGACATCTATATCTATCAAATTGATGCAGTTACCAATGGGCAATGATATTGATTTGGCAGCAGTAGCTAATATGACTGAGGGATTCAGTGGAGCTGATCTCCAAGCTCTCCTCTCAGATGCACAACTTACAGCAGTTCATGATATTCTGGACAATATCGATACGTCTGGGTCAGAGAAAACACCAGTTATTACTGATGCTCTTCTAAAGCTCACTGCATCCAAGACCAGACCATCTGTTTCTGAGGAAGAGAAAAGACGACTCTACAGTATTTATCACCAGTTTCTGGATTCAAAGAGATCTGTTGCTGCCCAGGTTTTTCTCTCTCCCTATTTTCAGTTAAGTTTTTGTATTTTCAGTTAAGTCTTTATATTAAAGTTGGGGTTTTATGTTTAGAAGCACATTTAGACAGAGGCAGTCCCACATTGATGGATCAGGGGGGAAAATGCATGAATCAGTTTTAACTTACTTTCATATAATTCTTAAAAGCTGAATAAGGTGATGATACACCATTGAGTTCATCTGAGTTTCAAATTTTATAACGTATTCAGTTTCTGCCAGAATTGAGTTCAAACCTTGTTTAGGGATGTGAGTCAGAGCTTGTTGCTTGGTGGATACTAGGTAATTGACCATGAGATTTGTGGCACGTCAATTAAAATACATCAGCTTGTATAATAAGACAACTCTAGAAAACCTTTGGTTAATATCTTAAAGAGCCAACATAATAATTGTTGCTTTCTCACTAGTCAATCTTATAAAAAGTAAAAACATTCTTCATGCAAGTTCAAAATATGTCTAAACTTGTGAATACCCTCATACATTTTGAAATCACTAAAATCTATCTCAAATTATCTTCATTGACTGAAAATGGTGATGTTACTTCAACCGTAAAAGGAGATGATAGAGGCTTTCGTGTGATGTTAACCTCAGTTTTCTATTATGGAGTCTTTTTTTTTTTTTAATTTCTCAAAACACTAGCCTACATGAGCAAGTTATGACCAAGAAAAGACTCTTATGTATCACACGTAGATTTTCTTTAAGTAGATACATATCATACTGGGTAATTGCATTATTTTCCTGATTTAATTGGGCAAATAATAATTATGCAAAGAGATATTTCATGGTTTTCTTTGTCCACCGCACTTGCTAGAAAAAAGATTAAAATTTGTACATCACTGTGTTTTAGCTATGTCTTTTTTTGTAATGGCTGCAGTCAAGGGATGCAAAAGGCAAGAGGGCAACTCTAGCGTGACAATCAAGTAATAGAGTGAATTTGTTGATAAATAAGGTGGTAGCTGCTCTTTGGTATTCTTTTTCTCTTGAGGATGCCTTTTTTGTTCATTTCTACCTTACTATAGTAAATTTGTACAGTAGTCGGACCGATGTTCAATCCACTACATGTAATAATGTGAATTCTCAAGAAATGTGGGAATAAAATATAGAAGTTAGAAGTCCCACATTGGCTAGAGATATGCCATAGATAGCCTTTATATGGGTAGTGCAAACCTTAACTCTCAAGCTAGCTTTAGTGGTTGAGTCTAGGCCTCCAAATTCTAATATGGTATCAGAGCTTATCCTAGATCCATTTGTTGTTTGTTGTGAAGACCTCCCATATTTGGGCCACCCGTTGTTGTTGATTCCACGCTCCAGCTTGTTCAGTCCTGGACGTGAGGGAGTGTGTTAGAAGTCCCATATTAGCTAGAGATATGCCATTGATAGCCTTTATTTGAGTAGTGCAAACCTTAACTCTCAAGCTAGCTTTGATGGTTGAGTATAGACCTCCAGATTCTAATAATAGAAAAGAATGAGTTTCTAGGTTATTTTTTCCACCGTAAATTTGTTTTCAGTCATGAAATTACAAGTTTTATTGGGTGGTGATGGCTGTAGTAAAATCCTTGTGGAGAAAACTACGATCGCAGAAGTTCTGTATATTGATGAGAAAATCATCATTTGGTAATTCATTGCAGAATGTGCATAGTGTACACTGGCGCTATTCTGGCACACAGTAGTTAATATGCTTTGATTATTTGTTGGTTGTTTTGTTATTTGGCAAGTTGGTTTATGCAGCAGCTTACGATTAGAAACATTTGATGGATAGCTCTTGTTGAAGACTCGTGCAGAAAGTTTCAGCTGTGGCTCTAATTTCGGCAAAATTTCCTCTTTCCCCGGACATGATAAAAGCTGCAAGATGTTGAGAGGTGGAGGCAAATGAAGAAAATTTTGAATATGATAATAAAATTGGATATAGGGTGTTTAGTGCAAGATCTAACAGGTTTTCTAACGGCTACATGATCATCTATATTAAGATACAAAATATGACTCTCCGAAACAGAGATAAATTTATCATTCCTTTTCTTAGGAGGTTGATTATTCTTCGGTTCAGATTCATGACAATGTTGAGATGTGGACATATTGTCTTCATGGTTCTTTTTCACAAGCCTTTCCTTTCCAAATCTTGTTTTCTACTTTGAACATATTCTCTTTAGATGACTCGTCATTTTATGGCATTTGAACTAGTTCATCATTATCATCATTTTCAAGATTCTTGTTTTTTTTTTTCATGAGAAAATGTAGGCTGATATTCATCAAGTTCCTTACTCATACCATGAGTATGTTAGGATGGATTGTGAATCATGACCATTTTTTGTAGGTTTGGTAGTGGGGAATTTGTTATTGAGTCTTAGAAAATTTTGTGATAATAGGCAATGACAAGTTATTTAAAAAGCTTATTTTTTATATTTTGAAGAATGTGATATCCATAGTGACGGACATTTTTCTTTTTTGATCAAAACAAATATATCCTTCCTTTGAATCACTCTTCATCCCAAAAAGACATTTTTCTTTTTGGATCAAAACAAACCTGAAGTATCAGATAAGTGTATCATGTGGCAAGATCATCCAAAATGGGCAAAGTTATTGTCCATAAAGACAATCTTTATGGACCGTCCATAAACTAATCAATAGACAACAACTTTACTCATGCGCCACCCATTTTACTCGCGCGCCCCCCATATTACTCACACACTCCCCAACTTTCTCGCGCGCCCCCCAACTGACTAGCGCCCCATATTTCTCGTGCACCCCCCAAATTTCTCATGCACCCCCCAAATTACTTGTGCACCCCCCAAATTTCTCATGCACCCTCCAAATTTCTCATACACCCCCAAATTTCTCGCACACCCCCATATGACTTTTGCCCCCCCAATTTTTTTTTTTGATCCCCTCCACATTTCTATCTTAAACCATTTTGCTGTGGAAATGGTTTCAGAGATATGCACTCAAAAACCATTAAGTGCATAAGATTGTTTTAGATTACAACCCTATAATTAAAATAGAAATGGTTTCGATTGTCTTATATGAGAAACCAAAATTATTGTTAAATGGTTTTAAATACTGTAATGATTATAATTGTACCAAAAAAACTAAAAAATAATGATTATAATAAAAAACCATTAAACCATTTTGCTGTGAGAATGGTTTCAGATGGTTGTAATAAAAAACCAATAGGTGCATAAAATGGTTTTGGAGTACAACCCTATAATTAGAATAAAAACAATAATTGTGATTAAATGATTTAGATTGTCTTATATAAGAAACCAAAATTATTGTTAAATGATTTTAAATAATGATTATAATTGTACCCAAAACAAATAAAAAATAATGATTCTAATTATAGGTTGTACTTCAAAACCATCTTATGCACTTAATGATTTTGGAGTGTATATATGTGAAACCATTCCCACAGCAAAATGGTTTAGGCTAGAAATGTGTGGGGACAAAAAAAATTTGGGGGTGCATGAAAAATTTGGGGGGTGCATTAGAAATTGGGGGGTGCGCGAGAAATTTGGGGGTACACAAGAAATTTAGGGGGTGCATGAAAAATTTCGGGGGTGCGCGAGAAATTTGGGGGGGGGTGCGTGAGAAATTTGGGGGGTGCATGAGAAATTTTCCTCACTTATGGGGGTGTGTGAGTAATATGGGGGGCGCGCGGGTAAAATGGGGGGCGCATGAGTAAAGTTGTCTTTTGATTGGTTTATGGACGGTCCATAAAGATTGTCTTTATGGACAATAACCAATCCCATCCAAAATACCCTTTCCTCCTCTTACTCAACAGGGATCGGTACTAATCAATTCACTTTTACTTACTTCTTTTCCTTGCTATTTCACACAAACATACACTTTATTTCTGTGTTCATTCACTTTTGTGTTATTTTTATATCGCACACAAAGGCCTACAGATCCGTTGGCATGGTGGGGCGGCAAAAAAATATTGGGTGGTAGGGATGGACTCTGCGGCGGTACATGGTTGGTTGGCTTCTACCAAAGACCAATTTTAGACAAGTACAAAATATTCCACGACCCAACACTAGAGGGGACCTCAAGCCCCGCCATGGTACTGTTGTCTTACTTCTTTAGCTTGTGAGAGAAATAAGTAATCTCTAGAAGATAAGACCTCAAGCCCTAGAAAGTAACTTAATGCTCCAAGGTCCTTCATCTCAAAGTGCTTGCACAAGAATTTCTTAAGATCTTCAATTCCAAGAGTCATCGCCAGTGATAATCATGTCATCAACATAAAGAAGTAAGACAACAATACCATTGTTTTTCGAGTAAAAAGAGTAGAGTCATGAGAACTAGAAGAGACATCCAATTGAGTGATAGTACTTTGAAATTTAGCAAACCAAGCTCTAGGTGCTTGCTTAAGACCATAGAGAGCCTTATGAAGACGACAAACTTTATTTGCCTGACAGGTATATCATGGAGGAGGACGCATATAAACTTCTTCTAACTCGCCATTGAGGAAGTCATTTTTGACATCCATTTGCATGAGTGCCCATTTGTGAGTAGCTGCAATAGCCAGAAGAGTTTGAACAGAGGTGATGCGTGCAATAGGAGCAAATGTTTCTTCATAATCAATGTCATACTCTTAAGTGAACCCCTTTGCCACTAGATGAGCTTTGTATCGCTCAATAGATCCATCTGAAAGAGTCTTGATTTTATATACCTATTTACATCCTACCAGAGGCTTATCAGAAGGAGGGTCAACAAGGTCCCATGTGTGGCTTCTCTCCAATGCATGTAATTCCTCCTGCATAGCTTGCTGCCAATGTTGATATATAGAGGCTTCCTTATAGGACTGTGGTTCATGAAGGTGAAGCATAGCAGAAAAACAATGGTAATCCAGAAGATAGGTAGGTGGATTTCTTACCATCAGAGGAATCTCGGTAGTAGGAGGTTCAGGAACAACAGTCAGAACATCATCACCAGAAGTGGATGGAACATCGAAATGGGTTGGAAGCTCACTCGAAGAACCTGCGTATGTCTCAGAACCTGCATATGTGTCACTAGGAAAATAGTCGACATCAGAGTTAGTAAAGAGAGGACTAGAAGTGGACGAGATTGAGGAAAACTTAGATAATGAGGAGAACATTATGTGTTCCCAGTATACAACATGGCGAGAGATGTGGATGCGTTGAGATATTGGGTCTCAACATCTATAATCCATGTGTTAAGTGCCATAACCAAGAAAAGAACATAGACGGGCACGAGGCTCAAGTTTAGTATATTCATGGGGCTAAAGGAGGACAAAACATGCACAACCAAAACCTTAAGTGAGTTGTAATCTAATTTGGTGAGATAAAGACGCTCAAAAGGAGATACATTACCAAGGACAGAAGAAGGGAGACGATTGATAATATGGACAGCAGTAAGAGTTGCTTCTCCACAAATGGGTTCTGGACAAGAGGCTGAGATGAGCATGGCATAGATTGAATCAAGAATATGACGACGCTTTCTCTCAGTCCGACCATTTTGTTGAGATGTATATGGACAAGAAAATGCAGACAAGGTATCCTGCTCACTAAGAAAAGTTAAGAGTTTAGAATCACAATATTCCATGGCATTATCTCGTCGATTTTTTTTAATGATTTGGAGGCCCCGGGCAAAAATAACTTAATTGTCACTTAATTTTTGAAATCAATTCTTTATTTTTAAAAAAATAATAAAATGTAATTTTTTTTTTTAAAAAAATAAAGTAGTAAAGTTATTTATAAGTTATAGAGTGATTGCATTTATAGAAGAAAAAAATTCATTACTTTATAAAAAGAAAGAATTTTTTAAATAGCTTATGCAATATTCAATATGAGGTGATATTTATTATTAAAATTATCTAAATGTATAATGAATTTAATTGTTGTTCAATGGTCATTTGATTGTTAAAACAATCTTACACCATTTCTTTAATTTTTCTTGTCTCTTAAAATAAAAGAAAAAAATGCCACGGGACAGAAGTCGAACCCAGATTTGCACAACACCAATTACTTAACAAGGTAACGTAGACCGTACCGCGCCAGTAGTCATTACATGGAATATTTTCTCCTCAATAATAGTTATCCTATAGTTTAAATGATGGACTTGTAAAAAAAAAAATTTGAGGCCCTAGGCTGGGCTTGCTTGCGTTGCCTCAGGGCAGGGCCTGCCAAGAACCTCCCATAGTAGGTGTGGGAGTAGGACCCCAAATATCATAATGCACAAGATTAATAGGTACTAAAAAATGTTTTGTTCCAATAGTAATTTTTTTTTTTGAAGAAGCTAAATTAACCCACTCAAATTGGCACCAGAGAGAATCGAACCTGAGACCTCAAGAGGAGCACACTCCCAGGTCCCAAGCCAGTACCACTAGACCAACCCAAGTGGTAAATACCTAATAGGTACCACTTCTTATTGAAATAGATATTACTATTGGAGATGGTCTTATCGATTAATATATCACAACGTATCATGAATCGAAATAGCGCACTGACTATGTATACCCCCTACGTACCGAATTCTTTCAAGGTTACGTACTGCATACCCATACCACATACCGAATGAATTGCGAACCAGGTGATTTTGGTCTCATCTTGGAGTGCTGAAAAATCTACTTGCATTAGCTGTGTCTCTTTAGGAGGAACTGCATCTTTTGAAGGATATTGGATTTTTAAAGCAGGCACGGGCAAAGACGAGAAAGGATCCTCTCAATTTTATTTTCCTCAATTTCCCTCTTGTTATATCTTAACCGTTCACTACATTTTCTTCATTTTTTTCTAATTAAAATATTATCACATACTTTAGATCCAATGGTTTAAATGCACACATTATCACATACTTTTGAATTCAATACAATTTATGTCCATTATTTTCTGGGTAGAGGTGGCATGGTCGGTTATTTTGCCAAACCAAATCATATTCAAACCAAAACCAGATATATGGATTTGGATACATGACCATAACCATTATTTTTTATAAACTGGTTATATAACCGGTTATAAATTTGGATACGATACATAATCGGATATTTTTATAAAACCGGTTTAAAAGCAGTTAATTTTTAAATCCAATTTTAAACTGGTTATTTTTAAAACAGGATTAATAAACGGTTAATTTGGTCTGGTTTTTTTTTACGCAGACGAAAAACATATTAAAAACCGTAAAAAAATACACTTTTCTTTTTTTATTCTTTGCAGTAATAATCAGCTTCAAGCCAAATTGCTTTTGATATGTGTTTGAAAGAGATGGAAAAAAAAATGTGAAGAAGACCATTCACATTCCTTCTTCTAGATTTCTTTTTTCCAATTCCAACGAGATAAGGGTAGACAAATTATTAGTGTAAAGATAAGGGATTGTTTATTTTCTAAAAAAAATTTATGTTTTTTTTTATCTGGAACCAATTGGAGAGAATGAGTGTGGTTCGATTGGAAGAGAATATCATCGATTATGGTTCAATTGGAGAGATTATTGTAGATTTGTGATTTAGGGTTCATCACAAATCACAATTGTAGAGATCACACGCACATGGTGAATCGGTGATGGTTTGTGCGTGAATTAATTTTAATAAAAGGACATTTGTTTTCTTTTGTAAAAAAAAAAGGATATTTGTTTGTTTTGTAAAAAAAAAAACCGGATATTTGTTTGTTTTGTAAAAAAAAAGATATTGTTTGTTTTTTTTTTTTTACAAAAACAAATTTAAAAAGGATATAATAACCAATTTAAACCAAATCCGAAAATTTAATTTGGATGGATAATCGACCAGATGAAAATGGTTTGGTTAACAACCATATACCAAAATCCGGATTTTTTAAAACGGATTTGGATCTGGTTATGAGTTTGGACCTTCTAACCGGATATTTTGCACTTTGTATTCTTGAGAAATGGGTGAAAGAGAAGATTTAACTGAGAAGCTAGGGTTTTAAATTTGAATGGTATGCTTGATTGTTAAGTGTTGGAATTGCAATAATCAATGGTGGAAATAGGAACTCTGGGAGCTGGGATTTTACTCTTTGTCTCAGAACACCCCACCACTAGATTTGCCAAAAGTTCAACAAGTCAACAACTATAAATATATTTCACAAATTATACATTACTTGAGATATTTTTGCAAATTCAGAACAAATAACCGGTGGATAACCTGCCATTTCAGACTTGAGTTGCAAGGGATCAATAAGTAATGGGGAAATTTACAAATAAAATAAAATAAGAGAGACTTCTGAGTTGCAAGACTGGTACAACAGTTCACGACAGGCTGTGAATCACTGAAAGCAAAAAGGGGTTCAAGGCCTAAGTGCTAAGGTTCATTTAGTGAGAACCAAACCCAGAAAAATCATTTTATATGGAAGTTGGATCATTAGTAGGTCAGATCCCCTTGTAAACCCATTTTAACATTCACTATTTGGTAAAGTAAACAATTTTGCCTGTAAAATGACTGATTGGATTTCAGTTTAATGCATATGTTCAAATCATGCCATTGTTGAAATTGTAAATAGATAAATCATAAATCACTCTTCTTGTAAGTTACGATACTAGGCCTATAAAACTATTTCGACTAGGGAAAATTCTCTATCAATGCTTTGACAGTAAGCATACAAAATGATTAAGCTCTCCCACTTTGCTTTTTAGTTCTGGAGTCACTTGTTGAAACTACTGCTCCAGAGAGCTTGTTGACCTCATAAAGCAATACAGCTGAGAACAAGAAACTGCATTCATGCAACAAGCATTAGAAGAATATATATCAACAATGGTTTCATTAATATTATCAACGGATACATTTTATGGTTTTTAAATAATAAAGTATCTACAGTTAGCCGTTCTGTTACTTTGCATTTAAAAAACACTATCTTTAAATACCAGACTACGACGGTGCCAAAATACTCTGCTAGTTTGAAAGGAAAAAAAAAGCTTTACATGGCCCTTTTGATTCCATTAAAAAAAATGCTCTCTGAAGCGGAAACATCCATCTAATTTTTTGCTTTTAGCAAGTACAGAATTAGGCTGCTAAAAGTAATTTTGACCATGCTACTTGTAAAAGCTTTAGGTCATCTATTATTTTATTTACCTAAACACACATGATTTCATAATGTTGCCAGCTCTTCTTTTACAATGCCATGTACTATTGCTTATATCACAACAGCAAATCTAGAAATCTGTAATTATTTACCTAAAAGCGCATGATATCATGGCGTTGCCAGTTCTTCTTTAACAATGTAATGTACTATTGGTTATATCACAACAGCAAATCTAGAATTCGATGTTATCATATAGCTTATGATTGTAACAGGCTAAGAATCTACATTGATATATGAGGGGAGGTGAAACATGAATGCCCAGAATCTAATTACATTTCCAAAGGATAATCAATCCACTTAATTATTGTCACTTTACACTACTTAGACAAGAGGGGTGATTGGCATTTGAGATGTGTTTCTTCTCCTGTTTTAGAAAGAAATACTACAGATATCACACTTCCCGGTGAATCTCTTCCTATTGTTCATTAATAAGGGAGAGAGAGAGAGAGGGGTATTGCAGAGAGCATACCATGTAGTGATGCACACTCGGTGGACAGTGCTTGCAGCAATCAAAGCAACTACTTCTGCTATTATGACTGCAAAATAAAGACACTGTCTTCAATTTATGAAAATATAAAACACAATACTGGAAGCTCAGGCATGCATGAATTATACATGCGACACCAGAAAGAATGAAAGAATTGAATGCCTCATCCCATGTTTCATGCAATTCTCCAGAATAAAAGTGTAGATGTTCTTTAAATTTCAACTTAATTTTTATTGTTTTATTGAATTTTGAATTCGATTAATATAAAATTATACAGTTTGTCATCAACATGCATCAGCATGTACTTACCAGCACCCCAGCCAGATTTTGTACCGGTTGTCTCCTGGAAATTTCCAATGAACTGCAACCAAAACGTAATGTAAATATGAGTAACTTAAATTACCTTGAAGTATTTTGCTTGAATAGAGATCCCATAAGAAATATATGTGAAGGAGAAAATATAGGTAAAAATAGCATTCACATATATCTTGTTAACATACAACAGTCCACTTAGTAGTAGTACCTAACATGAATAAAAGATCCTCTGTATTTGCTAAAGTAGGACTATATCGATGAGTGAACAGGAAACCACTGTATACACGAACATCAACCTATGAGCTATGAAGTGATAAAAGTGGTAGTAATTTTCTTGGTTTTCTAAAAATCTTCTGACTTGCAATTTACAAAATGGATCTGGAAAGAATTATGCAGTACACATTTTGATGCCTTTTAGAGGCAAACCTTCATACAAATTAAAATAAATTATAATATAGCGAAAAAACCAAACACTGTGATGCCTTTTAGAGGCAAACCTTCATACAAATAGAAATAGATTATAGTATAGAGCGAAAAAACCAAACACTAACGATAGTATTGAAATAGATGTTGTAGAAATGGAGTAAGCGGTATATATTTTTCATTTCCTTCTAGTATATATTTTTCAAAATATGGATTCAGAACTCACAGTTAGGAGCACAAGAAATAGAAGAGAGCTGATGAACCCTCCAAGTATTGTGTATAATTCCGAGGATGCAAGTTTCCCACGGTACATTTCTTGAAGCGAGAGGATGACAATGAATAGAAGAAAGGAATATGTCATGGAACTCCCAGACCCTGCCATGGCCTTCTCATAGCAAGTATATCAATAATAGAAAACAAAGAAGAATAATTGTAAGAATAGCCAAAAACCAAAATCATCATCACTCAAGAATGATAAAATCCCTTATACCAAGCAGCTTGGAATCTCTACTGTCAAAAGTGGTATATACTAGTAGTATAATCTACAAAAACATTTTCATCTAAAAATCTATGAAAAACTATTCAAAAATTCATTCGAATGACCATATGCTAAGCTTTTCATCAACAAGAAACAGTAACAAATTGATATAATAACTGCTGCTAATCAACCAGAGAGTTCTAACACATCGATCTGAAGTTCTCAAATGTAAAATAACTGAAAAGAAACCCTAATTAAAAGTTAAGAGATGAGAATTTCATCAAATCAATAGAGGAATTCATTGTTAAAGTAAAAACAAAAGCAGCATGGAAATGAAAATCCATTCCTTCCAGTCATTTCGTGATTCCCTTGGAATCTCGCATTTTCTCAGCAAAACAAACGAAGAAAAAGATGAATACGTACCTCACTCAGATCGGAAGATGCAGATTCCAATTCTCAGTTCAGACTTCAGATCTCTCTGCCACACGCGATCCTCGTGTTTGTTTTAATAAACACGCGCTCACATTCTACAGCGAAAACTCTAGGGCAATCTCGGTATTTAATAATAATCAAAGGACAAAATAGTCTTATCAAATAAATGTTCTTACAGGAAACGACGCCGTGTTGATGATAGTGTAGTGTTGTAACTGTAAGTAAAGTGTAACCGTTTTTGGTATCTACCGGTGGCCGTGTTTGGATGGCGGAGTTGCCGGAGTGTCCGGTGTGTCTTCAAAACTACGACAACGAAAACGCGATTCCACGAGTTCTATCATGCGGCCACACCGTTTGTGAAGCTTGTCTTGTTGAGCTTCATCAGCGATTTCCGAACACTATTCGTTGCCCGGCGTGTACACAGCTCGTTAAATACTCTCCCAAACAAGGCCCTTCTTCTCTTCCAAAAAACATTGATCTTCTTCGACTCTGCCTTCAACAACAAGACTCTTCAGATAAAAATCAGTTGCGGAAATCGAATCAACGGTCCTCGATCAACGATGAATATTCAGCTCGATTCTGGTCTGATGAATTTTATGTTACTTGGAAGGATTGGATTCTTCCGCCCAACGCTGTTTCGGTTGGCAAGGATGGTTTTAGTTTGTTCAGTTCGAGTTCTAAGGGTAGGGTTTGCTTTGGAGTTAACCGTACGGTGAGTCTTGTTCCTATTGTTACTTTGCCTACTGTTAGTGATTTGAAGTTTAAGTTTAGTTATGTTGCTTGGGTTATTAAGTGTTTGGAGGGATTGGACGAGGCTGCGAGGGATGGTTTATGTTTGATTCTAGAAGCTTCCATGAGGCGGGGTAGGTTTTGTAAGGTTTATGGGTTGTGGAGTGAGGTTAGTGATGGTACTTTGTATTTGGTGTGTGAGAGGCATTGTGGTAGGGTTTTGGACAAGTTTGGTGGATTGTGGAATGGGGATGGTTTGGAATTGGATAAAGGCGGGGTTTGTAGTTTTGCAATGATTGCTAAGGGTGTCGTTGAAGCTGTGATTGCTTTGAATTTGGAAGGTTTGGTTGCTGGATGTTTGGGACTTTTGTGTTTTTCTTTTGATGAGCTTGGTGGCATTTGTATTGATTTGAATGAGGTGCTGGTGATGGGAAGGAAGATTAGGGATGGGGTTTCTGGTGGTACGGGTGATGAACATGAAGCGATGTGTATGGATTTTTTGGACAATGAGATTTTCGTTAGCCCGGAGGTTTTGTCTAAGTTATCGAACAAGGGGATTATTATCAGTCCAGAGAGTGGGGATTCACGATATCCAATTGGGTATGGCTCGGATGTGTGGTCATTGGCTTGTATGTTGTTGCGGCTTCTTATAGGAAATGCATTCCCTCAGATTACCTTCGAAGTGAGTGAAGCGAATGACCTTGATGTTTCGGCTAGTTACATTTCTTGGGTGGAGAAAGTTAGTTCTGTTTTGGAAGAAAAAATTGGCTCTGAATACCTATCACTTAAGCAGACTCTTTGCAAATGTTTGGACATCAATCCGGTAAGCCGTCCAGATGTGGTGGATGTAAGGAAATGCATTCAGGATGTGTTAGTCAAACATCAATTTGGTTTTTTGGGAGATACAGAGGTTACAGTAAATAGGAATAACATAGACCACCCTGTGATTCTTGCCATGTTGTTCCAGTTGGTTGAGGACAGTTCTAAGGAGCTGAGAGAACATGAGGTGAAAGAAGATGGTGGTCAACTTGATTTTCTTCAAGGTGCGGAAAACAAATCCGATGAAGACTTTGTTGCTAGCTTATCTAACGGAATGACTGGAATGACTGAGCTTAAAGAACTGCAAGGCCATCTTGGTTGTATCACTGGATTAGCTACAGGAGGTATGAAATCTGAGTTTATATTCAAACACTGTAATATCTATCAATCATATTTCATGATATAATCTGTTGCATGTCTGGATGACAAGCTACATAACACTATTTTCGAGGTATAAATCACCGTTTAGCAAGACCCAATAAATTATATTTCCATTTTGTTGTCAAAGGGGTGAAGTGGGCTGTGGGCTTAAGGGTTTCAATCAAGTGATAAATAGGCTATCCGATGATTGATATTTGCCATGGATTTGGACAGAAGATGAACCTGAGGCTTTTGAGTTGGTTTGGTCACAGTTTCTAATACCTTCCATGCTTTTCCTTAAAATGTTATTACTAATGTGCAATTTGGTGTGGTACTGTTTAATTAACCTATATGCTAGGCTCTTAATTAGAATATGCGCCGAGGTTGATTCACCTATTTCATGGGTAGTGTTTCACTTGTGGTGTTGTGATTTGTTAGTATATGTGATGATCATGCAATGGAGAACTATATTTCATTCTACCAATGATTTGTTTTTGTTTCACAGGGGGATATCTGTTTAGCTCCTCTTTTGATAAAACTGTTCGTGTATGGTCCTTGCAGGTAACACTTTTAAATCACAATTACCAGAAAACATTCTATTGGGTGCTTTCCAAATAGCATAATCTCATTAATAATCTTTGCACGAGGATGTCATCATTAAATTTAAAGTAAATGTAATGAAATTAGAAATTTCTTTTGATATACCTTTTTGACATTTGCTTAGCACTGCTATAAAAACAGAAATGTTAATAATAATTAATAACCCACTCTCTAATACTCTCTTTTTAGGACCCATTCCCAAAATAGTTGGATCCACTTCATTTCAATCAATAGAAGAACATGTGTTTAAAAGAGAGTGTGATGCTAGCACTTCTCAGTTCTCATATACAAATAAATGAAAGGAAGTGAGAAAAATAGATGGATGAGATGATTTCACATTTCCATCGGTGATACACATGCTTCCCTTTTTCTTTAAAAAGAAATAGTTTTCCTTTTAAAAATAAATTTAAACAAGCGTGTTTGCTCTAGAGTTTGTTGAATTGTAGATGACATCCCAAATTATAATTCTATGACAAATTGCGATCAATATATTTTCTTCAAATGCACATGTGCTTTAGCTATGTAGGAATATTACACTCTTCTCTTTACATGAAACTGAAAAATAGCATCTTGAATGCTAGATTGTTATGCAACCTCAAAGCATGATCCATAATAAAAAAAATTCAAGCTACAGTCTTTTGCTACTGAGTAGCATGGTTGTTATTATGATACAGGCTCTTCCTCAGTTATTCTGTTGACTAAGTTTCATCCATGTAAATTTTATGTAGGACTTTTCTCATTTACACACATTTAGCGGTCATGAGAATAAAGTCATGGCTCTAGTTTATGTTGATGACGAAGAACCATTGTGTATAAGTGGTGATGGTGGTGGGGGCTTATTTGTATGGGGGATTACTGCACCTCTCAGGCAAGATCCCTTGAGGAAATGGTATGAGCAGAAGGATTGGCGTTTTAGTGGTATCCATTCCTTGGCTGCTTTTGGAAATCTTCTCTACACTGGAAGTGGAGATAGAACAATAAAAGCTTGGTCATTCAAGGTGAGTGTCGTTTTCATTGTATACACATGTTGCAGCCTTAGACAAAAGTTTCAATGCAAAGTGCATTTTTTGGGTTGCTGTACTTATTACATTTTTCCAGGATGGAACTTTGATGTGCACAATGAATGGCCACCAATCTGTAGTTTCCACACTTTCAGTATGTGATGGTGTTCTTTACAGTGGTAGTTGGGATGGAACCATTCGATTGTGGAGTCTTAATGATCACAGCCAGTTGGCGGTACTAGGGGAAAATTTGCCTGGAGAGATGAAGTCTATCCTGACTATTACTGCTAATAGGGATTTTCTGGTTGCAGCATATGAGAATGGATGCATAAAGGTTTCTTTCTTTTCTATAACTGCGTTCCTTCCCTTTAAAAGATCAAAGAATTGTAGCTCATTTAAAATGAAATATACACTTGATCTCCATGTAATCATCTCCTGGCATTGTTAGGTAACATCTCTTTTATTTTTTGCTTGTTTAGGTCTGGAGAAATGACGTGTTCATGAATTCCAAAACATTGCATAGTGGTGCCATTTTTGCTATGAGTATGCATGGAAAATGGCTTTATACAGGAGGTTGGGACAAAAATGTTAATATACAGGTAGAAATGAACATAGTGAAGTCAGCTTTCTTTGTTAATCATTTAATCTTGTGAAAATTCAATTGAGATTGTTGAAGTTATAGGCTTTTACACAAAACATGGAGAAAACTTGAGAGAGAAGATGTAAGATATGAATGTGTACAGCTGACAAAAAGAATAGAGTTTAAGATTTTGGGGAACTAGTTAGGAGAATAGTGAGACACAACCTATCAGGGAGGATGGTACCGCCCCATGTTGGAGTTATCAGGTTTTACATAAATAGGAAAGGAAGAGAATAAAGATTTTAAATTATGAATATGTTTTGATATGATTGATGATTTGATACAAAACGACTATTACACTAACCCTAATTTACACTAATATTAATTAATTAAATAGGGAAACATATCATGATAATATTAATAACCAACAAATATGAAACTAATCAAGAGATAGTATAAGATACTCTTAGATAAGATACTAATCTTATTAGATAATCTAATATACCTCAAGATAATAGATATTTTCTGTATTAAACATTGTTGTATCTTCGAACTACAGATATTATTTGTTCAATTATCATATAAAATCATTAAATAGAGTATTGAATTGTAGGAATTATCAGGAGATGAGTTAGAACTGAATGTCAACGCATTTGGATCCATTCCTTCCAGTTCTGTTGTGACAGCTATATTATGCAGCCAAGGAACACTCTATGTTGGGTATGGTGACAAGTCTATCAAGGTATCCTACTTATTTCAATGGTGTTAGTTGTTAACTGTGGCCTCAACTAATATTTTTGTATTTCAACAATAGAGAGCGTGCTTTGTGTTGCACAAATGAAATATTGACATAATTGAAATCACGTGCTTTGGTTACACAAACTTTCCCATTACACTTATTTACTTGTCTCGGTCAATGGAAACTGGAAAGAGAAGATAACTCAACCTAGAGCCGTGTAGAGATTTTTTTTTTTCTCTCCTCGCTCAATAGAAGAAAACGCATTTTTAATACTAGACAAATTTGAGGCATCCCTATGTGGATGATCAACCAGGAAATATTACATGGTTTATGTAATATAACATCGGACCTATTTGACAATGAAAATGTATCAAATGATAAATTTCTGCTCACTCCCAATGTTTACTGAAAAAAGAAATATTTGAAACTTTGAAAGTGTATGTTCAGCTTTATAGGGATACCACATAAATTATTCTATCGATGGTGTAAAGTTAAACACTTCTGTTGAAACATGTTACTAGATTCTATACTTTCACAAGCAGATTTAAATATGCACACCACACCCCTAACAGAGAGTTGATTTAAAGTTTATTATGCAACGCAATCACTCCTTTTTTTGTCTCTTTTGCGTATGCCTATGAAATCTTCAAGACTAAACAGCTATTACTAATTTGATTCCTGCAGGTTTATCATGCTAAATAGTATAAATTTCACTAGCTACAGCTGTCGTCAATAGTTTGATTGCTCAATTCAGTCGAATGCTCGGCTTCCAGAGTGCTTGTTAATGAACAATTTTCTGCCATATGTAGATAAGACAATCCAAAAAATTATACTTACAGGGTGTTATGTACATATTTATCAACTAATATTTTCTTTTGGGGGCATTGGTTCTTGGGGTTTGTATAATTTGACAAGAAGTGATTATATTGTAATGTATTTAGTTAATATAATCAAATTATATCCCACCTTGTGGTGCCGGGTTATTATCCATCATGACAGATACTTTTGGTTAGTTAACCGTTTCTTTCAGGCTTGAACAATTGGCAGCAGGGATGTAAATGTTACTCAATCCATTGATAAAACTCACAATGAGTAGGATATATGTATTTAATAGATTTGGATAAAATAAACGTGCAATTTCTATTATGTGCAAGAAATTTAAAATAGTATTTTGTCATAAAAAAAAAATAAAAAATAGTAAGTTTGTGTGTCAACAAAAAGAAAATAGTAAGTTTGTATTGGAACTTGTGCATTTTATATTAAATGTATAACTTTTTAATCAATATTTATTGTTTTTCAATAAAAAAAGTTATTACCTCCGTACCAAATTATTATTATTATTATTTTTGGTTTTCACTACTAGTTTAATTTGGTTCGGGGTCAGTTCTGACATCAAGTGGTTCAGCACCCTCTCGATCGCAGTTGCGGGAGATCGAACTATGGTCCTCCCAACCTCCGTACCAAATTATTACTCTCTGTTTTTTCAATTCTTGAATTGTAAATTAACTCATATTTTCTCTTTTCCATACAACATTAATTACATTTCTTAATTTGTGTAATTTGATTAAAACGACTTATATTGTTGTATGGAGGGAATATTACTTTTTTTTTTTATAAGAGAGAGTACTACTTTTAGTTGATTTAACATGTATAATATTGCACACGTCAGACAAACCTAAATAATATTATTAATATGACTTAATAGTTAAGAAATAATTTTTTTAACCTGTTTTAATATTTACTACTTGAAATTTACAAAAGTAATAAAATATAAAATATTGTCAATAATAGATAGAGGGAGAGAAATATAAAAGAATAAGAAAATACACACAATAAAAATTATTGTGTGGTCCTATTACCCTATATTAAAGTTGCATAGACACAATACCAATATTAATATGGCTTACATTATAAAAAAAATTTAATACTCCGTTTGGCTTAGAGGTTGAAGATTTTATGCACAAGCTGATAGTATCATTTTCTATACCTTGTTTTTTTACATTTTTGAACGTTGGTTTAGATAAAAAAAAAAGGTGGTACTACTACTATAAGTTGTGCAATAATTACGGTAGTACGTAAAAAGATTGTCAGGGTACTTCTAGTTTAAAATTTTGGGAACCGGTGGTAACCCTAATTAACAAAAGATTATCAGGGTGGAAGAGTCGCTCTCTTTTTTATGGTGGTTGTTTGATTCTCCTAAAGTCTGTTTTGACTTCTTTGTCTGTTTATGCTATTTCCTTCTTCAAAACCCCCTTAGACTGAGTCTCCAGATTTGTGGCAATGGCAGTCTGTTTATCAGCTATTGACCTCTCAACATCTTGAAACTTTGGATGCAGCTGAAGATCTTATATGACACAAACGGGTCCATTAAATGTGTCTATTTTTGCTTGGAGGCTTTTGCGTGACAAGTTGCCAACTAGAGTAAATTTGGAAGCTCGTGGCATCATCAGTCCAGAAACTCAATATTGTGTAGCCGGATGCGGTTGCATGGAATCAGCTCAACATTTGTTCTTGTACTGTAGTATCTTTGGTTCTCTTTAGTCGGCAGTTCGGCCGTGGATTAGCTTGTCGTCAGCGGATCCTCAAAATTAGTCAGATCATCTTTTACAATTTACTTATTCATCAGGTGGTTTACGAATGCGGCGCTCCCTTTTGCAACTAATATGGCTCTTATGTGTTTGGATTATTTGGAACGAAAGAAATCACAGGTCACTTAGAAATTCGGAAAGGTCCTTACATCAATTGTTGGACAAGGTCAAACTTTATTCTTATTGGTGGTTAAAGACAACAAACATTTGTCTAGTTTTAAACTACTATAGTTGGTGGTCGAGTCTATTTCCTTGTTTGTGCATTGACTAACTTTGCTCTTTTATGTGGTTTCTCTTACTATTGTCTTTTGTAAAATTTTGTAGTCTTTTTTAGCACACCTTATCTATGGATATTTATTATATATATCTCGTTTTGATTTGTTAAAAAAGACATAAAATATTATGCGCGTTAGAAAAGTTACAGAAACATTGAAAATAGTCAAATGATCTCCGCCAAAAAGCTGGCCCGCGCAAGTTGATGGGAGGGATTCTAGGGCTTAATGCAAAATATTTGATGAGTCTAAAGTGCAAATTAAAAATTTCAGTTTCTATTATTTTATTGTCTTTGTTTTATATACTTTATATATTTCCTATGTGATTTAATCTTATAGGTAGGTTTTTGGTTTTTTATGTACTTTTTTCCATCACTATTATAAATAAAGTAAAATTACACTTTTGATTTTTTATCTTATTTTTTTGATACGTTGACCTTTTATCTTTTATTTATAACATTTTGGTCCATTATCTTATTCTTTTGTAATATTTTGGTCATTTATCTTTTATTTGTAACATTTTGGTCCTTTAAAGAAGACGAAAATATTAAAGAATTGATGAAGATGATGTGAATATATTCATCAAAATTATGAGTTTTATTTAATTTTAATAAAAAAATATCTTAAAAAATAAAATTCACCATTTTTTTAATAAAAAGTAAAATGAGAAAAAATGTTTATATGTGAATGTTATAAAAGATAAATGACCAAAATGTTACAAATAAAAAATAAATGACTAAAATATTACGGATAAATAAGATAAATGACCAAAGTGTTACAAATAAAAGATAAAGTAACAAAATGTTAAAAAAATAAATAAAGGCGTTGTAGTTTAATTTTGTCTATAAATAAAAAAAAAACATTTTTTAGGTCGATATATCTAATTTATCTTTTGGAGACAACAAACCGTTTTTTATAACCGGAAAATGTGTTATCACTTCTCTTCTTGTTTTGGAGACAACAAACCTTTTTGTTTTCTTCTTCAGTTGAAGGACTCTGAGAGTGAGACTTCAGACTAGCATCAACTCTTCTCCTTCCTCACGCATGACGCAACATCATCTTTAACAACTCCCCCTCTTCTATTCATTGTTCGCAAGTTCAAAGCACAACATAACCACACCTCTTGTCATGGCCACACTCTCACACCCATTCCCACCCTTCTTCTCCATTCAGAGAACGACTTCAACAACCCACCCCAATGCCTTCTTCATTCGACCTCCTCCTTCCTTCACACGCCTCCCACAACGTTCTTTCACACCGACATTCATCGCCGCTGCAACCATTAAGGTCTATTCTCTCCGTGCCCATCAACTGTTCGACGAAATGCCATAACTTACTGTGTGTTTGACTTTGCAGGAAAATCTTGGTCGCATTCATAAGACTTTCACTGACTTCACTAGCTTGAACCACTGGGTAGTTAGTGACTATTTCCGATTAGTGAACTCTGTCAATGCCTTTGAGCCTCGGATTCAGGCGCTCTCCGATGACCACTTGGCTGCCAAAACTGAGGAGTTTCGTCTCCGGCTCAAGCGTGGGGAGACGCTTGCGGATATCCAAGCTGGTTCACTATTCTTTTACTCTGTTTTTTCATTGCTTTGATTGATAATTAATCTTTGAACTGCTGGTTTTGATGGAATTTTGGTGAAAATGATTGTTTCAGAGGCGTTTGCTGTTGTTCGTGAGGCTGCCAGAAGAAAACTTGGAATGCGCCATTTTGATGTTCAGGTCTCACTCTTTTGCATCCGTGTATCTTTTTAAATATAATATAAGTCCCTGCAATTATATTGTTTTTTGTGTTTATTCCCTGTAAGTTTTTTGTTTATATTCAGTTGCTGCAAATTAAAAAATAATTGTTTTATTGGGCAACATGGCGCCACTCGTCATGATTATATTGGGCCACATATGACATCAGGGACTAAATCATCAATTTCTGAATTTGCAGGTACTAAAACCAAACAAAAAAACTTACAAGGACTAAAACCAAAAAATACTATATTTCCAGGGACTAAAATTATATTTAAACCAAATAATAATAGAGTACGGTGTTAAAAATGTGAAAATTATCTATCCAGATTTTGACAATCTTATAGTTTGTTATAATTTTGAATGTATTTTTATTGCAATATCAATTGTTAGAGAGCGCTTATAGTTACAGAATAGCCAAATCCATTATATTCTAATTCTATGCATATTTAGTTCATAGAAGACTAGAAGTCGGTAATTGTTCTTGATGAAAATTCGTGTTATTAGATTATTGGTGGAGCTGTGCTGCATGATGGGTCCATTGCTGAGATGAAAACGGGAGAGGGGAAAACCTTAGTCTCCACACTGGCAGCATATCTTAATGCTCTGACCGCTGAGGGTGTCCATGGTATGTGTTAATGCCAACAATTTAAAGCTTTGATTGGTTGTTGGCCAATTTCTCCAGGTACTGCAGGCACTTAGCTTTACAAAATGACATGATCTGACCTTGATTTCATTGCAGTTGTAACTGTGAATGATTATTTAGCTAAACGCGATGCTGAATGGATGGGGCGTGTTCATCGTTTCTTAGGTCTTTCTGTTGGTCTTATTCAGGTAAATTTTCTCTGCCAGTAATAAAATTTATTTTTATCTATGATGTTTTTGGTGGTGGGATAGATATGAGCATGTGTTTCGATGACATAATGTACACATGGACTGGGTCTGGTTTTCAATAATTTTTGTAACAGTAAATGCATAATATAATTGAAGATTTTTTTGTATTAATTGATAAAAGCTCACAGTAGCCATCTACTGTTAAACTTATTATTTAATGTTTGCATGCACAGAAGGGGATGAAATCTGAAGAACGGAGATTCAACTATAGATGTGATATAACATATACCAATAATTCGGTAATTACAATTTTCAGTTACTATGTTATCTTCTTAGTTTTGCATTTATTTATTCACAGTGCATGTTTTCTTGTGTTCCTTTTCTTTCCCGTCATCATACATTAGGAGCTTGGCTTTGATTACTTGAGAGATAATCTTGCCGGAAATAGCGAACAGCTTGTGATGAGATGGTAATATGTATTACTTATATACAACTCTGATGTGCTTTTTTCTTTTTGGTATGGAATATGATTGGATTGCTGGTGACTCTTCTGCATGAGTACAGGCCAAAGCCATTTCATTTTGCTATTGTTGATGAGGTGGATTCAGTCTTGATAGATGAGGGAAGAAATCCGTTGTTAATCAGTGGTGAGGTAAGCTAAAGAGTCATTTTTATTGTGGTCAACTCTTATTAATTTTTTTTTCTTTTTTGCAGTCTAGTCTGTCATAGTTTTGATGTTTAAAGGCTATCTAGCCTGTGTTTTTTAACTGATTGAACTCAATGGTATACTGTTTCATGCTTCTCCTTATGAGTCACAGGCTAGTCAAGAGGCTGCACGGTACCCTGTTGCTGCAAAAGTGGCCGAATTGCTTACACTGGACATTGTGAGTAAATTTTCCTTCAGTTCGTCATACCATTTGCTCCCTCTCTCTCTCTCTCTCTCTCTCTCTCTCTCTCTCTCTCTCTCTCTCCCCGGCCATTCTGTGAACTTTATTTTATTGGATAACTTAAGAAAATAGTTTTATGTACATATTTTATTTTGTTAACAGCATTACAAAGTGGAACTCAAAAATAATTCAGTGGAGTTGACCGAGGAAGGAATTACTCTTGCTGAAATGGCTCTAGAAACAAATGACCTTTGGGATGAAAATGATCCCTGGGCTAGGTGAATTTTCTTCTGCTTTGAATATTTATCGAATGAAAAACTTTACCTTTAACTTTGGTTTCTGTTTACTTTTTTTTTTAATCCAATGGTTGCTCGAGAAAAAGTAAGTGATAATTAACATAAACATATATTTATAGATTTTTTCCATTATGTTTTTTTTGGGCAAATGGTATAACAATAACATTCCAGTGCAGGGTTACATTTTTTTTAATTCCGTTAAAATAAGAAAATAAGATACAATTAGAACATTACAAAAAGAAAAGAAGATGAAACAAATATAACTCGACTTGTGTAATGGGCACTCCTTGAAAAGGCCACGCGAGATTCAATTTTCTCTATTTGACACCTCATCTGGAATCATGACTTTGATGTAGACTTACAAGTTACATTAGTTATCATAATCATTATTATGCTTATACTTAAGGAATACTAGCTACTTTATGGGGAATTCGAGCTAACACGTGATTAAAATGTTTATGTTCAACCAGTTATACACGAGTACTAAGAGTTGAGTTACTGCAGATTTGTGATGAATGCTTTAAAAGCTAAAGAATTCTATCGCCGAGATGTGCAATACATTGTCAGAGATGGAAAGGCTTTAATTATAAATGAGGTAATATTTTCAAGGTTTCTTTATGTTTTTAATATTAAGCATTTTTTATTTATCTCAGCATACCATTGATGTGAGCATGCAATATGACATTAACAATCCAAATTAAAAAAATTGCAGGTTTCAAAGCCCTTGCGCTCACACACACATACAAAATATATATAAAATAATAAAAAGGGTATATAGAAGAAGGGATAGATTCATCGTGAGTCTATTATAGGCTTCTTCCTAAATATATAACAGAAAATTTAAGGTAAAGAATTCATAATTGATAGAATCATATTATACAATTTTCAAGGATTATTATGTTGGGTCATGAGGGGAGCATATGAGTCCGGGGGATCATCACATTAAAACTTGAGCAATCACATATTGGATTGAACACCACATTTTCACCCAAAACCTCAAGGCATTAGGTATATGGGTCTTGTCACTTATATGTTGCTCAACATCCACTTTCCATCCAATGCGAGACTTCTAACACTTGACACACCAACAATCTCCCCCTCAAGTGTGAGTCCATCCATTCATCTGGGTATGCTCCCCTCAAGCGGAAGCTTTTTCATCCACATACACTTGCACTGTTGTCGGGACAACTTCAACGGGACATGCCACCTGGCCACTACATTGCCAGGAAGACTTTTGAAACAAAGAGCCGATCACATCTAGTAAACTGTCGGCTCTGCAATTTCCTCCTAAAACCAGAGCATTGTTAACAAACATATCCTACCTAGTAGAATTAACCATGTACAAGTGCATGTACAACCATACAAGATAGTATCTAATTATTTTTGATAATTTCCTCTCCACCCTTTTTATATTTCCTTCATCGGTGAAGGTGACACTCCTACTCTGGTTTAGGTGAGGGAAAAATGAAATGACGAAATTGCGGTAAATGAAATTGATACGTGATGAAAGTACTCTGGTTTATTTTGCTGTTTACTTTTTTTTTCTCATACTATCTGCCTTTTTCGGATCTAGGCAGATTTATAATTAGAGGAAAGAGGCAGGGAATAAATTTTAGATGAGTAATCTTCTAACCTTGGCATCACTCTCAGAGTTTGAGTGCATCATACTATGAAGGAAAAAGCAATCTGGCTGACATATTATCGTTGGTATTGTAGAGCTTATAAATCATTCTTCCTTGATAGCTAGATACAGAACTTATGTTGGATTAATCAAAGCATGGAAACTAATATGCATGGTAGTTTTATATCTCTAAAATTACTGTTTTCCAGTATTTCTGCAGCATTCTATGGCTTTCATTTTCATTTAATAAATACTCAAATACCTTTTGCTGATACTTCTTTACGAATATGATTATATATATGATAAACAAAATTTGTCAGCTGACAGGAAGAGTTGAAGAGAAAAGGAGATGGTCTGAGGGGATTCATCAGGCTGTGGAGGCAAAGGAAGGTTTGAAGATTCAGGTATATATGGAGGTTCTCTGATTCTTTTATTTTGTTGATGACATTAATTTGATCTTAATTATTTGATTCTAAGTTTCGATGTTTTAAACCTGCACAGGCAGATTCTGTTGTCGTGGCACAAATCACATACCAATCATTATTCAAGCTTTATCCAAAATTGTCAGGAATGACTGGAACTGCAAAAACAGAAGTGAAGATTTAATTGATCTGACAAATTTGAGTTGTCATTACTAGTACAAGTTATGCATGTATGAAAAGCTGATGATAATTATATCACCATTGTAGGAGAAAGAGTTCTTAAAAATGTTCCAGACGCCAGTAATTGAAGTGCCCACAAATCTTCCTAATATTCGCAAAGACTTGCCTGTTCAAGCATTTGCTGTAGGACATCTAATATTTATTATTGATTCTTCATAATTGTCATTAGTTGTTACAACCTTGATTGTACTTTGTTATTTTTTCCATGTATATGATTTTCGACTTCAAGACTGCTCGTGGGAAATGGGAGCAAGTTCGCCGAGAAGTTGAAGATATGTTTAGACAAGGGCGTCCGGTCTTGGTTGGGACAACTAGGTAAAATTGTGTCTGTTTTATGAATGTTTTCTATTACTTCTTTTATATTGAGCATTCTTTTTCCAGAACAATTGATGGTTACTTTTACTTCTTTCCGCGCCTGAAGGACCTATATATATTGCTCACCATTTCTTCACGGAAATGTTGTGGACAGATATGCATAGGGATTGAAGAGTTTTATTGTGTTTTGGACTTGCTTCTTATGTAGTATTGTATTTTACACCTTTTTAAAGGGATGCATTGTAGTTTGTACTTTTAATTTTTTTTTAATAAGGTTGTTTATTGAAAGCAAGTAATTAAGTACAACAATCTGTCAGTGTTGGCTATTTCATGTTATACATTAGAAAAAAACCTTGCTCTAAATCCCTTACTGGAAATTTGTTTTTTAATTTAGGACGATAGCAATCCCATCAATTGGAAGAAAGAATGGTTGTTGTGTCTCTGTATCTCATTATCTGTGAATGAATATTTAGTAGGTTAAAATTGATATTTCTATGGTCTATGAATTTCAAGTTACCAATAATTAATTGAAAGAAAGTTGAATTTTGAAATTATTAATAAGGGCACAGTCTTGCAAAAAATTATTATTTCTAGGACTATAAACCATTACTAGGTCTACGATCTACACAATTTCAGTAAAAAGTTGAACTTTGTCCAGGTTTCAAGTTTCAACACAAATGGCAAGCCCAAAAAGCCTTCATCACATTTTTAGTGTCCTTATAGGTCAACTTTTGGGATAGTTGGTTTGTGACAATTATCTTATGTGTTGTTACGTTATTATTGAAAGAATGAAATTTAGTTTTCTCCCTTTGACGATTATTTTTCTTGGCATTAATGTATTGCACTTGCAGTGTTGAAATCACCGTGTTTGGGATAAAATATGCTCTTTGAAAACCACCTTTTTTACATCAAACCACATTTCTGTTTTCATTGTCATAATCGTTTGTTGTATCTAATGATAATGGAATCTTTATCCTGGTTTACCTTTTCAGGATGCATATTATATATATATATATATATATATATATGGTTTAGACTTTAGAGAATAATTATTTTCACTCTTTCCGTATGCAGTGTAGAAAATTCTGAACTTTTGGCTGGTCTGCTTAGGGAGTGGAATATTCCCCATAATGTTCTGAATGCTCGACCCAAGGTTTGTGAAAATTAACGCACTGTACCCTGTCTTTCTTACAAAAACATAGATAGCCCTTCATTTTCTCCTCCAAGTTTTGCCTTCCTCACTAATTCTCCTTACCGCCCCTCATTTAACTTACTCAGTATGCTGCGAGAGAAGCTGAAATTGTTGCACAGGCAGGACGGAAACATGCCATTACAATATCTACAAATATGGCAGGCAGGGGCACAGATATAATCCTTGGAGGAAATCCAAAAGTAGGTATCCAAATATGGATTCTAGTATGTTTCTTTATGACTATTGAATGTCTGGAAAAATAATCATTTACACCTTCTATAATTTATATGGTGTTTTTTTATTAGTCATGTCCCTTCAGCATGAGTTGGATCTTAGATACAAATTTATACATTTTTTTATGGGTATAGATGCTTGCCAGAGAAATTATAGAGGATAGCGTGGTTCCTTTTTTGACACGGGAGGATCCAAATAGTGAACTTGCCAGTGAGGCCATGTCTGAAAAGGTAATTTTTTGGAACTGGTAAATATTTTGAAATTTCTTTGTTTTAATTTTATTTGTTAAAGAATAAAGTTTCTGGATGAATCTTTTGATATAGATGCTTCCAAAGATAAAGGTGGGATCATCATCATTAGCCTTACTGGCTAAGACAGCCTTAATGGGTATGTGATTTTAGTTGAGAATTATTTTTCATTTCAGATCAAATTTGCTTGTTTAATTTTGTTACAATTACGTGCTTTTAACCTGAAGGTGTTATATTCTTTGCAACATGAAAATTTTCAGCAAAATATGTATCGAAAAGTGAGGGTAAAAGTTGGACGTATCAGAAGGCTATATCTCTTATCTTGGAGTCTGTTGAATTGAGTCTTTCGTATAGTTTGAAAGAGCTGGAGGAGCTTGCCAATGAAGAATCTGAGTTCTACCCACTTGGTCCAACAGTAGCACTTGCTTATCTGGCAGTTTTAAAGGATTGTGAAGAACACTGTTTGCATGAAGGGTCTGAGGTAAAAAGGCTTGGGGGTCTTCATGTGATTGGTACATCTCTACACGAGTCCCGAAGAATAGACAACCAGGTGGGTAATTAAGCATTGCAACAGTTAAAGTGATAGTATATTAGATCTTGTGATTATCTCTTGTACCGTTACCCTTGAATGATTAATAAATAATAACTAGGGAAAGATGTGAACTAACATGCATTTAGTTAGGGAGAATAATATTAAATTGTTATGAAAATAAGGACAGAAAGATGTTAACAATCATTCCAATTATTTAGGGAACAATTTTAATTTGTTAGGAGATAAGGGAAAAGCTGTTTCGGCTTGATCTCCCCCACTTAAATGTGGTGGAGAAAGGGGGACCTATTCCAGACCTCCATGTCATGAAGTCAAAGATGTTTAACTTTATACCTAAAAGCTTAAATTGTGAGGCGAAAACACTTGAATAGTTATTATCAATATCCAAGACCAATGTTTTGCTCATATTTCATTAATTCATTTTTAATATTCTTTTCGCCTAGCTTCGCGGCAGAGCAGGAAGGCAGGGGGATCCAGGGTCAACACGGTTTATGGTCAGGTAGAAATAGTATATTGCTGCTGCTCTTACTACATGTTTTTTATATACATAAACCAAAAAGGGTGATTCTCCGTCTTATAGAAAAAATATTGTTTTTATTATTGGGTGCTATCTTTCATCTTTCTATTGGTATTTACTCAATATAAAAAATAGAAGACAGAATTCAATAATTTTCTTGGTATTTGTGGATCCATGCTAGGTTTCGGTTTTCATGCTTTTACACTGGCATGCTAACAAACCTTCAACTCATGGATAAGAGAAGAAAAATAGAGTGGGCTGTAGAGTTTTAGGTCAAGGGAAATAATATGTTGTGGGAGGAGAAACAGGAGCGGGAGTAAAGAGGTAACAATAGTGGGAATGTAAGTAACAGAATGTACACAGTACAAGTGGCAGCAACATATTGCAGAAGAGATTTGTGCAGTGATGAACAAGGAAAGAGGATGTGAGCAAGGGGTGGGAAATAGTGGAGAGGATAACATACCTTTGGAGAATGTAAGTAACAGAATGTACACAGTACACGTGGCAGCAACATATTGCAGAAGAGATTTGTGCTGTGATGAACAAGGAAAGAGGATGTGAGCAAGGGGTGGGAAATAGTGGAGAGGATAACATACCTTTGGAGAATGATCTGATTGTTTAGGCCATGAAGGGCCGAGTTTTTGTACTGCATTTTTTTCCACTCGGTATTTGTATTGTGAGTAGTGTTCCAATAACTGTATCCTATAACTTTGAGTCCATATCTTTTACTTTTGGTTTTAGATGTACTGGCCAAATATATCCAAGAAATGGTCTCACAGCAGATGTTTTTGCAGAGATATAGTTTACATTTGTTTGCATGTTGAAAAGTAAGTAAACACGTGTCTAAACAAAAGCAACAAATACTTGCTTCTCACATAATGTGGCTTTGGGACGTAAGGCCAACCATAGGAACACCTATCCAAATATGCTTAGTCTTGGTTGTTGAGTTGAGAGAATATATAAATGAAAATATGGATGGAGATGTCAACCATAGGGTCCAAGTAGGGTGGATGAAAGTGTGATATATAAGAGGGAAACACCTCTTAAGTTTAAAGGAAAGTTTTATCGCACAACCATAAGATTTTTAATCTAGAGCTAAATGTTGGGCAATGAAAAAGCCAAGAAGAATGTAAACTTAATTTCGCGAAGATGAAAATATCACGATGTGTTGGTGGTTAAATAAGAGATGATAGGATAAGAAATACAGTCATTAGAGATTTGGTATAGGCCCTCAGCAGACAAAGTTTTAGAATCTCATCTCAAGTGGTTTTGGCATGTGTGAGGAAGACTTGTTGGAACACTTGGTAAGGAGAGCAAACCAAACGAATGATAGCCCCAAATTTAGAGGGGATTAAGGAAAACTATAAGGTAAATGATGACCATTTAATGCATGACGGAACGTTGTAATGTCGATGGATCCATGCCGATTTGCCCAATGCAAAAAATCTTGGTTTTCGGTTGTTGTTGCTGCTTTTGTGATTAATCTAATTTTTCGTTGAAGTATAAATTTGGATTGCTGTCCTGCATTTTTCCTTACAAACTACAGAATGAGTTTAACAACTGGACATTTTTAATACTGTCTGCTTCTTTGATATTTTGTTTACTTCCGTGTTTTCTTAGGTTAGCAAGATGACCGAGTGTGTAGTATACTAAAAAGGGCTGTTAATAATTTCTTACAACATCCCATGCTGTTATAGCTTGCAGGATGAGATGTTTCAAAAGTTCAATTTTGACACTCAATGGGCTGTTCGAATTATATCAAAGATTACAAACGATGAGGATCTGCCAATTGAAGGTGGTGCCATTGTGAAACAGGTTATATTCTACTTATTTACATATGTTTGGTCTTGTCATCTGCTTTTCTTCACTTTCTCTTTCGTAACCAAATTTCTTCTTTTATAACAAATACAGTAAACTGTTTTGGTTTGTATCTTCTATTCTATTCATATTTATCTTTTCTATGTGATCTATGTCTTTTCATAATTTTATTCATTTATAAATATTTCGGATGGTTCTTGATGAAACCTTCCCTCTACTAACTGGAATCATCACATATATATATAGCTCTTGGCATTGCAAATCAGTGCAGAAAAGTTCTTCTTCGGCATAAGAAAGAACCTCGTTGAGTTTGATGAAGTATTGGAGGTATGTTTCCTTTATGAGATGATGATATTTCCAAAGTAAATTCCAAGTAAATTCCAGCGTGATTATGTATTTGGTTTGATGTTGTTTACCAAAACCACTCCTTTTTGTAATGATATTATAGATTGATTAGCTAAACTTGCTACTTTGTTGAACAATGTTTATAGGCTTTTATTCTTTAATAAACTTTGTTCCATTATTAAGAATATCTTGCAACAACGTGCATCCAAATCTCTATAACCAAAAAAAGATGCAAAATCAGTCACTTATTTTTTATTAATATTATTGATTATGATTAATAAGAAGTCTCTCATTCAATCAATGAATATTAAACCTAAATTCTCCTCTACTTTGTCATAATTTCTTTTACGCTAGAAATCTGCTTGATGTTATTGCTTTTTGGTCCTTTATGATCTGAAGTTTAACCTTAGACACACCATGTTCTTGGTATGATTCTTTTACCAAATCTGGATCTACAATAACTCATTGAATACCTTCAACAATATAAAAAAACCCTTATCATCCCCTCTTTATTAGATAAGTAGACAGAAATACTAAGGTTGGAGAACACAAAATTTTCAACAAAGACAAACCAAAAGGAGAGAAAACAGCTAAAGATAGAAAAATCCTAAAGACCGGTCAGTTTAAGTGAGCTATCTAGTCGCTTTCCATGTCCGAAAGACTGATTTTTTCAAACAGAGCTTGTGCCGAACTCCAAAGACGAACCATGAAAACAGTACTATCCCATAATAAAAATAGAGGAGCATGGTGCTATCTGCTTCATTAACTTGGATCCTCAAGCTATAACGAGAATTCCTGCCTCCCTAATGAACTCATGCATGGGACAGAACCTTGACTTCCAACTATGGCCTGATCCTGAATTCCTGATACATGACCAGAGTAAATGGTAAACGGTTGGAGCCTGATCGGTATCTTATTGTCTCTACTCTCTTCTACCTTCAGCCATCTACTTTCACTATGTGTGTTGTTATTGAGTTTTCTAGTCTTCATTGCTTTTTGGATAATCTGAGTCCCAATAAGTTGAAGAAAACGGTGCATTATCTCTCACAATTGGAATCTTTAGAATGTGAGTCGCGTTGGCTTGGAAAGCATATTAGAGTCTTTTTCGTAGTTGTATTTATAATTGGGCTATTTTCTTATTGTTGTCGTTCAATTTGATGCTTGGAGAGGGTTGTGTTCCTTCTATCTTTAGGTATATTATATAGTTTATAATACCTTTTTGAGGATTTCTCAAGATGTACTTGGATATTTTTTTTAATGAAAATTCGGTTGAAGCTGTTAATATCTTCTAGAACTTCTCACATTTTGCATAGTGACTAAAGAATATTTTATTGTTTTGATTCTTCCATGACTTACAATGGCATTACCTCAATCTTGTTGCCTTTGTATATATAGAAAAATGGTATAGGAAAACATAGGCATATTGTCCTTTAATAATTGAACTTTTGGACTTATCTTCAATTCTGCAAATAATCTCTATAAACTAATTGCTTGAGTTTTTATTTAATCAGGTGCAACGAAAACATGTTTATGATCTAAGGCAGTTAATCTTAACAGGAGATGACGAAAGCTGTTCCCAACACATATTGCAGTGAGTGCCTTTGAATTCCACGCCCGTTAAAATTAATTGTTAAAATTTTTGCATATGCATAGCGAGTAATATTAGTAGTTACTGCTTCACAGGCAAATAGTACCAATTAAGTCTAATTTAGGAGATGTTTCCTCTCATATTTAATACTGAACTTGTGTGGATTGATTAGACACTGTTATAATGAGCTACACCTAATGTGGATTTATCTAGAAATGTGCACTGAATACAAGTCACAGATTTTTTACTGTCAATAAGTAGATCAGAAGGTGCGCGGTTGTACAATGAAGTCCATATGGATAAATTTTTTCAAGACATGCAAGTAAATGATGTCTTTGTTGCCAAATATTATATTCTTTTGGAGGCTTGAGAATAAAATTTATTTGATGTGCCTAACATGTAGACACGTAAATGCTTCATTTAATGTCAGTCATTTTTCTTTTACATGGGTCGGCCTTTAGTGGTTGGTATTAGCATGAAAGATTGCACACCCAGTATATATAGTATTTTTATTAGAGTTATATTTTTTATTAGAGAATAAAATTTATTTGACGTGCCTAACATGTAGACACGTAAGTCATTTTTCTTTTACATGGGTCGGCCTTTAGTGGTTGGTATTAGCATGAACGATTGCACACCCAGTATATATAGTTTTTTTATGAGAGTTATATTATTTATGCTGAAAATCTTACATCTCAATCACACCAGAGACTTATATTTATCTAATGAATGTAATAAATTAAGAAACATGTTCCTATTATTTTATTACATGATATAAGAGGAGCCTTAGAACATCAGTTGAAACTTTTGTCATGAGATTAGGAGCTCTTAGGTTCAAACTGTAGAACAAGCCTGTTGCTAATGCGTGCAAAACATGGCTGCCTGCAACACATCTACAATCGTCCAACCCTTTCTTGGACCGTACCACGGCAGGAGCTTTATGGCACTGGGTTTCCATCTGTACTATATTTACATTTACATTTACATGGTACACTGGACCTAGATACAGATTTCTAACATAATATTTGCCCTTACCTATATGCAATTTCTGTTAGAGTATTGGTTTTTGTCCATTTTTCATGATCAAGGTGTATTTTTTAAAGTTATATGTCCTCTTCTACTTCTGTTTGGTTGTTTGTTTGTTTATGTATCTCTTATATATTTACTTGTACTGCTCATAGGTACATGCAAGCAGTGGTGGATGAGATTGTCTTTAGTAACATTGATCCATTGAAGGTAGTTTATTCCCTCCAGCAATGTTGTTATTTCTATCCCCAATTCCTCTTACTTATTGCTTTGTATGGGTTTTGTAGCATCCTCGTAGTTGGGGTTTGAGTAATCTCTTGAAAGAGTTCAAGACAATTGGTGGAAAGCTGTTGCATGGTAGGCTCATTTGCAACAACTGTGGTCCTTTAATTCCATCTGTGCAAATACTTTATTCTCTTCATTTTCTCGTTTTGGCCACTCAGTTTATATTATCATTATTAATATGCTCATATGGATTTTAGCAGAATCATTTGGAGGGATTAATGATGACACTTTACTAAATTCACTTGGGCAACTGAATGAAGTGAATTCAGTTGATGTTGTCAACTTTTGCCTTCCAAATTTGCCAGCACCTCCAAATGCTTTCAGGGGTATTCGCAGGAAGAGCTCTTCATTAAGACGATGGCTTGCTATTTGCACTGATGATTTAACTGAGTTAGTTAACTGAGTTCATTGCTTTATTTTATATATATATATATATATATATATATATATATGAAATTTGATAGCATTCGAAAACTCATTGATTGTCTGTGTAATGTAGGAACGGGAAGTATCGGACAACTTCTAATATCCTTCGCAAGTATCTTGGAGATTTTCTAATTGCTTCGTATTTAGATGTTGTTGAAGAGTCTGGTTATGATGAGAGACATGTAAAAGAGATTGAGGTCCAGCATTCTATTCAACTGCTTTTTTCTTAATGACTGCCTTTTCTAGATTTACAAATGTCAAGAATAGCTTCAAATCTGCAAAACTAGTTAGTATCAGATGTTAATAATTACATTTCACATTATAATTGTATCCACAATTTTCAAATCAAGTACAAACATAAAAGCGTGTTTCCATGTATGGAACTAAGAGATATTGACCATATTTCATCTGATTAATATTGTCCAAATGGTAAATTATGCTTTGATACAAAGCATGTGCATTGCTTTTTTATGATTTTTTTTGCTTACTGTATTCTAATTGTTTCTTGTTTACTCATTTCTTCAGAGTTTTCAGTTTCTCTTTCATTTATAAAATTGAGTATTTATTATTTTTAATATTTTGTTAACAACAGAGAGCTATTCTTTTGAAAACTGTTGACTGTTTCTGGAGAGATCATCTTGTAAACATGAATAGGCTCAGCTCTGCGGTAATTTTTCCTTTTGCTCTGATGAATCTTTTTGGCTTTGTTAACCTCTAAAGGCTTGTCTGAATTCTGGCAGGTGAATGTTAGGAGCTTCGGCCACAGAAATCCTCTAGAAGAATACAAAATTGATGGTTGTCGGTTTTTCATCTCAATGCTCAGTGCAACTCGAAGGTTAACTGTAGAAGCACTTTTACGACATTGGACATCTCCGATGGAATCCCAAGAATTATTTTTATAATAAACATTTGAATGCATTGTGCATTAAACTATAGAAGCACTTTTAGTACACAATTCTCTCACGAGTTTTCAACTTAGACCACATCTATTTTTCCCCCAAGGATTTATATGAAGGTAAAATTTGCAAGGCCAAATTTTTGTACAATGTTATTGATGTTTGACTTGGTCGGTGTGCATGGTCTAGATAACATAAAAGTGGGTCTGTAGAATAATTTCAAGACTCAGGGTTACTTCATCTATCAGTAATGTTTATCCTTTTTCCTGGTCTGTCAAAGTTACGGAGAAGATACATAGAGATGTTCACAAAAATTATTTGTATATTTGCATCCTATTACAGGTAATGCATGACAAAATTTGCACTGTCTCCTTTAATTGAGGCTTGGAGAATGGTTCTAACTTGTGATTTTTTCTTTATAACAGGGCAATCAAAGGAACTGATCCTATTTATTCAGGGGTTTTGCTTATATTACATGTGTTTTGCTGGTTAATGGTATTTTGGGCTCTCATTGATGGTGCCTAGTGCCTAGAACGGGTTTAGTAAGATCAACGCCAAACACATCCAAGTAAATATCTTTTCCGTCCTCTTTTCTTCTACTGAAAGAATAAGTAGCCAATTTAGATGTTCATTGATCTGTCAAGAGAGTCAAGGGCTATAATGAAAGTCATAGTCCATGTTTCTCATGCTTGTATGTACTTTTTATCGTATTGTATGTTGTAAGGAACACATGTAAAATATGAAACATATTTCACTCTGCATTAAATTAGACAATAGCGATGCCTTTCTAGTTTCTCCACTCAGGGATCAAACAATAGTGTGTGATTCTTCAACAAATATTATGCGCCTGTAGTATTAAACAATTAACATTTGTGCTGTGGTCAATGGAATGGTTCCTTTGTTATAAAATGAATGGTGAGGGTGGGACTGAGACTCAATCTCTGATTTACTGACCCACCAAATATAACAACTTCGAAATTAAATTCATGCCAAAATAAACTGAATTGAAGTGAGAATATATTTAATGCAAGTGTCAAGTTTTGGCTTTTGCAGTGAGAATGAAATATTGTTAATGTCACTATTAACTAGTTGAAGAAGCAATCATAAGCTGTAACCTCTTTTGTCCTAATCTACTCTCAATATCTCTTCATTAATAATCATAGCTTTTTTTTGGTAGTTAGCTTTATATTAATTAATAACTTAAATTATAAGTTTCTTAGTGTTAATGTTGTTGATACGTTGTTGTTGTCACTGTATTGTAATACTATTGACTAATCAGAATGATTGAGACATGCTTGGTTCATGAACAAAGACTTTGAAAAAAGTTGTGGAGGAAAATGGAAGAATTACATGGTGTGTGTGTGTGTGGATATGTTCTAAAAGAAAAGCTGAAGAAATCTCAAACAACACTTCTAGTGGTGGAGTAAACACTGCTTTAATTGGGAATTTAGATAGAACAAGCGAAAGATAAGTGCCTTGTATTAGTAAAACACACTTCTGGTCAAACTTAGGTTAGGTATGGATATGGCACAAAAATAATTTGGAAGCTTTTATTGCTCACTGTTTTATGTATCTTGCTACAAATTAATGAAAAACGTGTACATTTAATTATGCTCATCTAAATTCAGAAGTAGTGAAAGTGATATGGTTTGAAGTTGATTGTGGTTAAGTGCATGAAGCCAATAAATGAAATATGTCTTCCTTTGTGACTGATGGTCGTATATAATTTTTTTTATACAAATAACGTTAGTATGATTAGTTTTTATACCAAGAGTGGGATCAATTTTTTTATTTCTTTAACTTAATATGGTTAGAAAGGACAACTTGTGCTTAAAATAATTTATTAATGAATTTCATTTGGCTTCAAAAGTAGTACTGCACGAAATTTTCTCTTCCCACCCCCATGACTCTTTTTAACCCCCAAATATTCCGATTTTATCCCTGTCCAAAAACTTCGGAACATATTTTCTGAAGTGTTTCTAGTTCAAATTCTTCAAAAACTTCGGAAAATACATTCCGAAGTTCATATTCAAGGCAAAAAAAACTTCGGAAAATGCGTTCCGAATTTTAAAAGGCAAAAACGGAAATCCATGGGGAAAAAGAGTCATGGGGGGTGGGAAGAGAAAATTTCGTACTGCATTACTGCTTCTGTTGTTATCCGGTATAGCCCGTTAGCAAATAGTACTGCTTCTGTCACTAAATAGGACTCATTCTTAAAAAAAATAGCACTACATGTTAACTTCTATTTTTTAATTACTATATAACTAGTAGAAAGCTTTCACTGTCATCTAGTTATAATTAATTTCACTGTCATCTATTATAATTAATTTCCGTCGAATATAGGACACATAAAATGATTTTTTTTTCCTTCAACTGAATTTTTTTACACGTAAAAGTTTAGAGATGACCGGTTGCTTATATCTGAATTATCCCAATATATTGTGAGTTATACTGGAGAGTATGAGGAATAACGGAAAATATGTATTTGGATACAACATTAAATAAAAAATATTTGGACGCACACACAAAAGAAACAACTTTAAAAGAGCGGGATCTACTTGTTGGAGAATGAGTCGAAGCTATAATAAGATTATTTCTAGTAGAAGATTTTCAGACTCCTCGGATAGAGAGTTCACTAATAGACCCTAGATAAGTAATTAGAATCTTTTCTATCCAGATCATGAATGTTTGGAATCCAAATTATGCAAGAAGACATTGCATTTACCAAGTCTAATTGAAGATTGTGAAAAAGTCGGTCTAACTCCCACTCCTGTATGGTATCCTTCAATATCGAATGCTACGTACTTAGAAACTCCAGTTCCCTATCAAAGTCAAATTTACAGCCAAGATCATCACTTTAAAAAAGAAACTCTTGTATACTATTATTTAACCATTTTCTCTTATAATTTATTTGTGTGTGCACTCAAATATTTTTTTTATTTGAGATTGTGTTTAAATAAGTAATATTTCTCCAACGAATAAATGACAAAGACCGCTAAAAAACTTTGACATAACATCTTAACCCAAAATTCTCTTGTTTGCTCTCTTCCATATTATACTTCATCCGTCCCAAAATAAATGACCTAATTTTGACTTAGTGTACTATTCATTTGACCTACTTTGACCATATTTTTCTACTAATATATACATGCAAATATTAACATATAAAATCTTATTTGATTTGTCTCGACGAGTATTTTCAAAATATACAATTTTTATAATTTTTTATAATAGATAATTAAAGATATTAAGAATCAAAGTTGTACATTAGCAAACGTAAACGAAGTCAAATAGGTCATTTATTTTGGGATGAAAGGAATACCAAGTAATGACTCTTATACTAGACGATGAGTAACAACAACTGATGTCTAAAAACACAAGAGGACCTTGACACCATCATCCCAAATACTAGATAAGGAATAACAATAAGTTACTTTATCCGATCCTCATTATAAGAAAAAATTTACTTTATGAGAGTAATAATTAAAGATGCGAAGAAACCTTCGCACTATTAAGTATAAACTTCACCGTATTTATATCATTCATTTAGGGTCTGTTTGGTTCGGGGGTTTTGGAGGGGAGGGAAGGTGAGGTGATATTTTAAATTTTTATGTTTGGTTCAACTTTTTAACGAGGGAAGGGAAGGGGAGAAGTAATTTATATTTTTACCCTTAACCTTATAAACTCAAAATAAGGATTAAATTATAATGGATATATTATACCAAAAAAAATCTAATGGATATATAACCAAAAAAATTCTAATGAGTAGAAAACCTAAATTTTTTTTGTTGTAAAAAAAATAAAACCTAGAATTTTAATATTCCAACAAGGATAATTTAGAATTTTAATAAAAAAAGTGAAGGTAATTTTGTCAACATAATAAATTATGTTTTACATCGCCTCCCCTCTTTAAAAATCCTTTCCCTCTCCTCACCTCCCATCCTTCTCGGTTGAACCAAACAAGCCCTTAACACATAAATAAAGCAATTGACCTGACTGATCTCAACCAATATTTAATTAATTTGAAGAATTCAACTTGGATTTCCAATGAGCATATACTCCCTCCGTCCCGAAATGTAAGCAAAAAAAATAAAATCACGCTTATTAAGAAACTCTAAATTTTACCAAAAGAAACAATTGAGTTTCCTAAACTACCCTTAGTCACATTAAAAATAAGATAAAAGTGGAGCTCTTGGAAACTGAAAAGTTTGTTTTTGCAAAAAAGACAAATTAGTAATGACTAGAAGGAAGGGTATTTTAGGAACAACAGAAATAAAAAGGAATATTTTGCTTACATTTTGGGACAAAAAAAAAAGAGGTTTTTTGCTTAGATTAAGGGACGGAGGGAGTACCTAAACTAAACATATGTTCAGTTAAGAAGTTTCTAGTTTATCAACTAATTAAATGACAAGTAGTTACAAATCATTAGTTTATAATCATCATCTCCCTACAATAAAGGTAGGAGACACCGACCAGGCAACCACTATGCTACTTTGACGTGACATTGTTTATCATTAATATTACTCCTTCTGTCCTAAAATAAATTATTTATTTAATCATTTTTTTATTTATCAATGTATAACTTTGGTTATTAATATTTTTAGTTATCTATTATTAAGAATTATAAAAATTATATATCAAATATTGATCGTGACAAATCAAACATCTCATATACTAATATTTTATGATCAAAGTAGATTATATGAATAATACACTAAATCAAAATTAAATCATTTAATTTAGGACGGAAGAAATATAATAATACTTCATAAACAAAATGAAAGACATCATTCACCACTAAAAGTAAGACATGTATCTATCTATTATAAAGATGATATATAGTTTATCTTAAGTTTTACGTTTGTACTTCAAAATACTCCATAAAAAAAATATTATGTTTGTAATAATTATGTTTTTTAATTTTTTAAGTAATAAATAAAATTTTTAAAATTTTAACTAGTTGTACTGTTAATCTTTTTCGTTATTCTTTATTATAAAAATTTGTTGCACATTTACCTTTTTAGTTAATCTCTTCTAAAGTATGTATCTTTTTCATCAAAATATTAGTAGAAGTTAATATTAGCCGTCACGATACAACAAGGTAATAAAGTTAACCGGAAGAGTAACAATGTAATAAATTAAAAATATAAATTTATTTGTTATCTGTTATCTTAAAAATTCAAAGAAGCTAACTGTTGCAAATGTGAAATTTAAAAGACCTGTAAATATATTTGGCTTATTTTTCATATATTTGATGGAAGAATTGAGCAGGAAATTGTGTCTAAAAAACATAAAGTAAATTAATAGATTAAGTAATTAATTAATACTAAATGATAATAAAGCCGATCTATGTATATATTCATGCATCCTAGACCAATTGTTTGTGATCCTAATCATCGTCGTTGGTGGCTTGTGACTTGTGAGAGACACTATTACTCAGCACCATGTGTTATATTCACTTCCTCTGCTATCACACAAACAGAACAGCATTTTTAAAGTAGTTAGCATGGAATTAATGGAATGCATGCATGAATATAAACTGAAATAATCACTTTTCCCTAGACACCATTATCATTCCCACGTCTTGCTCATAATAATCACTCATCACACATACTGTCTAGGGGGAATGTATTGGACAACATTGTTCCATGAATAGTGCCTCATATTATATTTTTGTATATTTTCTTTTGGTCCTAACTATATATTTTCTGGGGTTAAGGCTTAATCCCCTTTTAATTAGTTTTTTCCTTTTTATTAATAATAATTAATGAGCTCTAGATAGAGGAAATGGAATGATGGGGTGCCATACCTTAGTTGGGATGTTTGTCATTATCTCGATATCTAGATGCTCTTAATTTATAAAAAAAAAACTATATATTCTCATCCCTATTATTTTAGTTTAATGTTAATAATTATAAGTATTCAATTTTATATAAATGTTTTACTAGATCATATTATTATTATTATTATTTTGGAGAGAAATTCATTTGTAGGAAACAAAAAGAATAATTAATGTGTGTCGATATCTACATTTCAGTTTTATATTTGTGTTGAGATTTTAGTTTTTTTCGAATGATAGAGTTTTGTTCTTTTACCTTGGCTTTGTTTAATTGGAGAATGTTAACACGTGGGCATATGTTAAGAAGATAAATGTGGAAAAAATTTATTGAACTTGTGGTGTATTCAAACATTAAATTTTTTGTATCATTAAATATTATATTTCTATTTTTAGATACTTTAACATGTGCCCTTAGGGCACAAGTTAACATGACCCTTGTTTAATTACTACTAGTATGACCCTTTTTAGGCATTCTCTAGACACGATTTGCTGCAAGTTCTTGTTTGGATTTAGAATATTATGGGAAACTTAAATATGTTTTGCATTCTTATGTTTCTCATAATGTCCTTCAGTGTATGGTTAGAAACATCATTGATCATAGAGGTTAAATGGTCTTAGCATTGATTTGACATCCGATTGGTTTTGATCAATTTTTTTGTCGTAGTTAACTCTAAAGTTTTCAAGGGATAAATAAGTAAATTATGATTAATATATTGTCAGTTAAACTCAATTTCTCTTAAAAAATTCGTCATATTTGAAGATAAAAAAAATTGATGTGCGTACAAAATATTAAGAAAACCATAAATACAAACAATGATAAGAAATATTTGTTAATGAAGTTCAATCAATTGCATGCACATCTCTCGTTACATGCAATTTCGTTTTTTTTTTAATTTAGTTGATAGACGAAATAACAATACCTATTGTAAAATCACTCACATAAGTGGAGGAATTTGAATTCGAAATCCAATCACTAATAATTTTGATATTTTTATTAAATGAACTAGATTAGTGCAATTATGTTTAATTATCAATGAAAAATTAAGTTCAATATACACAATTTATATTTATAAATACTACGGATTAAATTACAAAGAACTTATTAAAAGTACATTACAAATTACAAATATATGTTGGGGTGTCACCTGGATTTTTGAGTTTTGTTGCAATACCCCTTTTAAAACCAAAAAAGAAGAAAAAAAAGAAAGAAAAAAAAAACTTATTTAGCCCTAAAAAAATATTATATCAGTCATGGTCAGTCGCTAAGTAATATATTGGGGGTTTCCAATTGTGTTTAATACTGTATTATACAAATCACTTTCAAAGAATTAAAGACCTATGAAGCACAAACACCGACACGGACACCGGACACGACACAGACACTGACACGCGGTAACACCGATAATAATTTGAAAAAATGACATAATTCAGTGTAATCATAAGTGTCGTGTCGGTGTCGGACACTGACACAGACACGTGTCGGACACAGACACGTCTAATCGGAGAAGTGTCCGTGCTTCATAGTTAAAGACAAGTTGCTGACCATTGATTTTTTTTATTTTTAAATGACACAAAATTAAGAATTGAACTATTTTTAATTGACTGATTACTTGAATTTCTCGTCCCATTAGTATTTCTCTTTCATTACACATCAGTTTTTGCATTGAGTTGAGTTGACCTTCAATAATCAAACCCATATATTTCAATCAACTTGCATGCATTTGGGACATTTGGATGGATTGGAAGAGTGTTGTTACTTTAATTTTTGGGGCTTGACATTTGAAGATTTCCAATCTTTGTCTCAAGGTTGGACTCACATTAACTAGTTCTAACAAAGCTCCTGGATTTTCTCATTAATTAACTTCGCCGGATTTTCTCATTAATTAAAAAAATTATGTAAAATAAATAGGGATAGTTTTGGAAAAAAAAATTAATATTATTGATAATTGTAAAAGGGTCTTATAAAAAGAGATAAATTTTTTGTTAAATTAGCTCCTATAAAAAGGGACGGAGGGAATAGGACAAATAAATTATTGCAAATGGCTAATTAATTAAGCTAGTTATCAACGGAAAGGATAGATCATAAAGGCAATAAACGATTGGTTTGATTTAAGTCTCGTATAAGTCCATTTTATTTGTAAAGATAGTAAACACTAGATAAAATAACAGGATAAAATGTTAAATTATTGGATAATTTTGTATGTTTGTTGAACAAAAATAACACTTAAGTACAAAAATTAATTGAAAAACATAGTTAATTTTGTTTGTTTTATACAAATTGTAATTTACTACTTTACGTAAGAAAATTACACTTCGTTAATGATATAAAAAAACAAAGTTGATACTTTATTAATATTGTAAACTACAAATAAAATGGGACAATTTTTTTTTTCTAGCGCGCATAACTTATGTTGTGGAACAGAGTGTATATATTTATTTATATAATTGTTAAAAAAAATACTTTTTTATTACTTTTTTTTTATAGTTTTAATATTTTATATTTATTTGTGGACTGGACTACGGCCCAAAAATGAATGGCCTATGCCCAATAGCAAGACGGTCCAACTTCCCAACCCATATAATTCAAACAAAATATTTGACGGAAAAGATATGACGCCACGCCTCCTAGGCGTCGCCCTAGTCATGAAAATATAACTGCTCAGACGTGACTTTCAAGCAAGATCTATTACGTGGGGAGGGGGTAACCACCCATTACCACCACAATGGTATGGTGGACACGGTGGATAGGAAGCTAAACCACCATCACCATCACGATGGCACGGTGGAGAGAAGGGGAAAACCGCCACGATCATGGAGTATCCATGACGTGGAAGGCAACGACAGTTGAAAGAAGCTCTATAAATAGGAGATTAAATTCTGTTGCAAAGAGATCACATTTTTTGTATACTCAGATTATTCATATCATTCCCATAGTCAATACAATTATCACCCCCCCTTATTTGTTCACTAGAACATTTTGGCGCTCACCGTGGGGCTGCGGTAAAACGATTCACACCATACCACTGCAAAAGTAAGCAAAACCTCTCCAAATGGCTGGAGACAGAGAAAATCATAATAATACCATGAGGTTAACCGAAGCAGTCGCTGAAATCAGACGTCTTCAAGCTAAGGTGACGACCATGGACAAGGAAAAAGCTTATAAGGAAGACAATCATGAGGAAGATGAGATCACTGACTCAACCCTTATCACAAACCCTTCGGGACGCCAAAGTCCCTGAAAACTTCATGTCACCCCACTTGCCAACCTTTGACGGAAAATCTGATCCATCAGAGCATTTGATGGCAGTGGGAACACAAACCGCCATCATAGGCGCATCATATCACCTGAAATGCAAGTTACTTTCAGGAACCCTGAAGGAAGCGGCACTAAGGTGGTATATGAACTTGCCCAAGCACTCTATTGAGAGTTGGCTAGATTTTCAACGAAAATTTATTCAACAACCAGCAACGTCAATGCAGGAGATAATTAAAAGGGCGGAATGTTACATAAAAGACGAAGAAAGCAATGCAGAGAAAAGAACAAGAGGTGCAAGGGAAAAAGACCCAACAAACAGAGGCAACAGAGCTCCATATTTTTACCCACAACGGCGACGCCCACTACCTGATCACGGAGGACAAGAGCCTCATAGGAAACCCTATCATCAACAGTTTAGGCGTGACGTTGAAAGATTACCCCAAAGGAATACACACCTTTGAACCGCGTCAGGGTGTATATTCTAGATGAGATATTAGAGACTGGGTTAACTCAACTACCTCCCAATAGGGGTAAGGACTGTTGGAACAAAGTCGGTCTGACATAAACCTCTAAAGTGGTAATTAATTTTGATGATAACAAAGTGTTAAAATTATAATTGGAGTTACTAATAATTGTTCTAGTGTGCAGAATTATAAGTTAAAAATTCATTCAGAAGCACTACGAACAAATGCAGAGAAGCCAAGCTAAGAAGCTCTGAAAGTCACAAACTGACCATCAGAAGCTAAAAAAAAAAATTCAAGTTCTGAAAATAGCAGTTCTGAAGTCTTGAGCAAGACTCTGAAAGATTTCAGAAGTTGAAGACCATCAGAAGCTACATCATCAGAAGCTGAAGCAAAGGAATTTTGCGTCACTTAAGAACTGACAAGACCAGAACCAATGATTGGGAATTATCTACTTAAGGTCTCTGTCATATCCATGGAAAGGAATATTCGTTTGGACAACGTTAACCTTATCCATAAGTGGAGCGTCTTTGAGGATTGTACGATCGTACTATTATTACCCAAAATGGTTGAGTAATATTCAAATACGCAGAGTAGTGGAATTGTCTTTCTTCCTATAGAAGGCAATTCACAGCCATCAATAGTACGATTACACCACCTGGCATCTTATCACTCTGCAAACGGTCATCACCAATCTTTCTCTATAAATAGGAGACATCATTGGAAGAAATGACTACCGTTCTATATATTGCGTTAAGACTCTGAAGTTCTGACACTCAAGATTTATTTGTCATTCATTGTTCTTAAGCAATTGTGTTGTATTTTGTAAACACCTCATATAGTATATCAAGTGTGTGATAACTTTCATTCTTATTAGAAGTTTGTGAAGTCTCTTGTTAATTGTAACTTGAGCATCTGAGAAGTCTCTTGCTAGTGAGCTTGAGCATTTGTAATCTTGTGAGATTATAGTGGAAATCCCTTGGAAGTGCAAGGGGACTGGACGTACTCTCGATTTGTGAGGAACCAGTATAAAATTGTTGTGTCTTTCTTTCCCTCTCTGATCCTTACTTGTTTTGTGTTTGAATCCGCTGCTATCTTAGTTTTATTTGAGAAAAAAAGTTTTAATTTCTAAAACACAATTCAACCCCCCTTTCTTGTGTTTTTCCACACCTTCAAGGACCACACTCTAGGAGGCAACCTAAATGCATGGTGCGCATACCACAGGTGTAAGGGACACGACACAAAAAAATGCTTCAGACTAAGAGATCTTATTGAGGAATTGATCAAGAGCGGCCACTTGAGGAAGTTTCTAGACGACGCCTCCAACGGCAGAGTCGTAGTCCCAAAGAGCCAGAGAAATCCACAGAAAGATCAAGGAGGAGAGAAAGCATGAGAAGGGAAAGTGGGGATATCAGTTAATACCATAGCAGGAGGATTTGTCGGTGGAGTAGAATCAGGCGCCGCCAGAAAACGGTATGTGAGGCGTTTAGATTTTGAAACAAAATTCATAGAACAGACCTCCGTCGCGCCCGTACCAGATATTTCCTTTACGAAGGAAGACAAACAAGAAGTCATGCCACATGACGATGATCCATTGGTAATCCAAGTCCAAATCCTGAATTGTGATGTAAAAAGAGTGCTAATAGACTCAGGGAGTTCGGCAGACATCATGTATTATGAAGCATTCAAGGCGATGCAACTGACCAATGAGCACCTGATGCCCTACAACGGTACTCTGGTAGGTTTTGCAGGCGAACAAGTTGAAGTCATGGGTTACACCATGTTGCTCACAACTTTCGGCGAAAATGACAACGCAAAAACAGTTAAGGTCGGGTATTTGGTAGTGAAAACTCCTTTTACCTCTTACAACATCATAATCGGAAGACCAGCTTTCAACGCTTTAGGCGCGGCTATGTCAACGCTATACCTATCTATGAAATACCCGTTGGACGACAGAAGAATAGGGACAGTCAGAGGAGATCAAGCATTGGCAAGACGTTGTTATGAGTCAAGTTTGAAGATAAAGCACCGAGCTGTCAACACCCAAGAATCATCACGCCCTGATGCAGAAAAAGGCGAAGTGAACATGATTAGCCCTTTGGACCTGGACCCAAGAGAAGAATTTCAAGACCGTAGGGTAAGTCCCATAGAAGAGCTTGAACAAGTACAAATAGGCGAGGCAACACACCAAACCACAAATCTAGGTACCGCCTTACAACCAGAAAAAAGAAAGAAAATTATGGCGACACTGAAGAAGAATATAGACATGTTCGCATGACATCCTTCAGACCTGCCAGGGATTGATGAGTCGGTAATCACACATAAGCTCTCTATCTCCCAGAGATCCAGTCAATCTCACAGAAGAAAAGGAAGGTCGGTGAAGAAAGGAGAGCAGCGATTGTGGAAGAAGTAACAAAACTAAAGGAAGCAGGCTTTATTGAGGAGATCAAATATCCATCATGGTTGGCAAACGTAGTTATGGTGAAAAAAGCAAATGGCAAATGGAGAATGTGTGTAGACTTCACAGACTTAAACAAAGCTTGTCCAAAGGACCCCTATCCACTGCCAAACATTGACAGGTTGATTGAGGGAGCATCAGGATACAAGATGCTCAGTTTTATGGATGCGTATTCTGGATACAATCAGATCAAAATGAATCCCACTGACGCGCCCACACCGCCTTCATGACCAACACATGCAATTACTTCTACAATGTTATGCCATTTGGTCTGAAGAACGCGGGAGCCACATACCAAAGACTGATGGACAGAGTTTTCTTAGAGCAAATTGGAAAAAATTTAGAAGTTTACATTGATGACATGGTGGTAAAGACCACGGGATCAGGCGAGTATGATCAAGACTTAAGTGACATCCTCGCCTCGGTAAGAAAGTATAACATGAGACTAAATCACGCCAAATGCTCCTTTGGAGTGCAGTCATGAAAATTCTTAGGGTTCATGCTCACCAACAGAGGGATAGAAGCTAATCCAGATAAATGTCAAGCAATCATAGACATGAGAAGCCTGACCTCGATCAAAGAAGTGCAACAGCTGACTGGAAGAATAGCGGCGCTATCAAGGTTTCTATCATGCGCAGGAGAGAAGGCATTCCATTTTTTCTCCACACTCAAAAAAAGTGAAAGGTTCATATGGAATACACAATGTGAGGAGGCTTTTCAGAAATTGAAGACATTCTTGGCATCACCTCCAATTTTGACTCGCCGAAAAAAAGGGAACACTATATATCTGTACCTCGCCGTATCAGACAAAGCCCTCAGTTCTGCCCTAGTACAAGAAATTAAGGGAGAGGAAAAACATATTTACTTTGTCAGCAGAACGTTCAAAAGAGCAGAAGCCAAATATCAGAAAATTGAGAAGCTATCACTAGCAGTTATGGCGAGGGAGTTGAGGCAGTATTTTCAGAGCCACAAGGTGGTAGTGAAGACAGATTACCCTATCAAAAATGTTTTGAAGAAACCAGACCTAGCAGGAAGAATGGTTGCATGGTCTGTAGAGTTATCAGAATTTGATATAACTTTTTCACCAAGAGGCGCGATCAAATCACAAATTTTAGCAGATTTTTATGTTAGAGTTGACAGTGCCAGCAGAAGAAAGCAAAGAACAGCCATGGACGTTATCAGTTGATGGAGCGTCCAATATGAGAGGGGGTGGAGCGGGAGTCGTATTAGAAGGACCAGATGGAGTCCTAATCGAACAATCCTTGAGGTTCGCATTCAAGGCGAGCAACAACCAGGCGGAGTACAAAGCCTTGCTCGCCGGGATGAAGTTGGCAAAAGAAATGAACATAACCGATCTCAGAGCAAAGAGTGATTCACAGCTGGTGATAAACCAAGTATTAGGAGAGTTTCAGACAAAGGACCCCCAACTGGTCAAGTACTTAGAAAGAGTACGAAACTTGGCAACTTATTTCAATTCCTTCCAACTAACTTATGTCCCAAGAGAACAAAATGCAAGAGCAGACTTATTATCAAAATTGGCGAGCACAAAGAAACCAGGAAGCAATAGAACCTTCATCCATGAAACTATTGCAAACCCCGACATAAACGAAGAGCCAATTTTGATGATAATAAAAGAAGAGGATTGGAGAGCACCAATCATAAGATACCTCCAGCGAGACGAGCTCCCAGCTGCAAGAGAAGAAGCCTACAAGTTGAAAAAGATGGTGACATGGTACTCAATGTTGGGAGACAGACTCTACAAGAGAGGATTCTCCGGTCCTTTGATGTTATTTGTGAGCCAGGAGGAGGCAAAAGGAATCCTAGAGGAGATACACGAAGGATCATGTTGAAGCCACATTGGGTCGAGGTCCCTGGCCGGAAAAATACTTAAAGCAGGCTTCTACTGGCCAGAACTACATAGGGATGCAGCCAGATATGTGAAGACTTGTGACAAATGCCAAAGGTTTGCAAATCTACACTATGATGCGGAATTTCTGCAAGTGCACAGATATACCGTGTAGTTATAAAAGATTATCGAACCCAAAGGACCAATAATCGACCTACCGTTATCTAATGTTACTTTGTAAATCTAAGGCTAAAGATTAAATAAGAAGGCTTTAAATTATAAAATATTTTTTTTATGATTTTTAAAATAATAGAAATGCGTATTGCTAGGATGTGATCTTAGTTGCGTTAGGGGGTTCAATATTTAGTTTGTGCTAATAAAAAGGTTAAATTTTTCCCTAAACTATATTGATTAAAATACGCTAATCTCACACTCTCGCGTTATTGACTAGAGTCATATCATTTAAATAAACCTGTCAGTAATTTATTCAAAAGACGATACTTTTTTAAAACCAATATAGATCGTTAGTTCTAAAAAACGCTAACCTCACATTAATGCGGTGTTTAGAACTAATGTCCAATTTCTACTATCCGGTTTAAACCTCACACTCTCGCGCTATTGGTTTAACCCTTAGAGTAATTCACACTCTCGTGCCAAATTACGAAATTTAATTATTAAAAACCGGCTAAAGAAAACCCAATCAGTTTTTACTATCTGGTATATTCCTCACACTCTCGTGTTCTTGGTTTACACCTTTAAAATAATTCTCACTCTCGTGACAAATTATAAATCTTGGTTTAAATTAAAAACTGCTTAGAAAACTATTTCATTAATCCTAAATAGCTCTCGCGAACTTCAGAATTAATGTCCAGTTTTTACTATCCGGTATAAACCTCAACTCTCGTCAATGTTGGCCTATACCTTAAATAATTTTTACTCTCGTGATAAATTATGAAAACTCGTTATTAAAAACTGGATATAAAAATATAGTCGCACTACTTAATTACCGAACCCCTAATAGCTCCTAATTACACATCATAGCAATATTTAAATTTGCTAGACATAACTAAAACTAAAGACATAATAAATAAATAGGCAGAAATAAAAATAGACATAATAAAATAGAGCAATAAAAATAAATACGGAAAATAAATAAAGACAATAAATAAAAACAAATAAAATAGAAACCTGAATTGACTATGAGTACAGACTGACAGCACAACAGCAACAATTAAAATTTTAACCAAGAAAAAAGAATAAGAACAAGTCTTTATCTTAATTCTCTCTTCAACTATTGCAAGTTGGAAGGAGAACATATTTATACTAGTCGGAGACTACCAAAAAAACAAATTGACCGATGTGGGACTTGGGAAAGTGGGGGGCGCGCATGGGGGCGTGAGGTGGCGGGCGCCACTTTGTTTGTGGCAGGCGCCACATTGTTGGTTCAAGGTGGGCTTGTCCCATTCTGTTCCATTTTTCTCCTTTTCGATCCTTTTTCGCTCCTTTATTCAATTCGTTCATTTTTCAACTGATAAAATAAAAAACAAGGAATTAGCAATGATTTATAATATAAAATTAGGAAATTGAAATAAAAATAATTGAAATATTATATTATTTTAACTAAATAAATAGTGTATTTTTGGTGTTATCACACTACGCCCCAGGAGAACCACTAAAATTCGTCCTGTCACGCTGGCCGTTCTTCATGTGGGTTGTAGACATTCTAGGACGTTTTCCCTCATCAACAGGTCAGGCGAAGTGGATCATTGTAGCCATAGATTATTTCACCAAATGGGTAGAAGCAGAAGCCCTCTCAAGCATATCAGCAGAGCAGGTAAAGAAGTTCTATTGGAGAAAAATCATTTGCAGGTTTGGCCTGCCCAAATACATTGTTTCTGACAACGGAACCCAGTTCGCAAGTGAAAAAGTGGTTCAATTCTATAAAGAAAAGGGAATTCATAACACCTACATATCTGTGGAACATCCACAAGCAAATGGATAGGCGGAGTCCGCCAACAAGGTAATCCTCAGAGCCATAAAGAGAAGGATAATGAGCAAAGGCGAAGGTTGGGTAGCACACCTCCTACCAATACTTTGGTCATATCACACAACGCCCCAATCTTCAACGGGTGAGGCACCATTCACTATGGTATATGGAACGGATGCCATGATCCCGGCGGAGATAAATCCCCCAAGTTGGCGTAGGCAGACCATCACGCCTCAAGAAAACTCAGAAGCCTTGCAAGAGAATTTGGATCCAGTCCAGGAGTTAAGAGAGAACGTCCACTTCAGAGAGTTCGTCTCCAAACAGAGAGCAGCAAGAAGATATAACACCAGAGAAATTCAAGGAGATTCAAAGAAGGAGACTTGGTACTCAAGAGACCAATGGGAAAAGACAAAGGAGGAAAACTAGCAGCAAATTGGGAAGGACCCTTCAGAATTAATGAAGCATTCGAAGGAGGCGCTTACAAGCTGGAGACTATGGAGGGAGAATTACTGCATAGGACGTGGAACGTGGCCAATCTCAGGTTTTACTACAGTTGAACGCCACAAGACCCAGAGCAGACAACGCCCAGGCGTGGTCATGTTATTCGTAGGAAGTTATTTTCATTATCATTCCACCTCATTTAGTAAATCTAATGTACTGAATCGTTCATTCCATTTAATAAAAAGCGGTGGGACACTTTTTTCTCCTATGAAATAGGAGTTTTTATTGAGGCCCACTGTTCTAAATTTGGGTTTATGAAGAACGGATGCATACATTTACAAGGAAAAAATAAAAATTGAGTTGAAATGCTTTGTCTCCTCGCCTGTGCGCTTGTGATTAACAGAAAAAATAAAAATTGAGTTGAAATGCTTTGTCTCCTCGCCTGTGTGCTTGTGATTGACAGAAAAAATAAAAATTTAGTTGAAATGCTTTGTCTCCTCGCCTGTGTGCTTGTGATTGACAGAAAAAACAAAAATTGAGTTGAAATACTTTGTCTCGTCGCTTTGAGCTTGTGATTGACAGAAAAATATATAAACAAAAAGCCATGAAAAAGGAGCAAGAACGCAACATAAAGCGAGACGAAGTGCAAAAGAAAAATCAAGAAGAGAAAGTAACGGCGAAACAGTAAGTATCATGTTATAAATCATCACTTTTAAGTCATTTCCGGATATTAGAGCGAGATATTCTTAATTTCTTGCTTAAACTTTTATGTGAGAAACATAAGTATATGGATATAAACGTAAGTATATTGGAAGCATACAACAAGATAGTCAGTTCATACGAAAGTCAAAGATATATTTGGAGGCAGAAGAATCACAAAAGAAATTGTTATACTCAAAAAGCTAGAAGAAATGTCATAAAGCCTCAGAAGGGCATACATCAAAGTCATTACAAAATATTTCAAATCCTCAAAGGGGCGAACATCAAATATTACAAAACATCAAAAATAAAAAGCAACAACAAGGAGGAACTAAAAGCAGCTAGCCTTCCAGGGGAGCATAGGGGACTAACTTCTCGTCAACTATCTTCACGAGAGCATCAGCCTCGCCAAGCCGCTGTTGGTCGATATCAGGGAACAGGACCTTCACCTGGTCCAAAGCATCACTGAATCTGACGTCATACTGCGCCCCAACAACTTCTTCTAGACTGGATATCTCCGTCTCCCAACTGCTTTTCTACTGCCTCAGGGCCTCCAACTCAGACACCGCCCTCTCCTTGTCCTTAGTCAGGACAGTAATCAGCTCACCCTTGGTAGAGATGTCTTCTTGCGCTTCCTTCAAAGCGGCGGCATGGTCTTCTATGGCCTTTTCCCGCTTCTCTTCATGGTCCTTCTTAAGATCCTCCACCTCCTTTTCATACTTCGCTTTCAGAGCCTCCATCTCATCGCTAAGTTTCTCCTTGGTGGTCGTGTACTCCTTCTCAATGGCTGCAAGGTTTTCATCAACGACGACCATCTTCTCGTTAGCGGCAGCCACCTCTCCCTTTTGGCGAGTCGCCAAAGCATAGTTTAACAACAGTCCTTTGAGCTCGTGACCCAAGGACATCTTCATTAGCTCATCTGTGGAGGTAGAGTTGAAACGAGCGGATTTCCCCGTCATCTGCACCATCTTCTCCAAAAATAGCTCCGGATTGAAGAGGGGATCCCAAGGAGAGCTTGTCGTGGATGTGGTCTCAGCAACAACATAAGGGCCCACGACAGGCGAGACCGTTTCAGGGAGCCCTGTATCCAGCTTCGTCCCATCCTTCTCGCCTTCAGCGGATGTGACACCCTTCTCCTTATGGTTCAGAGTCCTTTTCTTTTTGAGAGGAGACTGGGCCACCGTCTCGCCTCCAGCGTCAGCCACGTTCCCACCAGAGCTGGAACTCTTGGGCGGAACCACCATCGTGATACGCCCTTGCTCCGCCTTTCTCTTCTTCTTATTTTTGGGAGCATCACCCTCCGCCACCTCCAGCTGAACGAGAGGATCAACCTTCACCTCCTCAGACTGAGCCTTCTTGGCCCGAGCTTTCAGCAAGAACCTCATGTGTTCATCCTCATTTATAGTGTTCATGTTTCCTGCAACACATTCAAAGACAAAAATCAGTCATCAAAATAAAATATGAAAATAAAGAGCGCCAGGTCAAAAGAAAAAGCAGGAAGACAAAAATCACTTACTAACATAGCCTTCTAAAGTATTAGTGCTATACTCCGCATCAAGGAGATCACTAATGCTCATTTGGTTGAGGGTCTCAAGGTAAGCCATTGTGTCCCTCTCAAACTCGCTCAGCCTCTCATACACAGCGCCCCTGATGAACCTAGGACTGGTAGTCCAATAAAAGGGAAAGAGGGGCTCGCCATCATCATAAAACATCACATCGGGGAATCTCTGCCCACAGCGAATACGCGTGAAAGTGTCTTTATAATATTTGAAGTGAAAGGAGTAAAGGCTAAACAAGCCACGGTTGGGTTGACTACACAGAGAGACCGGGACATTGGGAACGAGATTTTTGATATGATAGAAAGAAAAAAAGACGGCAACCGAAGGGCTATTTATCTCAAGCCCTAGGCACACCAGCTCAAAGGCTTTAATGAACGGCCAACTGTTGGGGTGAAGTTGGATATGAGCGACATTAGGAACCCTTAACATCGAACTCTCAAACTCGGTGAAAGGGAAGAAGAGGTTGAACTGATGTATCAAACTAGAATACATATAAAAGAAATGGGGTTCATTGTTGTTCACCGTAGTCACAAACTCGCCCTCACCTACGGACTCGGCCACTACATCTCCCTCATCGCCAGAACCAGACAAATCATACTTCGTTCTAAAGAGGGCCACCAATTCCTCAGTCAGAAACCTAGAAGAGACTTCCATCGTCGTCATCTCTAATCCTACAACAACTATTGCGAGTGACACTTCTCTTCGTTTTCCTGTGAAAGACGAAGGCAAAATTATTACACAATCACTACTGGCTCAGCTACTACTACTACTACTACTACTACTACTACTACTACTACTATCATCACTATCATAGTCAATCTCGCTATAATTGACAGGGACACCCCAAATTTCAGAATAGTAACCGCTACGATTGAGCGAACCGTCAGCCCTATTGAAATCAGCGCGGATTTGACGCTCTAAGGGAGTACCGATGTAGGGAACTTGTGAAAAATTCCCTTCATCAACCTCACTGAGATCCCTTAAAATTACCATTTTTCCCTAAACCCTAGAAAAAAGTTGGTTGAAATTAATCTAAAAGAAAACAAGGAAAGGAACGGTTTATACCTTGAAGCGAGTAGCGGTTACCTATAGCAACATGGACGCACTAGAGAACGTGGGTTGCGAGATTCACGCTAAAAATGAAAGGCAGTTGAGACGGGAGGAAAAGGAAAAAATTCGTGAAGAAACTTAGAAAGGGATTTCTCGAAGAAACAGAGAAGAAAGAAAATTTGCTAAAGAGATGAATTCGGTAAGGTTGAGAATGTGAAGAAGAGGAAATATATATAGAAAGAGAGTAAACCCCCTATTACCCAACGGACAAAAAAGAGAAGTTGAAACGTTTGAGTACCCATTGGACAAAGGGAGAAATTCTAACGTGTGTCAATAAAGCGCTATAAAGGGCGAGGTTATGTCTCGGATAAAGCGAAAGATCAAACGACTACAGAAGTAAGCACGCCCAACGGCGAGGCGGGACATGACTACAAGTAAATTCTTGTAAAATTCAAATTTCATTCATCAATTCAAAAAGTGTGAAATCACAAGGAAATGGAAAGGAAAAGTACATGAAATCATAAACAAATATCCAATATTGGAAAATACAATCAAGCCAGAAATACGACATATCCTAAATATAGGAAAAAGAAACTACTTAAACAACGGTATAGGCGGCCTCAACAGCACGGGCGTGCAGCTCTTCGATCTCGCCCTTGTACTTCTTAGCAACCTTGGAGTCAAAAATCATTTTGTCCAGGTCATCATTCAAAGTTTCCTGCTTCTCTTGGAGACGAGACAGGAAGGAACGAGTCTTGATCAGCTTAGCAATGTCGTACTGTATGTCCATCTGCAAATTCCTTTTTCTTTTCATCAAAGGCCTGAGTTCCCTTTCCAAGACCTCTATACGGTTGTCAATGGCATCCTCAGCGGACATGGAGAGAGATAGGATCTCTTCCTGCACTTGAATACGCTCCATAGTAACTGCAATCCGCTTAGACATGGCTTATTCCACCTCGTTGTGGCAGTGTTCAACATTCTCAGCCGTCTGAATGAAAGCGGCATCATCTACCATCCTCTTTTGAAGTTCCAGCACCTGCTCTGAGACGCCCCAACGTCTCGGTGAGACCGAAGTAACTATTCTAACCCGTTAATATCGTGGAAATACAGAAATATTAAAACTTTAAATAGATAAAGAATAGATAATAGGTGTAAGTCAAAACTTATTTTATTTATTTATATCATAAAGACAAAGGTGTCAGTGAATCTATCCAATACCTTATGTTACACGTGAAACCAAATGTAGAGAATACATCATTTTTCAAAAGACTCAAATATAAGACTACGAAAGACACATTGGCTGTCCAAACAAGACCTCGGTTATCATTGTGCGAGGCTAGCATCTACGTCGCCAACTGTATAAGGAGTAGAAAGAACCGCATCATATTCATCTTTGAACTCCTCTTCGATAAGATCTAAATACATGGATAAAAATACAAGACAAAACAGATAGAGGGCTAAGACATACGTACAAGTATAGAAAGTGGGGATGGGGTGTAAAATAGAAATATATATGTCAAACACAAGTAATCAATCAGGCGTCCTATCCTCTCATGTTTATCTCCAAAAATATACTCTATTTATCCTCTATTATTTTTCTCCCAAAATAGCCTCTATCTATCCATATGCATTCCTAAACTATATGTCGACTCAAGCCTCAAGATGCTGTCAAGGATATCCTCCCAATTACCGAGATCAGATATCACGAGACCACTTGCCACCAACGCACTCCCATTTACCAAGAGCTACGCCACTTGACTTCACGTGGAGTCCAAGTGTTATAAGTCGATCGCCCCTAAGAAAGTAGGCCAAGATCTCACTATCTTTCCAAGCACGCAGAAAAATCCTCGTCAGGATTCAGGCAGCTGATCAACCTCGTGCGCCCATACACACGGCAGTGCACTTACACATTCCTGAATGCAATTCTATATGCACTCTCAATAAGATCATGGCAACTCAAACCCTATGTACTAATCCAATCATCGAGAATTCATCACATCAATTCATCTAGTTATAACATACTCTAGTCGCATAAGTTGAGTGCCAATTACCATCAACAACCTCAAAGTATCTCTTATCATTCTTTCCTCACACAAACCAACAACCTCATAGTATCTCTTATCATCCTTTGCTCACACAAACCTCACTTCTACACAAAAGTTCAATTCTTACAATGAATAGTGTATGTTTGACTTCCCAGGAAAGAGAGGTAACCGTAAGAGACATAGTCTACCAAGTCTTTCCTTAACCAGAACCCAACCGAACACAACTAGTCAAAGTGACAAACTTCCTTTATGTCATTAGGAATCTTACACTAACGATGTTATTGTTTGTAACCTTAGAGAGTATATCTCACTCTTAGTCTAACAATCACAATCATTCAAATAATCAAGTAAACATTTAGACAGTTAATCAAGTAATGCAAGCACAATACAAACACAGATTATCATAGATCATTCCTATGATAAATAATTAAGGCCGGCGTAACCTCGTTTAGTAATTCCAGAAAAATCACTAAAAGAGAATAAGCTCTCCTTAGTTATTTATCGAATGTAGTGGTTGTGGGTACACCACTACATGTTGGATATGCCTTGAAATCTCGGTTACATGAAAAGAGAGCAAAATAGTGTGACAAGATGTAGGGAATTAGGGTTTGCCACCACACAAGGCTAGGGTCTTAGGATCCTAGGGATTTGGGCAAACTATTCTTGGGATCATCTTGTGGGATCACCTTGGGTAGACTAGGTAAAATTGAGTCTCTTGGCCACGGGAAGAGATTCGGGATTTTGGGTAGAATTAGGATTAATTCTTGTAACCCAATTGGGAATTTCTTGTTAAGTGACTTATTTGATTCTAGTGGAACGGAGAGTTGCTCTCTCCCCCAGATTAGGTTCATTAACACCGAACTGGGTAAACAATATTCTTGTGTTCTTCTCTTATGTTTGAATTATTTACTTTCATCATCTCTATCAACTTTAATTTGGTTACTTGGTTAATTTGTTCCACACATCAAATTTCATTGGTGTGATTTTATCGTCGAATTCACAACAATTGGCGCCCACCGTGGGGCAAGGATCAAATCGATAATCAGGTACCATGGGTTCTAAGTTTGATATTGAGAAGTTCACCGGGAATAACGACTACGGGTTGTGGAAGGTGAAGATGAGGGCGATGTTAATTCAAAACGTGTTGAGGCGTTGAAGGGAGAAGCACGGCCTGGAGAGGCGGTGGAATAATACTCGGGTGACTGTTGAAACAACAACTTTGTTATAAGAATCTGAAGATGCTAGTGAAAGTTGGGAAGCGGTGGAGTATTAAGTCATGGACTTTGGATGCTCCTATCACATGTGTTTGAAGAAGAAATACCGTGAAAAATCCGAGAGCTAGTTGAAGGTGGAGTTTTTTCATCTTGATGACGGGAAAGCTTGAAAGGTTTGAGGTATGGTTTTTGGTTTGTCTTACGATGTTTGATAAATCATGTGTTTTCTTTTACATGATGTGAGGTATGTTCCTCAACTTTGATGCATGGATAGTTGGTCTACTATTGGTTATGCATTTGTTACTAGTGGTGATTCTCATATGGTTGAGTTGTGAAACTTTGGTTGATTCTTGTTAGTAACATAGGTTTAGTTGGACTAGTGAAACGAGGTTTACTAGGTGTTGGAACTAAATTGGAATTGTTGGATACTAACAATGGCCTGAAGTTTGTTTCAGAGCAGTTTGACAGTTTTGCAGGTTACAAGGTGGGAACATAGTGGAAATACCGGTTTGAGACTTTGGTGGAGTAATCTCGGTTTAAGGTGGAGTTTGTTACTAGTGGGACTAGAGGAAGACAAACATTCAACAATGGCTCTTGGCTATCTAATGAGAGGTAGGGAGGAGAGTGGAATTGTTGCACCAAAGTGGTATGACTATGAAGACCTTGTGGGTTATGTTTCAATTGTGGCTGAAGAAGTGCAAAACTTGGAAGATCTTCAGGGAGGCAATTGAAAGCAACAGTGATCAGACTTGGTAACTTGTGAGACTGCTGGAGGTAGTTGGATACAAGGAGAGTTTGATGTTGCAGCTTGTGGAACCGCCTAAAATTCCAAGGTTGGTTCGGAGCCAAGCAATACTTCGAGAGGACGGAGGGCACTCCGGGGGTCGAAGGGTGGTGAAGGCTTGTAGGGTTGTCCTAAAAAATCCAAGGACAATTGGAGGCAAGCGATTCTTCAGGAGGACGGAAAAGGCACAATCCGGGGGCTGAAGAGGGTATGGTGGAGCTTGTAAGACTATCTAAAATTCCGATGATAGTTGGGAGCAAGCGTTTCTTCAGGAGGTACGGACTTGACCAGTTCGAAGGCTGAAGAGGGTGCGGTGAATATTGTGGGTGCTACCAAACATCCTATGGTAGTGGGAGACAAGATCTTCATGAGGGCGGAAGGCATTCCGAGGGATGAAGGGGAGGTACAGCTTGCGGGAAGCAAGTGGAGGATGGTGCCTATGTCAAGGTTCAAGTGGGACTTGGACTTGGCCGGTGATCTTGGATAGAAGATTCAAGATGGAGAGAGCAACGCGGTGGTTGAGTGAATCACCATCGATTTAAAGGCAAGGTGGAGAATTGTTGGATATGCCTTGAAATCTCGGTTACATGAAAAGAGAGCAAAATAGTGTGACAAGATGTAGGGAATTAGGGTTTGCCACCACACAAGGCTAGAGTCTTAGGATCCTAGGGATTTGGGCAAACTATTCTTGGGATCATCTTGTGGGATCACCTTGGGTAGACTAGGTAAAATTGAGTCTCTTGGCCACGGGAAGAGATTCGGGATTTTGGGTAGAATTAGGATTAATTCTTGTAACCCAATTGGGAATTTCTTGTTAAGTGACTTATTTGATTCTAGTGGAACGGAGAGTTGCTCTCTCCCCCAGATTAGGTTCATTAACACCGAACTGGGTAAACAATATTCTTGTGTTCTTCTCTTATGTTTGAATTATTTACTTTCATCATCTCTATCAACTTTAATTTGATTACTTGGTTAATTTGCTCCACACATCAAATTTCATTGGTGTGATTTTATCGTCGAATTCACAACACTACACATATATATTACGCTATTTTACGCTAACCGTCCCAACGCGTACGAAATCTTGGCCCACCTTAGATTGTGATAAAATTCTTTGAGAAAAGAGCACCTTCGTCGGTAATCCTACTAACATCGTAATTACCGATAATAATTTGCTAGTAGTTAAAATATGTAGTTAAATAAAATTTAGATTAAAATCTTATAAATGTCTTTCAAATAAAATTATAGTAGAAGCTCAGTAACGGCGTAAAATTCTTTATTATAAAAACCTTTATAAATACTTTACTATATTATATAAAATATAATTGAAAATATAATGAGTTAATTTGGGCATAATCCCGATATCCTATTAATAAAAGTAAAGTATTTAGATATAAGTGGAGATTACCTTTGTAAATCTTCGGAAGGAAACTTAATATTCTCAAAAGATCGGTAGCACCACAGTAGACTAAAAACTCGCTCGAAATGGAACCAAAGTGACAAAGCTTCACTAAAATTTCACTCACAAACTGAACCTAAGAGTATGGCGGAAGTTAAAGAGAAGTTTGATTTTGTGATGAAGAAAATGAATGCATGAACTCATCTATTTATACTTAAAATTTCCTTGTTGAACAAGTATATGGTATGATTACTAACTATACATAGATATAACAACACATCATTTTGTAGACTTAAATTTATGTGTTGGAAAGTATAGAAACTTATAGAACTACAATAGGTGGCCTTGTCTTAAAATTTATTAATATAAAATGTGATAGAAAATAATCTACGGTTGGCAAGATTATGAAGACTAAAGGATAATTCACTTAGATGATAAGAACATGAACTGTAAATTTATTTTGAGAGTGTACTCATCTCTTAAAGATGTAGTTAGATATATGTGTACCTATTTAGGTGTAATTGTGGAGCATCCTTATTTGTCCAACAAAACACTATAGATGTTTTGAGGTGTTCACTATAATCATTATTAGCTAGTACTCCTTCAGTAACTAATTTAAAATGAAACCATGTGTAGTTTAAAAATATAGTTCAAATTAGTGAAACAAGTGAAGTTTAAAACTCTAGTTCAAATCTCTAGTTAATGAGATCAAATTAACTAGATGCCCATATTAATTCATGGTACATATAATGGCAATATCGGCTATTGTTTTGTAACTAACAGGTCTTATATATATAAAATTAAACTAGCTTATATATACACACATAAGACTATACATATAACAACTATCATGTTCTTATAACTCAATTAAATTAAATACGGAGTATAATCTTTTTTTATTTATTTAATACACAAAGCTCAATTAAATTAAGAAATTAATTTCATAACATAGTGTAAATATTTCTTCATAATTTGAGATAAAATAATTATTATTTTTCTTATAAATAATTATCCCTTTTCAAGTCCTATAAAAATTTAAATGAAAAACTTTCAAAACCAAAAATATATTAAACACGGCAAAAACGACCAAGTTATAAAGAAATAAAATATCGAGATTTTAAATAAAATAAAATATACTGAGCTACGAAAATCCGGACGTTACATGCTCCAAAAGCCTAAGAAACAAACTTGTGTTCATTTAACAATTGAGAGTACATAAAAAATAAATTAATTAAAAGAATCAATTTTGAAGTGAGAGAAAAAACATAGATGAACAACTGAGATTATGGCAGAACGGACAGTAAAAGAGAGCAGACCGAGAGGATCACATATGGATGATACTTGAATTGAAATATTGGATTTTGATTTTGATTTTTTTATAAAAATATTTGTTATACTTTTAGTTATTTTTATGCAATTTTAGAAAAATAAATAAAAAACGATCAACTTATATTATCCCCATATATTTCAATATAAAGGGTAAGAAAAGAATCCTACTAAATTTCACCTATAAAATAATATGAATGATTGAAGTTTGAGATCATAATAATGAGTGCTGGCACTAAAAAGTTATTTGTCTTGATACAATAATGCTATGTAAGGACTGTGGTATAATACATGCAATACGACCTGAATAGTGGCCCCTTATGTTGTTTGTACAAAAGCCATGCCAGTGATGCAATCTCAATCTCAACCATTTTTTGATATTTATGGCTTTGAATTGAAGTACTACAAGTACAGCAATTTAATTGTAAAACTTAAGTCCTTAATTAGAAGCTAATATCATCTGTTTTCTCAGTTAATGTATCCTAACATTCGGACATTTGGAATCAAATCAAAGGCAAAAGCCCAATAATTCATTTAATTATTACTTCATTAAGAAATAATGCAAGATGAGTTACCACCGCAAATGGGAAGTTTAAATTAAAATTAGTATGAATATGATGTTGCCATGTTACTTATGCATAGAAATAAGATAATATTATAAATATTAGAATGTCAAAGGAGAAGTTGACAATGTTATTATTAAATTAAAGGTAAATTATTGTGTTATTATATATATTGAAGCCTTGACCATGTCTTCCTTAAAGCTAAAACTATGGGTAGAAATCTGTGTATTAACTGTATAAAGTATTGGAAATTGTTGTGAGTGTAAAGAAAGAGCATGTCATGTGTGAAAGTTATTTATAGTGGTTACAAAGCAATGTGGGGCAGTCAATCAATCTATGATTAGATAATAGTCGGCAGAGATTTTAACTATACGCTAAATGATCATTGTCAAAGTCTACAAAATGGATTAACTAACTAGTAATAGTACCATTAAGAAGATAATCATTTTAAAGCAATGTAGCATTTCCTTCATTAGTACTATATGTGAATCAATACCAAAAGAATATGTAAATTATCCCACACACAATTAACGATAAGTCGTATATTTGGATAAACAGTTTAAATAAACGTTTATAACATAAGCGTTTACCATATAATCATATGTATATAAGTTATTTCTTTAACAAAAGAGTTTTTTTTTTACCAATTTCTATAACAAAAGATGAAATAAAACGGTGGATAGACTATGGCGGAAAGTAAAAAATCCGTCATATCTGCCACAAAATGTCACGGTGCTGCTGTCATCTTTCACCAGCTGGTCATGGTGGTTGTCAAAAATTCCGCCACCACAATATGTCATGGCTAGTATTTGCCAACACCGAAATAAAGTCAAACTATTTTCATACAAACTATAAACTATGCATAAACTCAAACAAGTCAATCTAAACATACCTTTTATAGTTATAATATATATGTATATAATGTTATATATAGTGGTTTAGTTGGTTAAAACATGACTTAGGTTGTTTTTGAAGCTACAAAATAAAATGAAGTCAAGGGCAATGGTTGACAGGGACTGATTCAAGATCTATTACTAATCAGTAATTACTAATAATAAAAGTATGTGAGAAGTAAAGTAGCTTGTGTGATTAATGAAATGATTTAATTAATGATGAGAATTAATGAGATGTAATCTCCTGAAAAGTGAGGTTTTTGTGTTGTGGACATGTATGCTACAAACAAGCAGTTACTCTCAAAAGCAAGCATTGACATTGGAAATTTTAATTAATTAATTAATTAATCAAAAAATGTGTTACCGTCTGTTACCTAACTCTAACGGCTGCTTTCTTTATAAGGGAACTTATACTATTATTGGTTGACATCCAATATGGTGGGATATGTTTTCTTATAAATAGCCAAAGCTACACCTCTAACAAATCATCCCAAAACAAATCTCAAACAACCTTCATATCTTTCTCATAACTTTTCTGATCCAATGGCAGTCCCAGTTATTGATTTCTCAAAGCTCAATGGTGAAGAAAGGGCCAAAACTATGGCACTTATTGCTAATGGCTGTGAAGAATGGGGATTCTTCCAGGTACTTGTTTATGATATGATATCATGTTAAAACATGAATCCATTTAGCTTCTTTTTTTTGTGGTTTGGTATTATATATACTATATGCATATCATAAATGCTCATACTTTGTTTTACAGTTGATCAATCACGGCATTCCGGAGGAACTTCTTGAAAGGGTGAAGAAGGTTTCCACTGAGTTCTATAAGCTGGAAAGAGAGGAGAATTTCAAAAACTCCACAACAGTGAAGCTTCTGAATGATATAGCTGAAAAGAAGAGCAGTGAAAAGCTGGAGAATGTGGACTGGGAGGATGTTATCACTCTCCTGGATGATAACGAATGGCCAGAAAATACACCAAGTTTCAGGTACAAAGCAAATCAACTATTCTTTCCTAGTAAAATCTAGTCAGGCATATTGATATTGATATCACAATCGAAAGATCACTACTGATTATTTCATGCATCCTGTCTCCTAGTCTTACTCACCGGAATTTTATGTTCTTGTATAATTTCAAAAATATTGTGGCTAATCAAAACTCAAGCATTCTTGAGAGATTGGGTAGCTTAACTGATTTGAGCTAAGAGTTAAATGGTTGAAGGGCCGGATTTCATACCCCATGCAAAGGAGAAAATAATAACATAACAGCTAATATACTAATATTTGTCTATCTAAAACATAATAATAGTCAAGCAGGTGATTTCATAGTAACATCTAAAATTGGAAATTTTGAAGAGTTTAACTTGAAACCGGTATATTTTTTAAAGATTCAAGGACAGCACTACAAAACATACTAAGTGATAGCATGACATAACATGGCATAATAGGTAGAGTTTCAACATGAATGCATAACTGACTTCTCATATGGATGACAGGGAAACCATGTTAGAATATCGGTCTGAGTTAAAGAAACTAGCAGAGAGTCTCACAGAAGTGATGGATGAGAATCTGGGCTTACCAAAAGGATACATCAAGAAGGCACTGAATGGTGGAGAAGAAGACAATGCTTTCTTTGGCACTAAGGTCAGCCACTACCCACCTTGCCCCTATCCAGAACTTGTGAACGGACTGCGAGCTCACACTGATGCAGGAGGTGTCATCCTTCTGTTCCAAGATGATAAGGTAGGTGGCCTTCAAATGCTCAAAGATGGGGAATGGCTTGATGTCCAGCCTTTGCCAAATGCCATTGTCATCAACACCGGTGATCAGATTGAGGTCCTGACCAATGGCAGATACAAGAGTTGTTGGCACAGGGTTCTTGGCTCTACAGATGGGATCAGGAGATCAATTGCATCCTTCTATAATCCACCACTCAAGGCCACCATAAGTCCTGCACCACAATTGGCAGAAAAAGAAAACCAGGAAGTCGATGACACTTATCCTAAATTTGTTTTCGGTGACTACATGTCTGTCTATGCTGAGCAGAAGTTCCTCCCCAAGGAACCAAGGTTTAGAGCTGTTAAAGCCATTTGAGAAAAGCACTTCCTTTCATATAGAAACCCGAAAAGAAAAAAAGAAAAGAAAAATCGTCTTTTGTTCTGTTTACGGGTCATCGTTTTATAAGACATGGTTGACAATAGCAAAGAATACCACATGGTTGCCATTCTCTTCATAATGGGAGCCATTGTGGGTATTAGTATTTTGGTTTTATTTTAGAATATTCTGCTTTATCTTTAACTATCATGGTGTTGGTGTGGGAGATTGTATGCATCTATATGGGCTTGCTTTGTATAATAGTACTATTACATAAATTCTACTCTGAGGTTACCCTTCATGAATTTCTCTCTTCCCCTTGTATACTCGACCTGTTACATTTTAGTTATATTTCACATGAAGTGAAATAAATGCATCTATCTCCTTAATCATGGAATATTTTCTGAAAAATCCCCTCTTAAAGTTCACTCACTACCAAGGAGCAGAAACCTTCTTTTTTAATACCAACAACAAGTACTAATAGTTTTAGGACAAAATATTGCCACTGACTATCAGCAATGTAAGGGAGATATCAAAGTGCAACATTCTCTTTCTACAAAGGCAATAAGGAGGGACAGAGCAGAAAAATAAGTAGAGATAACAGAGAACGAAGGGTCTGTCAATTTACTTGTAGTTATCTTTTTTCACTTTTACTACTTTGACCTGGACATAAGTAAAAATAAATAAAAAATACTCCCTGACCATTAAAAGAAATTAGTTGGTAACATTTAATTTTCTTTACTGATCAAAAAGAGTAGTTGCATTCTCCAAATTGCCCTTCATTTAAACTTGTTCTGTGAGAATAAAAGGATAGTTGAAAAATAAAATCCAAAATAAATGAAAGGGTATTTTAGGAATGGTGCCAATAAATTGGATAGATTTAGAGTAGAGGTCTAGCCTTGAAACAACAGTACAGTTTCTTCCTTGTGACCTTGACTTTCTCATTAATAGTTGAGATATTTCACTTTTCCCTTTAAAGTAAATAAATTCTGAATATATACATTAAAGTTAATTAATATACATTGACAGCATGAAAAAGTTTTAGGCAGACATTCAATCACATGTCATTTGGGCACATACTTTAGAAAATAACATAAGAGTTTTACACATACATCTAATCATATTTTACCTAGAGATATTTGTACACATATTGTAGGAATAACATTGAGTTATTTCGTCAAAAAAAATAAAATTATGAGTTATGACACAACACACTAGTAAAATATGATTGGACACATGTAAAATATGTTTACATTCTCGATGCATAATTATTAAACATGTGTTAGATAGTAGAATATACCTTTGAACAAAAGAGTGTGTTGAAATAGAGAGAAAAGATCCAAAGAGAATGTGAATTGGCTTTGGGTGAGTGTCTAACACCTTGCTTGTTTATTTATATTAGTATTAACTGATTACGTGAGGCTATGTACAGACAAATAGTAACAGTTGTACAACAGCATCTTCTAAGACCAACAATTTATAGCTTTCAATGTCAGTGTAAAACAGCTTCTTTCCACATTCCACAATAAAGGGAAAAAAATACCATTAATGAACCCTAATTCTCATGGGAAGCTAATGTTACAAATTGGTAGTAACGAGTATACTGTGTCAAAGTTCTTCAATTTCAATGTATAACTATATCTTCTACCGTAACTACACAATCTAGTCTATACGAGAGAATAACGTATATCTGATCGTCATTTTCACATGCTTTATAGGGCCTTTTGATCAAGTCTTTCATTCCAATTTAAGCAGCGAATCAAACTATGAAACCAATCACCTGTTTGGTCAAACTTGTTAACTGTTGGAAGAGGATGTTGACTCATACATATTCTTACAGAATCTCCTCTTGAAAGTTGCTGCCTTCTCTTCCCATCAAATGAAACCCAGGCATTACTTCTAGCATCCTCTGGAATCTGCTAACAATAAATTGTATGTTACTCGATACCGATATCCTAATTATAAAACCCAAAATCATTAAACCATTAGTTAACCTCTAAATTCCAAATCATGTGAAAGAAATGACTCCCTAAGTTTAGTTGTTCGTTAAACCATGTAGCTTTTTCCAATAAATATTTTTTGAGAGACAACAAAATATAAGCTAAGGAAGGAAAATATATGCAGTTTTTGCATGCATAGAAGATGCATTATAAACAATGAAACATGTAATTGTGGAAACAAGAACAGCCAACATGATATGTTTACAACATAGATAATGATAACTTCACCTTTAATTCAAGTTGAGCAGAATCTGGAAGTATAACTGGTCTAAATGAGAGCGAATGTGGACAAATTGGAGTGAACAGCATGCATGGAACATTTGGATGGACCTGCAATTTCCATCCACCATTAGACAGAAAACATTAATGAAAGCAGTGATTTATTCAGGAGAATTTCACACTGATATTGTGCAGATATCATGACATTGAGGCCACTTATTTAAATGGATTTCACTAATCTATCATTTGTATCTATCTCTCTCATAAATGGACAATAAATGGAGGTAGATAAATTGAGCAAAGCCAAAATCAAAAAAGAGGGTGACGGAGATGGAGAACTATGTTTGGGTGCAGTTATCTGGAACTCATTCAGCACTGTTGACCGCTCACATTTGCAAAGTAGTAGAGAAAAGATTCCTGATTAGTGTTACAACTTAGACAACATCACTAGTTTAAGCCTCCTCAGAACATAATAAAAAATTCCATCAAGTTATCTTTAAATTCCACATGTAGTGCAATGCAGTAAGAATAGGAAGACACACCAACCAAACATTCAACAACTCTGCAGAATGTGCAGGTGAGGAAGGCATGGATAAAATAATAGCTAAAATTTATAATAATTGCTTATCAAAGTATTCCAAGGCAAGGACATCTAGCCACTCCATCTAACTACTTCAGTATTCAATATAGGCTCCGACAAAAACAACTCTAGAATAAGCTTACCATAGAACCTCCAGCAGCTGTAGAATAGGCCGTGCTTCCAGTAGGAGTGGCTATGATCACTCCATCACCTTGTACCTGAAAGACATAACAATCGCCATATATAAGCCATAACACTGCTTCAGAAAGCTTCTTAAAGGTGTTAAAATTAGAATAATAACGACTCTTGTTAAAGAATATAAAATATATTTACAAATTTGGAGTGCAGACAACAGACACTAAGTCAAACTCACCTTTGTTATAAGTCTGTCATGTTCATAGCATTCAATCTTGGAAAGGTACGGATTAGAACCCCGATCAACAACAACTTCATTGAGAATATCAAATACTTTCCCAGGCATAGCTTTACCCTTACGAAAAATTTCACATCGGAGACGCATTCTGAGAGTGATGTATACACCATCTTGTTTATTATTTCCATGGATGACTTTTCGTAGGTCCTGCTTGTAGTCTTCAAACTGAAAATCAAAATTCAGAATGGAAGTCAAACAAATGGACAAAAAGATACTTGCATTTCTTTATACTGAAATAAATGATGAGTTTGAAGAGCATACACTATGAGAAGCGAGAAAGCCGAGGGAACCAAGGTTAAATGACACAACAGGAGGAACAGCACCTCTAAATAGATTTGAAGCATGCAATATAACGCCATCTCCTCCCAAACATGCCACAAAATCTACTTTCTCGTGTAGATCACTGAATCAGTAGCATTAGATATGTTACACAATCATTTAATGAAGAAAATATTTTTTATAAAGGGGGAAAAGGGAAAGGTATTGCACATAATTTAGATCACTGAATCAGTACCCAGTATCTTGAATATAGAAGGTCTGAATGAATCCAAATCCGGGAATTCCAGCAAATATATCATGCACATCAGGTTCCACGAATACGTTCATTTTCTCTTGGTTATATAGAAAAGAAGCAACCTGAAGATTAGATAAAGAAACTCTGCTGATAACAAATTTAGTCAAACTAATTACAAAATTCTGAATAAATACTCATATATAGTTTCTATAAGAATCACAAAAAGTACCAAGTGCTGTCAGAATACCGTCAAACTTCAGAATTAAATTTGCCGGTTCTCACATTCCCTAATATATATTTGATTCCAAATTTTATTTTATTTGTTACAGAAGGAAGACACTATACATCTGTATCTCTAGTGCAGTGATTATAGTAATGATATATATATATATATATATATATATATATATATATATATATATATATATATATATATATATATATATATATATATATATATATATATATATATCCAAGCATTTCCAACACAATGCTCTGCATAAAATCCCTACAATCCATCCTTTATAGTTTCCATCTACAATCCTGTAAATTTCATGACTTCGATTTTTTAACTAATTGATATTTCAGCTCTCTAACTTACGGAAAAATCCTTAGAGGCTATGAAATGGGTATACAAGATGCTATAGGTTATAAATTACAATTATTTTGTAACATTCTTTCATGAAGATCATCAAATATTTCATGTTAAGGGGGAAATTTTATTAATCAAAGTGGCACTAATGACCATCTTACAACTGTCCCTAAAGGGATTGGAACTCGGCACCTTGAGGTTACAAGGCTAAACTCTTGCCACTGAGCTAACACCTCGAGTTTATTAATAATCTCTTGAATCATAAATAGCTCAAACAATGACTTTAGATTAAGGGAACGGAGAACACTTTAATATAATTGCCTTTGTAGTGCTTATAAGGCTTAGACAGTCCTCACATTTGGGTGAGTTAGGTCTTGAGCTCAAATTCTAAGAATAAGTATGTTTGAATTAATTTATTTGCATTATAAAAATGAATCAAAAGTTCTATTTGAAATATTTTTGTAAGAGACTTTTCTAAAATAAATTTTGAGCTACATATTTAATCATTAAACTACAATGTAATAGTTATAGATATGAAATTTAAAATAATCCCTGCATGGATAAAATATCTGGACTATTTGAGCTAAGTTCAACAAATTTAATATTTCTACATGAAGTGCAATTACACTAAGCTAAGCAAAAGAACTGCAATCTCAAGTTTGGATCATTGTAAGTACAAATTGTTAAAACTTCCCTCGTTTACTATATTAATTAAGCCCATACAAACGAGCCTGAGCGCAAATGAGACTCAACCTACAACTATATGGTTCTTCATCTAAATGGAACAATAGATATATAATGTTGATCAAAGATATAATAATGAAACAGAAACAAGTTATATGGAAAGTAGTGCCAAAGCTCCCAAATTTTATGCTAAATCCTTTTCAAAATTTTCTATTCAGAGTCGTTATAGATGAACTAGCACCCACTCTGAGCCTGAACTCAATGCCTCTCCCCTCGCCACCACAACAGAACATATCCTACCATGTATACCAAAATATAATTGTATTCCTAAACATTTTTAGAAACATTTAATAATTTGGGTGCTTATAGGAGTCTAAAAATATTACCTCTTTAGCTTCTTCCATGAGGTGCTCCCCAGGCTTTTTCAACAATAACACGGTCTTTGGGGTAGATTTCCACATTAGCATTTGTTGCTGAGTGCTAGGATGCGTGAAGGCCAATGAAGATTCGGTCACCTTCTCTCTCACACAAGAAAATCCATCTGTCCGTACTAGGAACATCTCTGCTTTTTTTCTTGACTGCAGTCTTACAACTCCCGTTGAAGATGCACACATATCTCCTTCAGTGAATCCCACGCCTTCCCCCGCCTTATCCTCATCGGCTAAAATCCTTTGAGAGTTTGTTGTATTATCAATATTATTGACATCAGTCATGCAATACATTTCTCTTTCACTAAAAGCATTAACTGTTGTCCTAACAGAACTGGAAACATTCATATTCACAGACTTCCACTTGTTACCAATTGCAATCTGAGCTGACCCATTGGAACTTACTTCTGGACCCACAATTTTAGGTCGGGGATTATGACCACTGCTGATAATCTCTTGCCCCTGCAGTCTTCTATTATGCATGCTCATTGGATCTGGCAAGCATTCCAACCTATTGACCAGATTACTTGAACAAGAGGGTTTTGAAACCTTCTTACTTCCCCAAAATCTGGACATCTCTTTTTTGGAAAAGATATCATGAGGAGGAACTTGAGCTTCTAAAGGGTTAGTTTTGTTGGATAAAGTGGGAAAACATCTTTCCCCACCAGTAGTAGAAGCTTGTGATGAATCCCTGTCGATAGGAATAATCCCACTTAAGGTCCCATTACTTTGTGTTTTTGCATTATTCTTATTTGGAGAGGTACTTTGGTCAAATGAGTCAACAGAACTATGCTTTGAACTCAAACCCTCTTGCAACAAATCAGTATTTTTTTCATGGGAGGATCTCTCAGCAGGCGTTGAGTCCTGCAGTTTCCCAGATTCATTTATATAATCTGATGACATACCATTGGAAGTAACTGCTTGATTAGAAACATACTGGGATGCAGTTTGAGCCATATATTCCCTCCATCTGGAAACCATGGCAGACGTTCTCCAAACTCCTTCCTTGCTGTGCAGATAGATTGGCCTTTTGCTAATATCTGAAACAAGAGATGCAAACCTCTCAACTTGTTCCATTTTAGGCACGGTCCCAACTTCAACCGGGATTCTGACCAATTCAATACTTCCAGAAGAAACAGCATCAAGCACAGCAGCTTGGTAGAAATTATCTTTTACAATCTCTTCTCTGAGATCCACAATAGTTTTATATCCTCTATCCAGTAGCCACTTAAGGCCTTCTTCTGTTACCTGCCCACCAATCCAAAAATCAGCTTCCGATTCTTTGAACTCCGAGTCCTCGTCAGAACTGAATAAATACACAGGACTCCAGTTTGCAAATAGTGCAGGACACGGATAATCCTCTCTGCGAGGAAAACCGGAATCATAGCATACATTCTTCAGTCTCTGAAGCTTCCTCCACACATCCAAATTTCGATCATCCCCAGGAACTAAATAGTTCTCAAGAGCAACATGCAAACTCTCACAACACCTTTTCATCTCACTCCTGAAAATTGCAAGTGGGGGAAGGGTTTCCTCCACTGTGCCAACACCAGCAGCACGGACGGGAGACATTACGGAAAATCTTCCAGAAAGAACATCCTCCCTCGCATTTTTAACAAGAGCAACCATACATCCAAGTACAGAAACTATTTTATCTTCTAAAAGAGGTTTCTCACCGGACGGAACATCATCCGAGACACTACATTCACCGGTGAAAGGGTTGCACAAAGCATCCATTAATGCATTATGAAGCCTTTCAGAATTTCTAAAAATCCTACAATATGCTTCCACTTCAGCAATATCACCCGGAACCGGACCAATCCAAGGCAACCTTGATTCATCATGGGATTCAATACACTTCAAACTCTACAAACAAAAGCATGCCAAAACACAAAACAAAATAAAGAATCAATCTTTGATGGATACAAAATCCCTAATTTGGTCACTGGAAGCATTTAAATCATATAATAATATAGATCTATTTTAAGTTTTTTAGGTAACAAATAGATTTTAAATTTTTAATTTGTTGCACCGTTACCCTTTCAGTTATCCTCTGTTACAAAAACTTGTTGCATCGTTACCCTTTTCAGTTAGTCTCCTACAATATATGTGCCTTTTTCATCAAAATATCCACAATGGTGGAAGTCAACATTAATGATCACGGTGCAACAAGGTAACGGAAGTTAGGATAAACAAGTTAGAAACATAAATTTAACTGTTACATTCTATAACGCACGGACACTCCTCGGATTAGGCGTGTCCCGGTGTCGGACACGTGTCCGTATCGGACACCGACACTTATAATTACATTGAATTGTGTCATATTTTCAAATTATTATCGGTGTCGACGTGTCGTGTCCGGTGTCCGTGTCTGTGTACTTGCTTCATAGGTTACAAACGTGAAACTTAAAACCCTATATGCATTTGGCTTTAAATTTACTCAAACAGAATCAAATTGGTACTAGAAGAGTATATAGTTTTGGTTAATCCAATCAAACGGAAACTCTTGAAGTAAAAAAAGAAGATGAAATTGAGTTTGTTAAAGTGAGGGAAACCTGAGAATCCAAAGCGAGATGAATGGAAGAAGAATTGGAAAGATGAGCGGCGGTGACGAGGTGTGTTGTTCGGAGAGTGAGGTTGTTGGTATGTCGCCGGAAAGGAAAGATTGTGGGATTGTGGGAGGTGACGGAGAATGCCACGTGGCAGGGGCAGAGAGTACTACTACATGCCAACATGGGGACTTGAACTTCACTGTCGGAATGAAATCAATCTTGTTTGTTTCTTTGATGATTATTGATTTTGATACACGTTGGTTTGGTTGCTATTGTTGTGATGTGATAACTGATAAGTACTTTTCTAATTTTTCTGGAAAATGCTTTGTTAAGTTAAGGAGACAAATATTATGCAAAACTTAGGGGATCCATTAGATTGAGATTTCAATAGACAATTTTGGTAAAAAAAATCTTGAAGGTTTTAAAAGATTTTGTGGGATTATATTGAATCTATAAGATTTTAAGACTTTGATGGAATATAATGGAATGGACCGGAACGGAATGGAATAAAATAATGTTCCATTGTTTGGATTTGAAAAATAATAATGGAATGGATCGGAGCGGAATGAAATAAGATGGAATGAATTTAATATAATACCACCACTTACCATCAATTTTGTTCCTCTCCTTTTTAAAATATCCAAACAATGGAACGGAATATTTATTCTATTCCGCTCCATCTCATTCCACTCCACTCCACTTCACTCTATTCCGCTCCGCTTCATTCCATTACATTTCATCAATCCAAACGGAGCCTAAAAGACTTTTTTTAAAAGCTTTTTTACAATCAGGATTCTTAACACAGAATTTCAATGGATTTATGACACATATTTTTAAGATTTCAAAAGAGTCAATAATTTTAAAGTAAAAAAATAAACAGAATTACAAATTAAAAAATGATAAATTCTAACTTTTTTTTGTACAAAAATAAATTCTAACTTTTGAATAACGAAAAATAAAAACGATAAATTATTGTCTAAAAGCATAACAAAGTGATTCTAATTTCATGTTCTCCTAAGCAATTTGGATGGTGTAAACATATTCGCAAACTCGTATTTTTTGTTTTTAGTGATGTTGAATTTTTTGCTTGTATGTAATGTACGCCGTCAATTTGAATGATCATATATAATAAATAAAAATGGATAAAAAGTGAAACAAAATTGTCATCATATAACAATGATCAATTCATCAATTGTCATAAAATAAAAAATGAATCGTAAAAATTAAAAAAAAAATGAATAGTTGTAAGAAAAATAAATAATGAATCTTTGTTGTAGAAAATGCTGAAAATTTGTAATCTGACACATTTTTATTACATGGAATGCTTTGTGGATGTAAAAAAAGAGGAAAAGAAAAAACATGCTAAAGAAGAAAAAAAAGTAACAATGATTCCGGATTTAGTACTCGTTCCAGAAAAAATAATAATGTTTTGTCAAAAAAAAATCACAAGATGGAGAACTTGATTGGCAATAATAGTTGTTGTGATGTGTTGCACCAGGCATAAGTTATGGTGCATAAGCCATGTTTATGCACCGTGCATAAATATCCAAAATTACTTAGCGCACCTCCCAGATTTCTAGTGCACCCCCCAAATTACTTAGCACACCCCCCAGATTTTTAGGGGGTGCATTAGAAATTTAGGGGGTGCGCTAGAAATCTAGGGGGTGCGCTAAGTAATCTGAGGGGTGTACTAAGCAATCTGGGGGGTGTATTAAGTAATTTTTATTATTTATGCACGGTGCATAAGGAAAAAGCTTATGCACCATAACCACTCCCGTTGCACCATAGTATTTCATAAGCACTTGAACAGTGAAACGAAGAAAAAAGAACCACGAATGGAACACGACGGCAGAATGGGTTTCAAGAAAGTCTCACAATTTCAAGGGTTTTGGTGAGATTGTTTGATGAGCATTTGGTTTATAATTTTAACTAAAAAATCTCGCAAAATCCACTTCATAAAAGAATCTATTAAAATATGTTGATTTTGAATACCATGAGACATTTTATAAGTCTTAAGAAATCTTAATTGAATACCAACAGATTTTGTTGTATTGAAAAAAAAAATTAATTGTCTTAATTGAATACCACAAGATTTATTTAGATTCCATTAAAGTCTTGATTTTTTTGGTTACAAAGGAAAGGAAAAGAAAAAAGAAAGAAAACTAGGCTCTAGGGAAATGAGCTCCTGTTGCATCGCTAAGGAGCAGCAGGAGGATGCCTTCCGGAGGTGTCATTAAAGTCTTGATTGAATACCACATAATTTTTTTGTCAGAAAAAAGTATTTTAAAATTCTTTGAAATCTCAATCCAATACATCCCCTTAGATTCATTGTTATGAGGATTATAAAAATAGGGATTTTAATATTTACTATAACTTGTGTGTCAAAATAAAATATTTACTATAATTTAGAAATTAATTTTTAGAGTTTTTTTTTTAGATTTTTAGAGATTTTATAGAAAAGTAGAATTTATTTTGTGTTTGTTTATTGTAATACAAATCATTTTTTTTAATAATAGATGTTTTTTTTTAGGAGGGAAAAAACAAGTGTTAAAAGGTAGATGTTATTTTGTAATTAAAAAAATCACTTTTACTTGTTGTATTCAAACAAGTTAGAGATTATTTTATCAAAAAAATGATTTTTATTACAATAAACAAACACAAAGTAAATTCTATTTTTTTATAAAATCTCTAAAAACCAATCTCTAAATTATTGAATATCAAAATCACTATTTTTATAATTTGTAACAAATGAACTCTATGACTTCTCATTTTTAGTTGTTTTCTGATTATTTTTAGATTCTGTTGTTTTTTTAAAAAATTGTAACAAATAGATGCAATATTTTTAAAAATTATTATTTTTATATAAAAAATAATTAATATTTTTTTAAATAAAAATTGTAACAAACGGCCTCTTAACCTTTCATATTAATCTTTTCAAAGTTTATCATTATTATTTTGCATGTTTATCTAGTTATTCGTCCTAAATTATAAGTTGAATTCATTATTTATACAGGTGAAAAGAGAAATTATAAATGATTTTACAAAATTTTCTTTAATAATAGGCAATTGGTTTGTCTTCATTTTCATGTATTAAATATGACTCTTAGAGTTAAGTATTTTAATCACCAAGAACACTACCAGACGATACCGATAGTTTATAAAGTTTAAATTAAAAAATTAAATTTTAAATATTAATAAATCATATATCATAGATTTTTTTCTCATTTTCATGTATTAAATATGATTTTTGAAATCTTGCATTTCAATCACCAAAAACACCACCAATCAACTACACACCAATATGTTTTTAAAAGAATTCATTCACCCAAATTTTTTTATGCATTAAATGACTTTAGAATCATATATGTCATTTGGTAATTTATAGTATATATGTTAAAAATATAAAATAATGGTGTGTTTCGACAGGACATTGCATTATATATACAGAGGATCGGTATTCAAACCCTGATCATTTTATTTATCCACCTTAAGAGTGAAATTTCTAGCAACTAGACTACTTACCAAACAAAAATGGTGTATTCAATGTTTTCAAATTATGATTGTCATTTTCAATGCCAAACTTTTGTATTTTGCATGCTTAATTAATATTTTGCTTCAAATTATAAGTTGTTTTGATGATTCACGCAAGTTAATAAATATAATTAATTTTACATAAAAAGAAATTACGAGTTATTTTATAAAATTATTCTTCATTAATAATAAAAGACTCTTTATGATCATTTTTTCCAGAACTTGTTGTTTCTCTATTCTTGATCATTTCTTCCATTTTCCTCTTTATATGGTAGAAGCAATTTTGAAATGAAATTCAATAGTTTTGGATTAGTGGTAAAAAAAACATATATTAAATTTGAACATCGTTGGTGTGGAGGTTATTATTAATAGAGCTATGCTATTTCGTACAAAATTATATGCAAGAAAGACAAGAATTGAACTTGTAAAATAAACAAACAAATAAATAAAGGGATGAGGGACAATACATGAGGTGGTTGGAGATGAAATAAGTGGTTCAGATTCATCCTATGCTTTCTTGCCAAACGATTTCCGTAAAACTTAGCATTTCCCTTATTAATATTGAACTTAAATGTATTTTTTATCCACCAATTTTAATAAAATAAACTTTTAGTCTCTTATTTCTAAAACCAATTTTTTTTTGTCCTCCATCAAGCAAGTCTTGGATTTTTTGGTAGTCCCCTATCAATTTTGTTTATGCGTCGTGCTCATTAATTATGTTTCACTTAGATGGCATTTGTGAGCTGGATAAAGTATTTTTTATATCATTATTATTATAATAATTTTGTAATTTATTTTGTTCAACTTGGCGAATTGGTTTAAAGGTAAGAGTCTAAAAAATGGATGATGTGACATTAACACATTGGAGTTTGTTTACAGGATTGTGTTAAAGGATGTGACTTTAGCACTCATGATTCATAAAACTATATATTTAACTAGATTGGATCTCGCGCCAAGCACGGCTAATTAACATTTCTTTCAATTTTAAATATAAGTATTTATCGTGATGTATGAAGTATGAATACACATATGGACATTGGACACGACACAGATACTAACATGTTGACATTGATATAATAATTTGAAAAAAATAATATAATTAAGTGTAATCATAAGTGTTGTTGTCCGACACGGGACACAATTAATCTGAGTAGTGTCCGTGCTTCAAAGATCCTGACTCATATCCGCGTGTATAACAATATTTGTACCTGTATCATACACGTACCATATGGGTATCAGAGTTCTCATACTCGCACTCATTACCTTCAATTTTACTAAGAATGAATTGATCAATTAAAAAATAAGATAACATTTTATTATAAATAATGTTTTTAAAAAAATTTAATGTTGACTATTGAAAATTATAGAAAAAATTATTATTAATCATACTAATATTCATATATATCTTTGTTTACATATTCATATTGTGTTTCCATTATGTTATAAATAAATATACATTTTTTAATTGCAAAAGTGTAACATTTTAGTAGTGTTGTATTTTTTAAAATTGATATACATATATATTTTTATATGATAATATAAATAAGAAACGTAAATATATATTTTTAAAATATATATTTTTAGTATCCACCTCTCTCATACTCGCATATTATATATACATATATTATATGCGAGTAGGTGGATACTAAGGTATCCAAATCCGTTCGTTTTTGCGGATAATTACCAATGTGTATACTCATTTTTTGTGGATACCTACTGTATATGGGTCCACTTGTCATCCTTGAGAAAAAAATAACTCTTCAGATTCATTTAAAGTTGTTTTGAGCAATCAATATGAACTTTATAATAAAAAAATAATGGATTAAAATTTAAAACATAAAATTTAGACGAATCAAAGTTCAAGGAAATTTACAGAGGAGCAAAATATAAAAGTTGATATATTTTATGGGAGACAAAACATATTTAACTCTAAACTAAAATTAGTGTGGCCATTGAGTCAGTTCGCCAATTGTGAACTTTTACATTGTTTTATCCCTTTGTAATCTAGCTATTTATGTTATCTGTTTTTCAAGCATAACTCAGTAATGGCTTTTATCCATTTTTAAATGTTTGGATATGATGTTTCTAATAAATGGTAGTGAATGTTTCAGTGTTTTTATTGTTCTGATGATTTTATTTTATGGTCATGTTAATGCATTAACGACATTAACTCTTTTAAAGATACAATTTTAGAGTTATAAAAATGGGCTAGCCCATATAGGCCAGCTTGTAAAGCCGGAATAAATTTAAAGATTGGACCTTAAAATATTAGCCCGAATTTTTTTAGTGGTTTACCTCAGTCCGAAAAAGTCCAAATTTAAATATGAAATATTAGTCCAAATATTTTTAGAGTTTTTTAGCATGGCAACAAAAAAACCCGTATTTATATATTGATTTTTGGCCTGGACCGATAAGGCTCGAAGCCCAATCGGGTCAGCCTGTTGAGGGCCGGATACTGTTTGGATAGCTCTAGTTTTGTCTAACAATTAAAGGAAAATAAAAATAAGAGTTAACTTATGAACTGAATTTCAGTGTTTTTGTTATTCTAATGATTTTTTTATGACAAAAGAAGTATTTTTATGGAGCTCGTGTCAAGCTCGGGTAATTAAAACTCCTTTCAGTTTTAAATAACTTTGTATTATAACTCATACATGTGTGGGTAACAATATTTGGACTCGTACCTGTACAGGAACTTTTGAGGTTTCATAATACTCATACTCGCACTCATTACCCACAATTTTACTAAGAATAAACCGATCAATTAAAAAAATATGATACCATTTTAATATAATATAAAATTTGTCAAAAAATTTAGGCTTAAATAGGCAGTTCTTCCCTATAAGTTTGCATTTTTTTAGTTTTTGTAGGAAATAACCATTGAAATATTGAAATTGTTTGATTTTGGTCCCTAACGTTAGTCATCATTAAAAAAACACATAGGTAGCAATCATAGACATGCGTGTCACATGACCATTGAACACCAGTTCAACCAATTCTTTAAATTGAATGACTATCTAAATAAAAATTACAATTGTCAAAATTCCTAATTTCTTCTTCATCTTCTCATTACATCTTCATTGTTATGAATATTATTAGTGGATGTCCATATAGGTCATTGGTCCATATAATTGGCCCATTATGTTTGCCTATATATATGACCTATGTATCATTGTAATGTAACCCTACTCCTAGTGATGAATAATACAGACTATTCTTTCTCCTCTTTTTTCTCTTCTTCGTCTATTATATTACTCTTATTTAGATCAGTTTATAACACGTTATCAGCACGAGACCCTACCAAAATTATTTGGAAAGGTATGAACGCATAATCTCTTTTCTTTTTAATTTACTTTATGTTATAATTGAAACGGTACATACTCTTGTTGTTACACTGATTAATTCACGATACATATACAATTCATGAATTAATCTAATTTTTTTTAAAAACTAACCAAATCAGTATGGTAATCATGTGTGGTGTATGTATCATACTTTTGCAAATCCGTATAATTTTAAAACTAACCAAATCAATATTACTTTCAATTATGTTTTTTTTTATTTGGTAATTTATTTATTCCATATATACTTTAAGAAGAAATATATTTGTGCATCCCTGAAGGATTGTAAGAGATATTTTGATTATATTATAAAGTTCATGAAGAACTTAGAAATTTAATTTATGAATTCCTGAAGAATTCAACAAACTTAGTTCCCGAAGAACTAAAAATTTAATCTATGAATTCCAGAAGAATTCAACAATTTCAGTTCCTGAAGAACTTGGAAATTTTATTTATGAATTCCCGAAGAATTCAATAATCTTAATTCCTGAAGAACTTAAGAAATTTAATTTATGAATTCCTGAAGAATTCAACAATTTTAATTCCTGAAGAACTTAGAAAACTCAGTTTTCCCATCATGAATTCCGGAAGAATTCACTAATATTGTAGTTCCTGAAGAACTCAATTGATAGAAATTGAATATTAATTCACAAATTATGGTCCAGAAGCACCATAGTGAAATTTTTGAAATATGAATTCTGAAGATTCATAGCCTACGTGTCTAAAAGTAACGTAGTAGATTTTTAAATATGAATCATGAAGATTCATAAGCCTGCACTTTTAGAAATACCATAGAATGTCTTTTAAAATATGAATCCTGAAGATTCATAGCTATAAATAAAATAAGTGGAATGAAAAAGTTATAAATCAGAAGTTTATACTACACTTATAAATATACTAGTGCAATTGAAGCACAAAATATAGTAAACCAGAAGTTTACAAATCATATTAAATTTATCGTTGGCAATACCGGTTGGGTCATCCCGGATTATTATGATGCGAAAAAGAAATTTTATAGATATTGAAGGGCCTGAAGTTCCTTCATTCTAGTAATTTTTATGTATTACTAGTTCCCAAAAGAAGTTGAGAAATTAAGTAAATGAGCATCTTTTATTTTAGAATAATAGAAAGATGATATTTGTAAATCAATACATTACCATGATCATGTGGACCAATTAGATCTTTATGATTTTAATTGATGTATCAATTAAATGGTCACATGTACGTTTGTTGTCAACTCACAGCCAAAAGTTTGTGAGGCACTAATTTGGTTAAGAGCTCATTTTATATAAAGCATTTGAGAAGTACCGTATTTCAAATCAAAATTGATATTGAACATCTTGAAGTATATGTTCATAAAAAAAAATGGACTTGAAGATCCATTCTTTAGACGTCTAAAGTTAATTATATGAACGATACTTATGAAATCAAAGCTTCTAATTTATATTTTGGGAACACTCAAACGACTACGTTGAGATATTGTTTCGCATCAATGCCAATAAGTTATAATATGAAAGTCCTCCCCTTAATTTGCAATTAAATTTAGGTTTATAACTTCATATTTTTCATATAAGCATTTTTGGATGTGTTGGTATGTTCCAGTTGCTCCAATATAATGCATTAAGATAAATTGTTAAAGAATATTGAGAAATTAGATTTATAGCCCAGAAGGCTAATTATCAAGTGATGAACCAATTTTCCCAATATTAGGGGGAGAGAATAAGCAGCTGAAATTGTGAACCATAAGTTCATATGAATCACTTGATATAAATTAATGTTATTATCTCATCTTGATCCTCTTAGAAATCAGTATGAACCAGAAGTTCATAAGATATATCATTTGCAAAGTTTATGAAATAAACCATCAGCTGCTAATGCTCCAATCAAAATGGATGTCCATGTTGGACAATCTTATATTGCAAATGAGTCTTAACCACCCTGAAGTGTGGTAGGCCAATCGGTCCCAAGGATAAAAATCCTCAAATAAGAAAAGGAGCTAATATGAAATATGACCCAAGTGAGGATATGAAAAAAGTATTTGACATAATTGATGTTTTAGTTCTGAAAGAACTTATCAAGTACTTGAAAGTTATGACAATTTAGAGATCTCAACGAATTATGTCATGGATGGAAATTATGTCATGAATGAAATACGATTGAACCGAAAGAAAGTCAACGTTGACAATATTTTTGCACATAATACAGCGCTATATATGATAAGAAATAATGAGGATCATGAACTAGAATCTATTGAAAATTATAGACAAAACATTGATTGTTTAAATGAAAAGATGCAATTGCGACGTAATTAAAGTCACTTTTCAAAGTGAAAGATTTTTGGACCAGCAGTCCGTACATTTGAAGATGTGAAAATGATGAGATAAGAATCAATTTTCTAGCGAAAAAGAAAATGATATTTAAAGTTTGACTTGTTATTCAAAGATATTGATAAATGTCTATTATCGATTTTCAAGAGGCGTATTCACCTGAAGTGAATTCAAAAAACCTATTTGTAATTAGTTAAGTTGAGTAACATATGAAATACTCACTTTATGTGAAAGATGTGTTTTAGCATATTTGAATGACTCACTTAATAATGATGATTATATGAGAATCCCTGAAGGATTTCGTTTTTTGTGAGACATATAAGTCAAACTATTGAAGAGATGACTTACTAAAATGAATAAGTCTCTTTGTATATTCATACACCCAAGGTGTATGTCGTATAATATTTTAGTGGATATTCTCAAATGAGGAACATGAGAATGACAACACTTGTCTATTTTTAATAGAAAATATTTGAAAATGAATTCGTTATAATCGATTTCATGATGATGATATTATTGGAACTCCTGAAGAGCTTCCGAAATCTGTTGATTAAAGACAAATTTGAAATGAAATATGTTGGATACATCCAGAAAGTTCAGAATGTGGTTTTGTTGAGGTTTGTTATTCTACACATACAAGAAACTGAAAGAAGATAATATCGCATCCACGGCTAATTCAAAGAAGAATATTTTAAAGGAGAAGAATTAGATCCCTCTACAAAGTCATCGTCAAGCAAAGCATCTAATCAACTATATTGAAGATTAATTGAGGTTCTTCGTCTCAGATATAATTGTCCTTATGAGGGGGAGATATAATTGTGTTCTGCACTCTTTTTCCCTTAACCATGGTTTTATCCCATTGGGTTTTCCTGGTAAGGTTTTTAACGAGGCAGTTTAAACACAAAGGATGTTGTACTCTTTTTCCTTCGCTAGAATTTTTTCCCACTGGGTTTTTTCTAGTAAAGGTTTTAACGAGGCACATTCTCGATGGACATCCAAGGGGGAGTGTTATGAAAATGAATATTATTAGTGGATGTCCATATAGGTCATTGGTCCATATAATTGGCTCATTATGTTTGCCTATATATATGACCTATGTATCATTGTAATGTAACCCTACTCCTAGTGATGAATAATACAGACTATTCTTTCTCCTCTTTTTTCTCTTCTTCGTCTATTATATTACTCTTATTTAGATCAGTTTATAACATTCATCTCACTTTATATCAATCTGTCATTCCTTAATGCAATCCCATATATATCTTAGACCCATATATTTGTCATATGCAAAATTTGGGTTTAATCAACCCAAAAAGTTTGACATGATTTTTAATCCAATTTTTTTTTGTAGCAAAATATGAGTTTCATCGAAGTGTCTATTATACAACCTTAAACCTAGAACGTTGTTTTCTTTAAATCCTTCCTCTTTAATTTGATCAACACTACTACAACAACGAATACCCCCATCACCAATGATAGCAAAATAACCCGAGAAAAATTAATTTTGAGGGGGTTATGATTTTAATTGGGGTAAATAAAAGAGTGAAAAGGGAGTTCATTTTTGAATTGTTGTTGTTCTGTTATTGTTGTTGTTTTGATACTATTGTTTTTGTCATTTGGATTGAATTTTGTAACAAAGCCACCCAAGAGGGAGATAACAATTATACAATTATATATTGAATTTTGTAACAAAGTCACCTATATGGACATCCACTAATTAATATTCATAACAATTATATAATAAAGTTACAAACATCGATAGATTATAAGATACATTGACAACATTATCATTCTCGAAACCAATTATATTTGAAGCTACAACACCGAATATCAATTTCATCAACCTCAGCATTATAGGAATCACCATTAGAGTCAATATCAAATTCAGATATCCTATAAACCATACCCCTTGGAGTTGGTCTTTAAACTTGCGAATCAATGTTCTTCGCACAAAAACTCTAATTCGATCTCTCTACATAACAAAAAATATATCATCATAATTTGAATTTTCTTGGCAAAAATTGGAAGTTTTTTATTTTTGTAATCTTGAACCTCACAAGTACGCATAACCCCTTACAACAAATATCAATAATTTTATCCTTTGTAAAATGAAATTATCCTTAAGAAACATTGCCTTCACACACAAAAATGAGAAAAGCAACACAATACAAATCGTCAAATGCAGATAAAAATGAAATGACTTTGTGAATTTGTTGTAGCAAAGTCACTTATATTTATGATAATTAATTTAATCTTGAGACGTTTCATTTTAATATTTTTCTAATAATAAAACTGTTACAACTTCACTATATCGAAACGTTTATTTTATTAAGGGTTTGTCTAACATGTGTAAAACTCGTTTATTAATTATGACTTACATGTAACCGATTTATTTTATGCATTTAAAAATATATGTAAACATTTATTTTAATAATTAAGACTTGTATGTAACCGACACATTTTTTATTTCACATTTAAATATATATCAAATCATTTATTTTATTAATTATATTTTGTTTGTAACGATTAATTTATTATGTCACATTTATTATTATTAAAACAATTAAATTATAAATTAATATTTTCTTATAACCGACAAAAATATAATATAAAACATAAACTTATAATACTTTTATTTAATATTTTGTGGAAGTATTTCACTTGTGATTAAATTGTAGATTTTAATGTTTTTCCTTTATATAAATGAATTAATTGTCGAATGCACACAAATGAAAATGCATGAGAGACCATCCTTTTAGAGAAAATAGAAAGGTAAATAGACCATAATTTTAGTGTTTTGTCACACGCTCTGTATGAAGGAACAATATTTTTTTTATCAATGAATACTTATTTCATTTTATATGAATTTATATAGGAGACAATATTATAGGTATATTGACACATAATCTCGTAAAGAATAATATTTGAAAATACAAATTTGTATTAAATTGCAATTCTAATCAAGAAACATTCAACAAAAACTCAAAAGAAACATATTCATGTTCAACAACTATTTCTCGATTTTAATAATCTTTTTTCCCACTTGAACATTGTTGGAACAAAGTGGGTCTGACATAAACCTCTGAGTTTTTAATTGGTTTTGATGATAACAAAGTATTAAAATTACAATTGGTATTGCTAATGATTATTCTAGTGTGCAGAATTATAAGTTAAAATTTATTCAGAAGCACTATGAATAAAAGCAGAGAAGCCAAGCTAAGAAGCTCTGAAAGCTTATCGCTGATCATCAGAAGCTTAAAATTCAAGTTCTGAAGTTAGTGGCTCTAAGGACACAAGCTAGACTCTGAGAAGCTTAGGAGCTGAAGACCTTAAGAAGCTACGACTACAGACTCTGAAGCAAAATGAATTTACGTCACTTAAGAACTGACAGAATCAGAATCAATGATTGAAGAACAATCTACTTAAGGACTCTGTCATATCCACAGGAAGGAATATTCGTTGGTACAACGTTAACCTTATCCATAAGTGGAGCGCAATTGAGGATTGTACAATCGTACTATTATTACTCAAAATGGTTGAGTGATATTTCAAATTGCAAGATAGTGGAATTGGATTTCTTTGCTAAAGAAGGCAATCTACAGCTAGCAAATGTACGAGTAAATTCCAGCTGGCATCTTATCTCTCTGCAACGGTCACTCCCATATCTTCACTATAAATAGAAGAATCAAATGAAGAAGTGACTACCGAACTGCTGTTCATTTTATTGTGTTAAGACTCTGAAACGTTCTGACGCCAAATATTCATTTAGTCATTCAAGGTCTTAAAACAATCTGTGTTGTATTTTGTAAACACCTCTGATAGTATATCAAGTGTCCATTAACATTCATTCTTATTCTTAAGTTTGTTTGAGAAGTCTCTTGTTAGTTGTAACTTGAGCACTTGAGAAGTCTCTTGCTATTGTGCTTGAGCATCTTTGTAATCTTGTGAGATTATAGTGAAAAGCCCTTGGAAGTGCAAGGGGACTGGAGTACTCTCAATTTGTAAGAGGAACCAGGATAAATTTTGTGTCTTTCTTTCTCTCCCTCTGTTTCATTATTGTTTTGTGTTTAATCCGCTGCAAACTTAGCTTTTATTTGAGAAAAAGTTTTAACTTTTAAAAACACAATTCAACCCCCCCTTCTTGTGTTTTTCCACCTTCAAACATTTGCATTTGATGTTACTCATGTCGAATCTAATGAAAACATTCTCTTCTTAACAGAAATAGTAAAGACACACTCTAAGTCAACAACCTCTCCCCCTTTCACAACTTTTAGGTTTTTTTTCTTTACATCCTATCATCAAAAACTTAGATTGATACACATATTAGGTCAAATTATATATAGATAGAGAGAGAGACACACACACAAAGTATGATTTTTTTTTCTCTTTCGAGTGTGAAGTATGAAATTTAATAACATTACAAACATCGATAGAACCAACATTTAATGAGGATATCCTGTAAATTATACCCCTTGAAGTTGGTCTTTGAACTTGTAGATCAATGCTCTTCGCACAAAACTCCAATTCAATCTCCCTACATAACAAAGAATAAATCATCATAATCTAAACTTTTTAACAAAAAAATAGAAGTTTATTATTTTTTGCAATATTAAATCTCTCAAACATGCACAACTTTTACAACCAATATCCATGATTGTTTTCTTAATGATATGTCAATAATAAAATCGTCCATGAAAAACATTGCTTTCACAAAAAAAATGAGATAAACAACACAGTACAAATTTATAAATATGGATGGAAATGAAATGACTTTGTGGATTTTGTTGTGGCAAATGACTTATATTTATAGTGAGCTATGGAAACACAAAATTAAACATGATTTTATGAAAATTAATAAAATATTGAGACGTTTATTTTATTAATTATGACTTACATGTAACCGACGAAATTACATTAATTTGTAACGTAATAATGTAAATGTTTTTTATTTTAGTATTTAATATAAAATGTAACGTTATCAATTATTAAATACAGTGTAACATATTGAAATAATGATATAAATATATTTTTTAGTATTTAATTAAAAATGTAACGTCATAAAATATTAAATAAAAATTAATGTAATAGATAATTGTAATGTAAAAGGACACGTGTCATGTTCTTATAAATAAGGTTGCATTTGTTTATAATATAGATTTAGTATTGAACTACACATCACTCAAATTGAACCAAACTAGTCTTCCATTAAGATTAATACAACACATGAAATCAATTAAAAATTAAGTGTTGATAGTGCATATCTGAAATTTAACATTGAAATTGACAACAAAAAAGTGAAACAGTTTGAAGATTTCCATTAAATATTGATAGTGTGTATCTAAAATTTACCATCAAAATCTAAAGCGAGAATGGAGAACGTGTAATGAATCTGAGAGGGAGAGGAGAGAAAGAGATCTCAAATAAGGCGAGAATGTGTCACTATGGGGCAGTGCATCCATGCTTGGGCTAATGGATGGAGTTGTGGATGTAAATTTAAACTGTAATTACACTTGGGCGAATAAGCGGATATACTAGAGTCCAAACAATGATATATTTCATTCAATATTCCTATCAACCAAATTATGTTCACGGATATCTTTATATGCTATATTTTTTTGTGTTTGAACACAACATATATATAAATTTTGTTTATATGTAATATTTATTGTCAAAAGACTCGTATTTATTTTATGATTAAATTACATTTAGCGATTCAAGTGAATAACCATAGTCATTCATTTGGTATAAAAGACATAGTCAGTCGCAAAAAGAAGCACTCGTTTGGTTAAATTATTACACTAGCAATGGTTGTAACATATGGTGACCATCCATAGAGAAACAGCTTAAAACACCATTAAACGGTTTACCAATGGCATTATCATAACAACTAACAAATTTACTTATATCTCTCTAAATCTCGGCTAACATTCGAAGTATATTTAATTACAGAATAGTAACAATAAACAGGAAACGATTTCATAAACAAAAAAGAGGGCGTGTGTATGATATTACTCTATTAAAAAAGAAAAAGAAAAATGACATTCTAATGTGGACACCCCACTCATGTTAATTAGCTTGACTGTTCAAGACCTGGGAGGGATGTTGGCTGAAGATTTGATTTGGTGGGAAGACTAGAGGACTGCTTTTGGGACTTGGGCCTTTCTTCTCCCTGCAAAGAAGTCAGCTTCTCAGGACCACTATTTGCTCCTTCCAACTCAAGTTCTGGTTTTCTCTTCAGCTTCTTTGTTAAAACGCCATCAGCAACACGAACATCTTCCAGGGCATTGCTTGAACTTCCCCTTGCTTTTTCTTGTTTTAAACCATTCATAGGACTGGGGACCTGGACAGTTGTGCTTGTATTAGAAACGGACTTGTTTGTTGACGTCAAAGCAAGACTGCCAGATTCCGTAACCAATTTCTCTTGTTGGTTCTGCTGTGATGTCATTGTGCCTGTGCCTGTGCCTGAGCCTGAGCCAGCATCAAGTCGAATGCTATCCTCTTGCCTCGAAGCCAACAACTTCTTCCTCTTAATTTTTTCCTGATCCTAATAACACAAGTAAACCAATGAGATCAACTAAAAAACAATTTTTTTCCTGACAAATACCAGATCCTAGTTATCAACTGGGCATAAAAAGAATCAAATGTTATCCTTCCATTATTAATTAGGTAATTTAGGTTCGTTAATGTTTTCTCCATATCTTAACGACAAAGCTAATATTGAAATAAAATTTCATTATTAAAAACCCAAGATAATTTAACTCATTTGTAATGATATATGTTGATTTGCAAGTAGAGTTTGTGAAGCATGGGTAAAAATGAAATCAATAATGGTGGCATCATGGGGGAAGGTCCATATAATGTTGATTTGCAAGTAGGTCTAACTAAAACCTTTCCCCGTCCATTTTTCTCCATCCAAACATTCCCCAATAGGTATGATCTTATGATCCAAGTATCAATCCTACAATCCACTCACTATACTTGGACCATCATATGATTCTGGATAAGATCTAATACCTTGAATACCATTCCAAGCATGTGTAGTTTCCAACATGGCAGTGCCACATAGATAAGCATACTCAAGAGCTAAGACAATTTTCATGAAAAACTTTCTTCAACTTTTTAAAATAAATTGAGAGCAGGGGATGGGTTTTTTCTTCAGAAGAAGGTAAGCTTTGAACAGTTGTTCATTCATATTAAAAATCCTTATTCACTGCAAAATACCTTATTTTTTGTGTGCGATGCTCTGCGCCTCTCTTTTGCCCTGCAAATTGCACGTTTGATCCCATGGTTGTCCATGTAACCAGTTGGCCATAATCCTGCAAGCTGATAAAGACAAGGAATTCAAAAGGTTAAAAAATACAAATATGTCTGTTATAGGATGCAAACAGCTTAACTTAGACATAACATAAACTACACACTCAGCACACACATGCACGTGCATATTATCAAGTGATAAGTAGCATGAATGCTCCTTGAACAAGAGAGTTGTCAATTCGAAGGAATAGAATTAATACTCGGGGAAATTTCCAGCGGCGGGTACTTCTTACACCAATAAATTCTCACAGCAAATTGTGAACCATTTACCATTTTGTTTAAATTCCAGCGACCAATAAATTCTCAAAACAAATTGTGAACCATTTTGTTTTCAGTATAGTCTAGGGGTAGAAGGAGGGGATTTCTATGTAATTACAGTCAAATATATTCTTTTATATGGAAAGAATATGTAAGTTTTTAGCTTACATGAGAAGGCGTTAAGAGAACAAATCAAACTTAATGCAAGCAAGTGAAGAATTCAAAAAACCAAGTAGATTAAGTTTTTGTCCTAGGCCAGAAAACACAAGACAAGAGACCTTCTAGACCAATATTGCGAATATGGTTTAGAAAATTTGAACTACCTCAGCATACAACTTTCTGATCTGTGGACCTGCATTGTCATCCAAGCCCTACAGCCATTGCAAACATGGTTCAATAAGGTTTATTGCACAGAACACAAATTTCACAATAAGTATTTGTAGCTCAAAAACATACATCAATAAAAATGTCGTAGAGTTCACAAATCTTGTCTTCCAATGCGGCGTCCATACTAAAATTCCTTTTAGTTATTGATTTTCCATCAGGACCCAATTCTTGAACATCACCTGATGCTCCAGCTTTCTGCTGTTGCTGATGTTCCAAAAAACGCCATACAACCCAGGTTAAATAACCAAAACATTCATTAGGCAAAAATATTTCTCAAAAACTATTATCAAACAGTGGAAACATTAAAAGATATAGAAAGGAAATGTGATTGGGTATCATGATTACAAGAAGCAATGAAAATGAGTCATTAGTAAGCTATCCATATTTAGTGTTTGCACTGCAAACACAAAATCGCATTGGACACATTAACAGAAGCACCCAATAGAAAGAATGACAGAAAATATAGAGCATGATTGTACTAGCTTATTTTGAGGAAATAATCACTTTCTTTTCCCTGCTTCCTGAAAGAGGTTTACTATTTCCCCAGAAAAAACACTAAGCCAAACGGTACAAAATATGATTATGATGGGGAGAACAAAAAAAATAATGAAAAACCAAAAAAGCTAAACAAATATGGAAAACGTGAGTATATCATACAATGCTGACTGATACAACAACCAATTTATATGTGAGTAATTTTTTAGGCATTATGAGCTCATCAGAATTGAAAGAAAGCGCACTGAATTCGATCTACCAATCTTTATAATAGGAAATGTTATAACAAGGGCAACTAAAATAAACCTTGGATTCCAAAGCTGGGGCCTGCATCTTAATCATATCAACAACTTCCTTTTTTATCCGTTGAAACCTTTCATCCTCCTCCTGCTTTGCCGACAGACCCATACTGATCATTATTTTTAAGTTTCTCTGCCGCAGGAAAACATTGTATGAGAAGATAAGTAGTTTTAGGAATTAAGAGAACCAACATATACCAAACATACAATTAACAGAAACAATGAATAACAGTTAGAGAAACTGCTCAAGATAACTATAACATCCAAAATAACCAAGGTAAATTAGAGGTAGGATTTTTATTCCTCAAAAAAGACCATTTTTTAGTGACACGAAAAATTTCAAAATATACAACTTCCTGATAATAAGGTCATAGTCATATTCCCATAGCCACAGTACCTTGAAGAACTCAAATAGAAGAAAAAGCATTCTTTGCAGAAAGTCACAAAAGTTGATCAGGAAGTCACTCAATCCACAATCTAAACTAAGCATACATTTGATTATGTCAAGAATGTATCTATTACTGAAAGCATATCACCATTATTCTCAAGTCATATTATAACAATAAAGTCACTCAATCCACATTTTAAACTAAGAATGCATGTGGACAACAATGTTCTACTCAAAGCATATCTCCATTATTCTAAAATCATATTCTAACAATTAAACAAAAAAAAGTTGTACATGATGCAGCAACACTGTACAGGGGATTTCAGAGAAAAACAACCATCCTCAAGTCCCAACACTAGCTGGAAGAGGCGCAGGGGGGGACTGAAGTTGGAATCGGGATAAACTGAGAATGAAGGGTTATCTGTTTATATTTAACAACGGCAATACCTTTAATGTTCTGAGTTGCATCAAGTGCCCAAGAATACTCATAAGACGATTAATTAACTCTTTTGATACTTTCCCTTGGCTTGCCTGTTGCAACAAAAACATACAATTAATATTATAATAAGTTCAAATCCCTTGAGCAAAAAAATATAGAAAATTACACACACTTAAAAGCATGAAATTTAGAAAGCAACAGTTGCCAGTACCGCTAGTCTAGCAACTTTAGCAAGCTTTAGCTTTACTTCTCTGGGCAACCTCCTTTTGACTGCCTGGGATGTATTATCAGCCTCCGGATTTTCCGCTGCAGGGGGCCTTGCTATAATATTATTAAAAACGAACAAAAGAAGAAGAAAAGAAAGGGGGAAAAATAAAGTTAGTAACAAACTTCCAACATTAATCTATGTATGAAATATCAAATCTGAGACTTACACTCAGCAACCATTTTCTCTAACTCGCCAAGAGCCTTCTCAAGCATTGAAGATTTTGGCCTAACACTAGACCCGTCTTTCTTGTGCATGTATTCAGATTTCTGCATAACATTCAAAAAATCCATTAGTTGGACAGGAACTATTAGAACAAATTTTCATGCAGAATCAATCCATATGCACAAGCACAACTTCCATCATCATAGTTCAAATTAGATGGAACAGGCAAATATATAGTTTACCAAGAGCACAACATGAGGATAGTTTACTTAGCCCTTTCCATTATTTTTAAATACCTTCTCAAATGTATGTCAGTTCAGTATCCTTAGAATTAAGTGGCTATCATTTTAAAATGAAACATCATGTGATTGTTGTCCTTCATGCAAATGCAAAAAGGAAATGGAGTCAGCAATGCATATTCTTCTTTTTTTTTAATTGCCACATTGTTGGGGGAATTTGGTTCATTTCATCTAGCACAGCATGTAATCCTTCAGTGTCAAAGTAGAACTTTATCTCAATGACAACGGAAAGTAGTTCTTCAAAGAAAATTTATTATTTGGAAGGCAGTAGTTCTTTAAAGCATCATGGGGCCCTTATGGTCAAAGACTAAGAATAGGAGAACCCATTTGGTTAATTTAATGCCTAAAGGAATTGATGAAAGAACCACAGTGCAGAGGACCTCTTTTATCGGGTTTTTTTAAGTATTTATCAAATAAAAAAAAAATTATAAAAAAAGACAACAGCAAAAGAAATAAAAACTTACAGTTGCTTTAGTGGAAAACTTTCCCACAGCCACATTAAGATCCGGCAGTTGATGCTTGCCATTTTTTTCTTTCGACCGACTAGGATTTTCTAAACCATCAATACTTGTTGAGGGTCTTCCAGGTTGCAATTTGGATTGTGCATAAGCACCTTTTTCATTGTACTTCTGATGAGATACATCAAATGATCCACTTGTGTTCTTAGAATGAAAAGCTCCTATCTTCTTATCAGCATCTTTTTCTTCTGACATGGCAACAGGGACATCATCACTTGATGTTTTCAAAGAGACAGAAGAGACCGATATTGGTTTAGTATCGGCAATTTTCTTTTTGGAACTAATTCCATAGATATCCAATTGATTCTGAGGTTTCAAGGCTTCATAATGTCCATCGGGTACAACAAAATTCTGTGACGAATTACACACATTCTTCGCCTGTGTGGAAGTTGTTTTCCCATATGCTGCCTTGCCCACTTTTACATGCTTATTTGATACATGATCATTATTATTTTCGCCTGGATTCTTCACTATATCTTTTTTGCGCCTTTTCTTTGGTTGCTGGTTGGGTAATACGGGAGGCTCTTCACTTGTAGTATAGAAAGAAACAACGGAAAATCAATAATAATAATAATAATAATAATAATAATAAATTGTAAGACTCAATTTTTACTACAGTCTTCAACTAAAATTCATTAAATATACAAAATTTGTAGCCAAAGTATCAAAGAAAGAGTATTTAGGCTATGAGCCAAGATGATAATGTCCAGATGCTGTCAAGACCCTAAAAGTTTATTACTTTAAGGGTTAAATATGTTTTGATCCCTATAAATTTGGCAAAATTGGACTTTGGTATCTGAAAATTTTAACCATAAGGGAATATTAAAAGCAGATTTGTCAAACAAAATAAAACTTACGTGCGTTCCAATTTCCCCCTATTTACAAAGAACCCATCATGTTTGACTTTGGAATTATCAACCTGAAAATATTCATCCTGCAGAGTGAACAGTTAAATAACATATAAAAGTAACATATAAGCAAAAAAAGAATCATCATAAGGAACAATGCTATTCCTATATATCAAAAGGTCAAGGCACGCAAACACAAATACCAACCAGCTCAGCGTCGTCGATAAAAGAATCTTCAGTATCATACTGATCATCATCAGGAACATCCGGCTGATCTTCATCATCACTGCTATCCTTACCCTGAAAATGATTCAGCATCTAATTCATGAACATTCGTGAAGCTACAAATTACTCCCTTCGATCCTTTTAATAAAAGATTTGGGTCAACAAAAGTTTATGTATTTGATTTATAATATGGATCAAATACATCAGCTTTTGTTGACTCATTTCTTATAAAAAGGACCAGGAGTAGTAATAATTAAACGAGCATCTACAATTTAAACCAATAAAGAACTAATTCAAACTTATTCGAAATATCATATAGTAACGATTTCATTTCAGTAAGCAATATACACATACCATGTAAAGACGTTCAATCTTCTCTATTACAGCACTGAAACGGTGCGGCTGAGCTGCATCATTTTCCTCAACCTCAACAGGTTCTCCCTAAGAGAAATGGGAATCAACTTGTCAAAATAGTAAAACACTACACCGCGCATAAAGATCGCGTCACTGGCAAAGTACAGCATGTTTATAAATGAGCACTGACTACTAAACCTAACTTTACATCTTTCTCAAATATTGAAGACTCTGTCAGATCACAAATGGTTGAATTGTATCGACTAATCTACATTTTTTTTTTGGTACAAAACGACTATTCTACATATAAAACTGAGCTCATAAAATTTTCAATTTTCAACATCCCAATGCTCATAGATGCAAATGTGCATTGAAGAGGAACATATTTTAGTAATCTTATTAGATCATTTTGCTGCGACGAAAACAAGAATAACAATAAATAAGAACATATATCAAGTTAAACAGATAAATAAAAAGTTAAAAACACAACACCATTCAAAACAAAACCAAAAAATCACCCAAAAACCCTTTGAAACCCAAAAAATCACAACAGCAAAAACTGAAAACACTTCAATTTATAACTGCAAATCAACAATGCACAAGGAAATTAGAAATTAAATCCAGAATGAAGCACAGTGAAATTGAAGGGAAACAAAACATTCTCACCAGAAAAGCCTCCGGCCGGGAGAGTTGAGAAGTGGAAGCGGATCCGTTAGGTTTATTAGCGTCTTTCAACAGCTTCTTCCATGATACTATGGTTGTCTCTCCTGGCCGGAGCTCCACCGTGAACAGTTGTCGGTCGCCTTTCTTGACGAACGACGAAGCCTTTTTCTCTTCCTTCATCGGAGCCGAATTTATCGAAACCGATGTTTCGAGAATTAGGGTGACATATAGAAGAAACACGGAATTGAAAATTGGGAGAAAGTTGAGTATATAAGCCCTAGATGAAGAACGAGAAGAGAATTGCGCGGGATTCGAAAATTAATTCATGAGAATAAAAAAGAAATGGAAAATTAAATAAAATTGCAAAAATTGACACTGTCTCTCTCTGGTGGTTTTTACTGAAAAAATCGAGCTAGCTTGTAAAAATTTTCCTGCTCTTTCCCGAGAAAAAACCAGAGGGGGAAGGAAACAGGGCGGGTAGTATCAATGGACCGGGTCGTACCCACCCCAAATTGAAACTAAATCGAACGGTTTTTTTTTCTGTGGTAAGAATCAAACGGGTTTTATGATTAGTTTAAATTTTAAAAATAAACAAAAACATAAATAAATAGAAAATAGAAGAAGTAACCTTAAAAAAAAAGGAAACAACCATTTTGAACGTGCAATTCACTGTCATTTTCATCTCTCATTGAGAAAACAATTACTACTATATAGTTTCTGAATAGTCAGTTTAATGTCTGCTGTTAGTTTTACCATTAACTCAACAAAAAATTGACGTGACATTTTTTTGGACACACATAGAAAATCAATAATTTTGGTCCTTGAATGTGCAATTCGCTGTCATTATGGTCTCTGACTCAAGAAAAAAAATACAAAATAGTCTTAAATCATGCAGTCTGTCAGTCACTTTGGTCTATAGCGTTAAAAATTGTCGTTAACTTTATAAAAAACTCAATGTGACATTTTTTTAGGACACATGACACGTAGAGTTAACACATTTATAAAACAAATGGTGGAGGATGTGATCAGGGACTAAAATAACAATTATTGAATTTTTACTTGGTTTGAGATTGAACTCTATATTACCAAAAATATAACAGACACAAATTTCACAATAAACATTTGTAGCTCAAAACGTACTTCAACATAAATGTCAAATAGATCACAACTCTTATTTTTTCAATGTGGCGTCCATACGAAAATTCCTTTTAGTTATTGTTTTTCTATAAGGACCAAATTTTTTAACATTACCAGATACTCCAGCTTTTTGTTGTTACTGATGTTCCTAAAAAACATCATACAACCCAGGTTAAATGACAAAACCCAAGTTAAATAACAAAAAACTTTCAATAAACAAAAATATTTTTGAAAAACTATTATAAGACGGTGGAAATATTAAAAGATATAGAGAAAAAATGTGATCGGGTATCATGATTACAATAAGCAATAAAAACGAGTCATTAGTGAGTTATCCATATTTAGAATTTGTACTACAAACACAATATCACTGACAGACAATTTGCAAGTGAACAAATATATGCCGCAAGTAGTAAAAATATCGATCCACTGAGATTTGATTATTTCAAGGCAAAACAATTGAATTTTGACTTAGGATAGAATGTAAACACAAGGGGGGAGTTTTCGCATACAAACTATTCGATAAAATGACAATAAGAAAATGTTTTGAGTTTTTATGAAATTGATTGGATTTTGCTATGAATTCTTTGCAGTCCACTATGATACTAGTTGGTTGATTCCTAAACATGGTTCATTCAAACATTATGACAATTTAACATAACCATTGCACCCAGTCTCATGGTCATACAACTTACTATATCATATTAAAATTCTCTAATCTCTTAGGTCAATTAAATAGCATAACATAGGCAAATTATGTGCGTTGAATCATAGGTCTCAACCTATAATTCTCTATCTCTAGACTAATCAGAAGGTTGCATTCATTAATCTAGTTCAAATCCACACATTTAATCTCTTAACATGCATGAATTAAGTATCATCACAAACATTCATTAATGGATATGAAGCATTAAACACGAGATTAATGAAATAGTAATTGAATTTACCACAAAGAAATCAACACATAACTAGCATATGATTCATAGTTTCATACAATTATTCATCACAAAACTCAATCTAAACAACTTAGTTCATCATAGTTACAAGAGATGAAAGAAAACTAGAATTGAAATACATGATAATTGGAAGAAGAATTGGATGATGAGAGATCTTCAATCTTGTTTCTAAGCCTTCAAATCTTGTTTCTACATCATGATTCCCTTGTTTTCAAGCTCAAAAATGATGCTCCAATACCCTTTTTACTTCCAAATTCGTAACCCCCTTCCATTTGGACAAGCCTTCCTTTTATAGTGCAAGAAAATGGTCAAAAATGGGCCAAGGCAGCTTCCAGTTCGCCTCCCGCGAACTTTCCAAAACAAGACTACAAAATTCATCAGCAAAGTTCGCCTACGCGAACTTTCTAACAGCAATTTCGCCTACGGTAACTTTCCAGACAGCAAAAAAGCATTTTCAGCTTTTCTTTATTTCCAAGCTATCTTTTATTCTAAGTCTTTTTCACCTCAAATATGATCAAAATCACTTCAAACACCTCTAAAACACCACTAAAATGATCTTAGAATGTAAAAATGACAAGAGTCATCAATCACAGATACATTGGACACATTAACATAAGTCCTCGACGGAACGAATGACTAGAAACATAGAATATGATTGTACTAGCTTATTTTGAGGAAATAATCACTTTCTTTTCCCAACTTCATATGAATCAACCCATATACTCTAGTGTATTGTGCTCTAGAGACTTTCACCCTTTTGAAAGTTTTTTTGCAATGCTACTATGATTCACTCTTGTTCACAAAAAGTTTAAAGACTAAACCAAGAGTGACGCAGAACGGAAGCGCTAGGTTAGCAAAACGCTAAACCTAATTGATAAAGACAAGCCGCAAGCACAAACTTGTCAAAATAGGGTTTCAGAGTCCACCGAAAATTGAGATAAAACTCGAATATTTTTTTATTGAATGAAAAACTGCCCCTCAAGGCTACAATGATTTAGCTTAAATAGTAGGGAAAATAAAAATATAACAAATCTTCCTAAAAGATAGTAAAAGAAAATAACACATCTAGCTAAAATAAAAATATAACAAATCTTCCTAAAATATAGTAGAAGAAAATAACCAACCTAGCTAAATAAAAATAATAAATTTAGCTAAAATTATAAAATACTAAACTATAGTAAAATCAAATCTAGCTAAAATATAATAAAATCAAATCAATCGCAGTTGCGTTGAATTGCTCCTGCATCAGACTCCTCTTCTTATGAAGAACTCGACCTCGAGTTCTATTATAACAAAGAGATGCCTTTGTCCGAAACTCACGAACACGAATACCAGGATCGAACACAAAAGTCTGTGTAGAACTATTTGATGCCCACATAGATGCGACATACTTAAGCACCTCTGATGTCTTTACCTTCTCCTCCACCTTCAAAGAACTCGACCACGAGTTCTCTTCGAAACGGACAACAACATGGTTTATTGATGTGGGTTTCAACCATTGTGTGACGGCATGATTTGACACCATCGGAATTATCGATGTCAAAGGAACCACAACAATTTCTGGTGCACAAGTTTCTATCGAGAGAGCGGATTGCACCTTAGGGTTGGTGGTGTTTGAAACCATAGCTGATTTGGTGTCACCGCCTTTTGAATTCACGACTTCATGATATTGGAAATCCCTGGTAGCATCGTGAACCTCTTCTTTCACAGCACTCATCACCCCTTTGAAAACAACTGGACAAAAACAATTAGCTTCTCTGGGAGCCTTATCAAGTTTCCTCTCATCCTGAGTCATCACAAGGAAACTAGATTTCTTGTCTTTTGGATTCTTATCAAAATGTAAAATAGGAGCCATAGCAATTTTACGAGTGCCCCAAGTAAACATCATCACATTATCCCGTCCCCGGTAAGTAATATCATTATCAAACTGCCAAGGCCTACCAAGTAAAATATGACAAACATCCATATCAATAACATCACAAAGTACCTCTTCTTTATAATGTTTACCAATGGAGATGGGAACTCTGCAGGACAGCGTCACTCGTACCTGGGATCCCTTGCTGACCCAGCCAAGGGCATATGGCTTCTCATGAGGCTCTGCGGGCAACTTAAAATAATTCACCAATTTTTGTGACACTAAGTTCTCTGTGCTCCCATTATCTATTATGAGATCACATACCTTATTCTTGACAGAACAATGAGTCTTGAATAAGTTTTTGTGCTGCCCTTCTTCTTTAGTTGCTAGTAACATCCGCTGCAACACAATATTCACCCTTTCATCAGATTCTTCTTCAGCAAATTCTACCTCTGCATATTCATCCTCATCAGGCTGCTCTGTCTCATCATCATCGTCCCTTTCTCCCACCATAGCCGCAACTCTCCTTGATGGACAGACATTGGATCGGTGACCTTTCCCATTACATCTAAAACAAGTATCAATAGTGGGTTTGGTATATGGATTGTTTTGTTTTTGGGTTGCGGCTCTGCCTTGTGGTGCACTTCTAGAACTACCAGTTGCCTTATTACCAGGAGTAGAATCCATGGCTGCTGCACTTTTCTCTTTGTCACCTGATGATTCAGTATTATTCTGGGGAGAATACTTTCTGAAGGAGGAGAAATTTCTGGGCGATTTCTCTATCAATTCTGCCTTCAAAGCTAGGTTGGACGCTTCAGCAACGGTCCAAACGGTTTGCAAACCCATCTTCTCCTGCAAGGATCCTTTCAATCCACTGATATAACGAGCCACTTTCTGATTTTCTGATTCACCCAATTCATTACGTTCAGAAAAACGCAGAAATTCAGCGGTATACTCTGTCACTGATCGCTTGCCTTGAACACATTCAATATACATTTTATACAGAATTTGTTCATAGTCTTCTGGTAAAAATCTCTCAAGCATCAATTGTTTCATCTTCCGCCAAGTTCGAATGGGATTCTTTTTCTGCCTCTTCCTCTGAACAACGAGTCTGTCCCACCAGACAGCGGCGGTACTTTTCAGCCTGATTGCCACCATCTTAACCTGCTTGTGCTCAGGGACGTCCATGACGTCGAAAAATCTGTCAACATCAATCTGCCAATCTAAAAATTCCTCTACTCCCATCGTTCCGTAAAACAATGGAATATCTGCTTTCATGCGGTAATCATGGTGATTGCCACGATCGTTTCTTTCTTCAGTCACGACCTCATCCTCTTCTGAATCCGAATCATCAACCGTATGATTGTTTCCACGATCTCCTCCCCTGTTCAGATTGATTCTATTGTTGTTGGATAACGTTGTTACCTGTGTTGTCAAATTGGTGATGGCCGCGGTTAAAGCCGCTATGGCACCATCAAACTCTGTTTTTGTCACCGGTTGATCTCCCATCTGATCACTTCACGAAAGAACAGGGGAAACCTGCTCTGATACCAACTGACGCAGAACGGAAGCGCTAGGTTAGCAAGACGCTAAACCTAATTGATAAAGACAAGCCGCAAGCACAAACTTGTCAAAATAGGGTTTCGGAGTCCACCGAAAATTGAGATAAAACTCGAATATTTTTTTATTGAATGAAAAACTGCCCCTCAAGGCTACAATGATTTAGCTTAAATAGTAGGGAAAATAAAAATATAACAAATCTTCCTAAAAGATAGTAAAAGAAAATAACACATCTAGCTAAAATAAAAATATAACAAATCTTCCTAAAATATAGTAGAAGAAAATAACCAACCTAGCTAAATAAAAATAATAAATCTAGCTAAAATTATAAAATACTAAACTATAGTAAAATCAAATCTAGCTAAAATATAATAAAATCAAATCAACCGCAGTTGCGTTGAATTGCTCCTGCATCAAAGAGACACAGTGTTTTCAAACTAACCACTGCATCATTTGAATTATATTTTGGAAATTCATCAACAACAGGTGGTGGTGGGCCTGAACCAACTCGAAGAGGAACGTTAACATGAAATTCTTCTGTTTTAATTGATGTATCCCTAAAGAAATATTTATATACAATGAGAAGAGGGATAAAAACTCTTAGCTGAAAAACAAAAACTAATTATAACTTATAGTACAATTATTCAATATATTTCAATTTGTATCACATCCACAAAATAAATTACCTTCAAAATTGATATGAGAGTACATATAAGAGGTATAGGAAAAGGTATCGAGGGAAGAAGATAATATGGCGTGCAACCAATTTGATCAAAAATGAAGTTTTACCAAAATGAAAAAAGTGGAGAGAGAAGAGAGGGAATCATTAATATTAAGAGAGAGAGTTTTAATTTTATTTTGAATTTAATGAGGTGTAATATTTTAATTGGATATGAGGTGTTAAGTGAGTATTGTTAAGTTTCGCTGTTTTGAGGGTTAGGTTTCATGCCCCCCCCCCCCTTCTTTTTTTTTTGTAAGCTCATGTTAACTTGTGCCCTAAGGGCACATGTTAAGGTACCCAAAAATAGAAATATACAGTAATATTTAATGATACAAAGAATTTAATATTTAGAGAATTTTTTTTTTAATCGGCTAAATTTTATTAATGAACAATTCCCTAAACAAGAAGTATAAGGAATTGTTGAATCATACAACGAGAGGCAAAATGATGAAAACACTTTAACCTATCAAAAGTACATCGGAACACCCCAATCCGCCCCTAACATTACATCAAATGGAATACACCAATGACCACCCACCCAACCCAGAGAGACGCCACTAGACACTAACTTCCAAACTCGAATCAAAATTACTCGGCCCATCAGAATCTAAAAAGCAGCTCCTTGAGTCGAAAGTTGGTGGACGTTGGTAGAAAACAAACAGTCAATACCAATGCGGTAGAGTTCAACCAAATAGTAGAAACCTGCAAATCTCAACAGATTTGAAAACCTTCAGCGACTCAAAAAGAATCATGCTAATCTCAACAGATTAGGAAAACGGTCAGAGAATCAAATATCCAGAAAAACTCTCACACGCAGCATCAACCACACCCCGACAACGCTAGATCCAAGCGCCTCCGTATTAGCACCCTACCACCACTAGACCACATCACCTCTAGCCACCACGAAACTGCCACCACCACAACATCACATCGCCTCACCACCTCCACCCACACATTGGGCCCCAAATCCAATCACCACTGCATCAACACGGCAACACCACACCTCCACGTCACCCCCTCAACACCTCCAAACACCACGTCACCACAACCTCCAAACACCACAACCACCCCATCTCACACCAACTGCTGCCGCAACCGACTACCACCACAGAGAACCGGCGGCGGCCCTGCCCACCACATCACCCCCGAATACAGATCCACAGCGAAAAATGCAGAACACAAAAGTAAAAAACACAGAACTAACACACGCAAACACAGAAGTAAAACACGCAAACACAGAAACACAAAACGCAACCACAGAAGGACAAAACGCAACAACAGTACCACCAGATCCACAGTACATGAACACGAAACAAAAACCATAACACAAAAGAAATAGAAAATAGGAACGCCGGTGGCAAGCAAAACGAAAACGAAAAACGAACCGAGTGAATCCGACCACCGGAAACCACCGTCAGTCGTACTGTCGCCGGCGAGAGAAGGTGGTAACGCGACGCCAAGGCCTCAAACGCACCACCAGACGAAATGCTACATCGTGGATGAACGATTTGGATGAAGATGAGGAGGCGGCAGATCTACTTGCTAGAGAGAAGGCAGAGGAAAAAATGCGTTTTTTTGGAGAGAGAAATGGTTTTTGAGATTTTGTTTAGAGAATTGAATACACCACAGGTCCAATAAATTGTTTCTACATTTATCATATTAACATGTGTTCTTACGACACAAACACATGTTAACATTCTCCTTTTTTGTACTCCCTCCGTCCTGATTTATTAGCAAATATTCTCATTTTCACGGTTATTAAGAAGTCATGGTTTTATGTGAAAAATAAGTTGTACGAACAAAAATAACCTTAGTTATCAAACCACATTAAAGGTAGAAGTTAAAAAGCTGCTCACATGTGCACTTATTGCACGTTTTACTATACACCATGTTTTTTTTTTGATATAATTGAGGGCTAAAGCCCAAAAAAAAAAAAAAAAAGAAACTAAACAACAATCATCCTTAGGGGTAGTGATCCCCATAAGATCAGCTAACATGATATCGCTAATTATATCCGGGCAAGTATCATAAAAAATGACATTATGATCTAACGAACATCCAATATTGGCCAGCGCATCAGCACATCTGTACACCATGTTTCCAATAGAAGACCTTTACGTATACCTCTAAACAAATTAATTGGTCAATTAAATGTAAGTTGATTTCCAAAGAAAGGGTATTTTTGGAATGATGCCATTAAATAATATTGAATTTAGTAGCTTTTGCTTATATTTAAGGACAACTTTTTTAGTTGACTTTTGCTTATAAATAACGGAGGGAGTATTATATTTTCTTTATCAATATATTTTGAGGGTTTGCTCTTGAAGCAATTTTTTTTATTTTTTTTAAAAAAGTGAGTATTGATGCAAGAATTTATGAATAGGGAGATAGATTTTGTGAGATTAGAAATTACTAGTTACAATTAAGCCAAAATTTAAATTATTCACAAAAAATTAATTAAAAATTAAAATATTTAGCAAAAAGAAAGTGTTTTGTTTTTTTTTTTTTTGACAAAGCAAAAAGGAAGTGTTATCCTCTAGTTCCCTCCTTCAAGATATGAGCTCACTTCTTTTGTTCACTAAATGAAAGCCATGTCCATTTCTACTACCTCATTCCTCTTCCTCTCACCACCACAACTACCTCTTCTTTCCAGAATTTCACAACCCTCATTCTCCCCCCCTACTTTCAAACTCAAACCTCTCTTCCTCCAATCTCCACCTATCTCTTCTAGACGCAACCCATTTCTAACCCGCGCCGACGACGGCGACGTCGACTTCGCCGGCCCCGACGACTATGAAATGGAAGACGAAGAAATGGAGGAGGTTGACAACAAGAAGGATTTCGACATTGAGTACGAGGCAGCCGGAGACGTCGACATTGCGGCGGTTCAGAGTATGAGCTTTGTTTCTACGCAGGGTTGGGACCCTGATACTCTCGTTGATTATAGAATTAACGAAGATGAGTTTCATAAGATTAGTTTGTTAGATTGTGATTTCTTCATACGGAAACCCCCTGACCCTGATAACGATGTTTATGATTTCAGAGAGGTTGGTTCATTGCTGCTATGCTATTGCCATCCTTTTCATTCAACCTCAACCTCAACCTCAATTTTTGTTGTTACTTACTATTTTAATTGCGTTGAATATTTTTTGTTGTAGATGTATGTTACTCCTCCTGATACAGATGTTTATTCAATCCCCAAGGTGCTTGCACAAATGCCTCTGAAGGTAATCTTTGTCCTCAATCTGCGCCTCACCGACATGTTATTTTGATTAGAGCGTGTTTGAATTGACTTATTTGAGTTTATCTACTGACTGACATAAGCACTTTGTGAGACTAATTGATAACATATGAAAACGGTTTATGACATGTCCATTAGTTTGTTTTCGGCTTATTTTCAAACGCTCTCAAGGATAGCTTATGATAGCAACTTACAACTTAATATATGAAAATAGTTTCACTTTATTATATCTTTTGTTACTGAAATAGCTTATACATAAGCGCCTATATGATAAGTATTTATACTATAAGCACTTAATTAAGTCGTTTATCCAAACAAGGTCTTGATGCTATCTTATCATATATGTTATTGCTGGGTTGGGGATTCAAATATGCTAGTATTGTAGCTTTAGGAGATGGTGGAGTCCATTCGTATTTACAATATAGTATATTGATTACACTTGGTGGTTTAGGAAGCTATGCTAAGCACACTTAGAATGATTAATTTCTTTGGCTGTTTCTCCCTCTACATATATTACTTCCAAATATAAAGGCTGTTTTTATTTTTCTGTATCTGTAGTACATTAGATGTGCGCAAAGTGATTTTGGATGCGACAATGTTACAGAGCCACCTGTTAGTGCACGCCGAGATCCTCTGTATAAATATGAGAGGGAAATTGAGAAGGTATGGTTTGTTATTGTATTTGAGGCTTGTAAGTAATATTTGAATTCCTTTTGTTTCTCTATTACTTTGTCGTATAACTGGATGTAGTCCAAAGATCTTAATGACTTAATAAAAATATGTTATATAAAATGGATAGTTATTGAAGGATTGCTATATATGTATCTGCTTAAAAAATCACATGCTTGAGATTTTGTCTCTAGAATTGTGAAATATCACTGAACCCTCTTATGGAATCCTACCTAGCAATGAGTATTACTTGAGCTGTATTGTATTTTTCACACTTTCAGGACTGTGTTGTCCTTCTAGGGCGTATAGAAATATTCTCAGGAAAGTGAGCTTATACTATAATATTCACTGTTTTTCGTGTTACAGGTATTCTTGACAAAACACTACAAAAATCGGAGGCTAGGAGACCCCGAGTTTGTCCTAGATTTTGAGGAGATTTATGTTATTGATTCCAAAACTAAGTCGATCACCAGAGCCAAAGTTCTGGTAAGGAATTGTTAGTTAATTCTCAGTCTGGTTGCTTTTAGAAAATTATTATCTGCAGTTTGTTTCCTTTCGTAGTTATATTTTTCAGCCTTGAATTTACTTTTTGTTTTAATGTTTAAATGATATCTTTGTAAGTGCTAGACAATGAATTCATGGAAGGTGCACTGTGGCTTAAACCTAATAATCTTTGTATTGCTCTAGAATGTTGGTTGAAATACTGGAAAATACCGTTGCACACTGGTAATGTCTTAAAGAAATTCTTAGAATTGGGAGTTGAGCCTAACTCAACCCTACAAAACCGGCTTATAAGGTGACGAGAACCAGCTTACAAAAATAAAACACTTGCATGGTTGTCAAACTCTCGAGTTAACTTCTAGAGTTTTACAAGTGTACGGCTCTATTTTCAAATAACTCACAAGAGTTTGTTTAAATCAGGGTAGAGTTGTGAGTTTGAGGATAATTGAACAAGTCTAACATAATGGTTACTTTTCCCATACATGTCTAAAATGACAATGGTTCAGTGTTTTTATTTTTTTTTTGAAACCCAAAATACAACATCTGAATGATATTGATAAGACAGTGCACAAAACATGAACCTCACAATTTTAGTACTCCACTCCATAGATGGGTGCATCTGAGATTCCAACACAAACCCATCTACCAATTATTTAAATGATGTTTTATTGAGTCTCAACCACGTAGCTCCCAATAAGCCAATATAAACAATGTCAAATGAGAACACATTAACATACCCATTGTTATATGTTGGCATGAATCTAACAGGCAAAGTCCAAGGTGAATGAACCCAACTTTGATGAGTTTAAACCTAGGTTTTCAAGCTGAATCCAGCTCCAATGAGGGGAACTCAGTTCATCCTCCTTCACACTAGTAATTCTGAAGCTCATGATTTGTTAATCTGACCCTTAATTTTGAATTCATGTGCTTTTTGTGTGCTGAGTTGTGATGCAACTTTGTTGAGCAGTATATTCCTCGTTTAGATGCAACTTTGTTTGTTGGGACATTGATTACTACATGATTTATACTAATCATCAATATCCCTTCTGTAGGTAACAGCTCCTGGAGGGAGAACTAGAGATAGAAAGAGTGACTTGCTTGTTATAGCTGATAAGGGGAACTCCTTCAAAATAATACACGCGGTGATTATTTATTTCCTGAATCACTCGTTATTTATTTTTTGCACCACACCTCTGATATCACATTTTATATGCAGAGTGAGAAAGATGATCCAACAGCTGTCATAGAAAGACGAGAATGGGCCCGAACCAGAGAAGAAATGGAAAGGCATCTTAGCAAGCTAAGAGACTTCAGCAATTCAAATTGGTTTTGATTTATAAGTACGTACTCAAGCACGGCCTCATGATTGTCCCCAGCATGAGGTAGTTTGATCTAACCCGTCACACGTTTATACAGGCAATTGGGACATGCATTCAATAAACGTGTGACGGGTTAGATCGAGCAACTTGACGGGTTAGATCTAACACGTTTATACACGTTTATACAGGCAACTTGGACATGCATTCAATAAAATTCCGTGGCTGTTAGTAGAGTATGAAAATAAGGAATTTTTTTTCTTCCTTTCTATATTAAAATCTCTCATTCTCTCCCCCTCTCATTCTAACCTTTTTTCTTAGATTGCCTTTTTATTCGTGTGAAGTATCCACTGACTTTGCTGATGATGAATTTTCGCAGAAAACCTGACTGACCATTTTAATAGTCTCTTTTTACAGCTTTCATCTACAAAATTCAAACATGAAATTTTGCTTAAAAGATTGAAGTCTAAACTTGAACTAATGTAATATTGGTTCCTTTAAATCAATCTAGATATAATGAAATACTACTATTAACCTAAAATATTAAAAGGAAATGCTTTTTTCATAGGAAAAAAGAAAATGATTTTGACTGAAAACTCTGGCCCCGCTTTCATTTTTAACAAAAAAAATCATTTGAAATCACATCCAACAGTGCCAATGGCAAAGGCAAAGGCAAAGTGATCATAAGATAAATTTTACTATGGTATGACTAGAATTTCTCCAATTGAATTCCAATTTAAGATATCTGCCTATGTTTCCTGCTCTTACCAATCTAAGCTACCCATACAGAATCATAAATAGACAGAGGCCCATAATCTAATCTAACCTATATAGTAACTATAAGATGCATATGAAATGCATTGAAACCGTAGCATGCAAAAAGGAAGCAAGAAACATTTCCTTTGTCCTGAGGTTATATTGTGGAGGGTACACTCAATTTCACAAGCACTCGTGGTACTGGTCAACTATATATCTTTGAGTTCATACAATGCCTAACCTCCTAGCTAACCTAAGGTCCTAAATGCCATAGATAGGATAGATATGGTTTGAGGCTATTGGCAATATATCTTAGGATTGGACTCTTTAAATTAAAAAACCTTCCTGCACATACTCATAACCAGGGGGCTCCTCATATTTCTGGAACTTAACTTTTGAATTAGTATTACATTTTCCTTTTTTGCAAAAGTAAAATAACAAGCTTCAAGAAGTAGGAAAAAAGGACAATAATAAAAAAGGGAAGCCATATTTTTTTTATGTAATATAGTAGTAATATGAAAGTAGATTGACATTTGCCAGTTTAGTCCTAACATATCAATCTCAGAGAATATGTCTTTGGTCTTTTATGTGTTTGACTGGTCACTGTTCCGAACCAAGCAAGACTCATGTACACAACTGGTTCAAATGAAACTTTTGGAAGCATTCAATTGTATGTTCACCAATCGAATCTAAAAATTTCAAACAAAAATACTTCAATTATGTATCAATCCACTAAAAATACTAGTAGTTGTGTTAATATTAATTTCTATTAATAATAAATTAAATATCAACATAGAGTTTAATTTCATTGTTATTCTTTGCTGGTTTTGAAACTCAACAGGTCGTTTAAAATAAAGTTGTTTCGTTGAAACTCAAGGCGAGGTCATTGTTGTTCTTTGCTGACTAATTTTTTTTGCACTGATAAGTGGTTTTGAAACTCAAGGAAGTTATTTAAAATAAAGTTGTCTCTTTGAAGTTTGAACGAACCATGTCTTAAGTTCGGATTTTATTTGTTTTTAAATAAAAAATTTGAGCTTAAAATCATGACCGTCCGATCAATCTAGATGTTATTGATTGCAGTAAAGTCACAAACTTCTGACTAGGCATGACAATAAAACCCATACCCGCGGGTACCCGCCCAAACCATATCCGTTTTGACGGGGAAAACCCGAGTTGACTGGGTTTGGGTTCGGGTTTGGGTTTTCCCCGATTTCAAAAGATGGGGTTGGGGCGGGTAATGGAGACATTGATACCCACCCCGAACCCGTCCCTGAACCCGCTCCGCTTATATTAAAATTAGATTTTACCTCTTTTAAATTAGAAATTCTTAAACAATCTCTTAAATTACATTCATATGTTTATTTTTTATCTTTAATTTGAGTATTAAACAAACTATTTTCTCTATTTCTTTTATTTATTTAAAGATATATCGTTGAAACAAAATAATTTTAGGCTTTTAACTTTTTTTTTTAATAAAAAAATACTAAAATGCAATCCAAATTCATTTAGGAAGAGGCGTAATGGGGATACCCGAACCCCGTCGGGATACCCAATCCCCGTTGGGTTTGGGGTTATACTTTTTATCCCCGCTCGAAATTGGAACGGGTTTGGGGAAACCAGAACTATATGGGTTTGGGTTTGGGGAGGGCAAAATCCGTCCCCGCCCCGCCCCGTTGCCATGCCTACTTCTGGCTGCACAAAATCTCAATTTGTCACACTTAGGTCTTAAAAAGTCTAGTTTGACCCCGTATATTCTCACTCCCAACTCTTTGATTAATTTTTTTTAATGACAAATATAATATATATTAATATAAAGAACGAAAAAAGTACAAGAGAATGTCGAGAAAAATAAAGAAGTACAAGAAGTACATTCTACCAGAACCCAACATTCTCTAAGATACATAGAAAAGCAAACAAACAAAAAGACTACAAGAAATAAATAATGCACAGTCCGAACAAACTAAAACCATCCAAGGTACCGCCACGAAAAGAAGAATACCCCCTAGGAAGAGAGAAGCAAGGATCAACCGCAGGTAGAACAACGTAACCAGAGGCCCTCCAATCCTCCTGACCCAATGAGACCCAAAAACGACACCCCAACAAAACTCTAACGGTTTCAGCATAAAGTAGGATGGATACCCCACTCATAAAAGGAACAGGGGGAATCAGAGTTTTTACCTAGAAACCATTTCCAAGATAAAAGTTTCACCATATCGATCAAACACTCGACAAAAAAGGTCCCTTTCGAAAAGAAGACGTCATTCCGAGATTTCCAGATAGTCCACACAATAGTTTGCCAAATTAACAACCAAACTCTCTGATTAGGTATTTGACCTAGGAGAAATGCTTATATAGGTACTGATCTTTACAAGAATCAGAGTCGACCAACGTCCGTTGTACGGTGCTCCGCCCCTTGTAACGGTGGAATGAGAGGGGGTTGTGTACCTGTTTACACTCCGACGCTCAAGTTAGTAAGTGTGGAATGTAGGTTTTCAGAGAGAGTAGAATGTACCTGAGCTCCTTCAAATGAGGAGTATATATAGCCCCCAGCGCTGGGCCAAGGCCAATGATGGCAATAAATGCCCATCAATTGGCTGCCGGAAAACGGCTGAAAAGCCATAATGAGCCTTAAATGCTCATCAATCCGGTGTCGGCCGTTACGATATGCTTGATATCGTTGGCCGTTTGGATGCTCGCAGGTTATTGATGCTCGAGCACGCATTATCTTTGCTCGGGACTTGTTGGGCTTTAGGCCCAGTCCAGAACAGAAGCCCCCCAAGTCGTTATGCTCAAATATGAGCGTAATGACTTAGAGTCGAGCAAATGTCGATCACGATTTATCACTTAGATTTTGTCGTCGAGCGATGTGTCTTCGTTGCGCGTTCATTCGAGCAAGGGTGCGTCCGCTGACACCTCGTAAATTTTTCCGAAGGTTTCGAGGATCATAATCTCGCAGATTCGATTTGAAATCTTCATACTCAATGTTGAGGATCTTGAAGATTTGTTCATTTATTGCGAGCATTATATACGAGCCTTTATTGCGTATCTTACCATTAATGCGAGGATCGCAATTGGCTGGTCATAGTTGAGAGTTTTCCGAGAGATTTTCTCGATTTAACCGAGATTTTCGCGAGCAGAAGATGGGACGTTTGAAGGGACAAGCCGTTCCGTCTTCTGTTGCCACGTGTAAAGGCTATCAAGAATACTTGAGTGCCTATTTACACAGTTGGGTTTTTCGAGGTTTAAATCTGTGCCGTTGGATTTACGCGCCTTTTAGTTTTCCTTGAGATTTGATCTGAAGCGTTGGATCCTTTTAGATCGTTACCATTGGATCAAGACAACGGTTCAGATTAATGGGGCGTTATGTTGTTCCGTATAGACGCAACTGTTGAGGATTTCTCTATATATAGGGAAAGGAGGGATTTTTGAAGTTTCTACTTCATTTATCAAAGTCTCTTAACTTCCAAACTTTTAAACTTCCGTTTCTCTGAATTTCTCCAAGTGCCTCAAATCTTTGCCTCTGATCCATCACTGCAATCGCTTTTCACCGTACCTTTTTCTCTAAATCAAGTAAGTAACTTACTCTAATCCTTGTTTATGATTGTTTGTCTGTTGGTTCTGCTTCGGTTTGGTGCTTTTGGTGACGAAATTTTGCTTTGATTAATGAAACGGTGGTTGAGGGTTTGTAAGTGGTGGTTAGCACCCTTTACCCTCCCACAAACGGTAGTTTTCTAGGGAAAACTGTGGTTTTTAAGTTGATTTACCCTTTTTGAGTGGCGGTTGTTGGCGGTTTTTGCTTTTACAACTACCTATTTTAGTGGGTTTTTATGCCAGAAACGTCGAGCGTTCATAATAGATATTCGAGCATTCATGGGTTGACGAATGCTCGTTTACAAGCATGTTTTATCCTCGTTTAGCCAATCGTCCCATTGCGTGAGCAATTTTAGGGGTCTGTTAACTTAGGAGTTTTGTGATTTGTTTTCGTGGGAGTCTATTCCTCGCCCTTTCACTTGATCGGCGGTGGAAGGGTAGATTTGATGTTCGAATGTCGAATTCATGTTTCCTTCCTCGGCTTTTCAGGTGTAAATGGCGGAGGAGCATCAAGGCGAGATTCCGAACGAAATAGTCGAGGAGCAGGCGGTGGCTAGCCCGTCGGATCCTGACCCTTATGTGTGGGTGGCAGACGAGCCGAGGACCACGCGCTCAAGATATGCTGGGTTGGCTGAGAGGCCTCCGCACTTGTTTTCGACGATCGAGGATCCAGGGCGCGATTACTGGGACATAATCATCCCTGGAAGGGGTGACAGAGTATGCTGGCAATTCGAGAGGTGGGGAGCGTTCTCGATGTACCAGATAGCATTCGAAGAGCTAGGCTACCGTTTACCCTTCAATGATTTCGAGATAGGTGTCTTCGACCACCTGAAGTTGGCACCTTCGCAATTGCACCCGAACTCTTTGGCGTTTCTTCGCGCCTTTGAGATAGTCTCTGCTTACCTTCAAATCGTTCCCACCCTCTATCTCTTCTTCCACCATTTCCGGATTCAACGCTCCAAGCCTAAGGGGGATGCGGAGAAGCATGGGTGGGTTTCTTTCACCCAGAGGCGCAGGCTCTTCGAGATGTTCGAGGAATCTGTCCGGGGTTTCAAAGATAACTGGTACGGGGTTTTCCCGAGGGGAGAAGAGGGTCTCAAGACTATTGTTACGAGGATCCCAAAGGTTGATGCTAGTGGGGAACCCATGCTGCGTGCCAATGGCGAGCCTGTTATCGTCGAACGTGGTCGCTTTCCCTTTAGATGGAAAAAGAACCATTATCTGCTTCCGGCCAACAGTTTTAGCCGAGGAGCGAAAGAGCTGGATTCCGCCACCCTCGAGGACTATAAGAGGATGTGCGACTTTGTGGAGGGTTTCGTCCCTCTTGTTCGGACGGATAATGACGGAAATCCTGTGATTGACGACCAAGGGAATGTCCTGACGGCCAAGCGTTTGATTGAAACCAAAGCTTTGCTTGCGTGCTCGACGCGCGCCGAGGCTGAAGCGTTGCTTAGTATGTTTAATTTATTTCCAATGTATTGCTCGTTTTCTTTGTCGTAGTTTTATCATAATGATTTTACTAAGTTATTCGTTTCTGTTTTGTAGATACGATGAGCAACCAGGAAAAATTCAAGAAGATGCAGGAGGCCACCCGTGCTCGGAAGGCCAAAGATGCGGGAAAGGTGAAGGTTTCGAGCTCTACTATCCCTGTTGACTCTTCTGTCCTCCAGACACCTCCCGAAGGCTCCTCTGGTGTTGCAACTCCTATTCCCTCGGCGACCAACTCTGCCGCTGCGTCTCCTCACCGGGAGGTGATTGGCGAAAAGAGAGGGTCGGGTTCCTCAGGTGACAATTTGCGGCCTGAAAAGAGTGCTCGCCTAGAAGGTGCTTCTGTTCAGACACAAGGCCTTCATAAGCTGCACCATGGGATTCCAGCTGGGAAGTTTGTAATGCCCGCGCTTTTTGCCCACGGAGGGGAAGTATTTGACGCGAACACCGAAGTCATTATCCCAGAGGCCGACCAGACGATCATGACGGACATGGGTCCGGAATCACTGAAGGGTGTGATCGCCGAATCTTCCATGCACTGCATGAAGTTGATGGAAGTTGCGAACTTTCTCAACGCCCGAGAGCGTCAGTTTGTGGAAGAGAGGTCGAAGATGGAGAAGAGGATGGTGAGCATGGAGAAGAATTACAAGAAGATGGAGGCCGACATGAAGAAGGTGCGCCTAGATTACGAGGAGCTGGGTGCCTCTTATGATGCTTACAAGGATAAGTATCAGCTTCAACTCGAGCTTACCCAGACTCTTCAGGCGAAGGAAGTGGAGGTCGAGGGCCTGTCCAAGGAGAAGGAGAATCTGGTGTCGAGGGTTGCTGAGCTCGAAGGGAAACTCCAACAATTGAGCATTCCTGACGAGGAGGAGAAGAAAGAGGACCCTCTCGGGGAGTTTGTCAATACCTCTCGGGGGTCTCTAATCCATCAGCTCATAGATGCCCAGAATTCTGCGGTCGACATGGCTAGTTCTAGTTTCCAGAATGCTGTCGCCCAGATCCAGGTCCTCAATGCTGGTATCGAGCTCAAGCTGGATGGCCTCGACGAATGTAAGGTGGTGCTCGACGGTGTTATTCAAGCTCCTTCGTCTGACTCTCCTGAGAACCCCGCCGACCAGTGATCTTTTGTATTTTTGTTCAATTAATCTTGTATTCTGTTGGCGTTGTGTTCGCCTTTATTTTGTTGAAGTATTTTGGCGCTTTGTTCGCCAGGTTTTGTAATGACAATTTATACAGTCCTCGTGGCTGTTTCATAATATTGTACTTTACTTTATTTTATATTTTGCGTTTTATCCTTTCGTTGCTTGAATGATTTTACGCTTGTGAATGTTGTCTTATACTTGTTCGAATGTTTAATACCTGTATGTTTAAGTATTTATTTTCCACATTTTCTAAGTACAACAATGAATGGTCGCTGCTCGGATAGCATGTATCTTTGAGCGCCGTGCTCGAAGAGTTTGTGGAACTTCAACGAGTGTCCGGAAGTAGCATCCGAACTTCCCTGCGGTAGGAATAATCTTTGGATGATTATTTAACCGCGGCGACGACTTCCCATCGCGAGCTGGGATTCGTGGCCTAACGTGTACTAGGACGATGGTGTTCGCTTGGAAACGTTCCTCGTCCAGACGAGGTGCAAACCTCTTGTCTTTTTGGATGTCTCAGAATCATGCCCGTACCTAAGCATTCATCCTTAATTCTAGCTATAATATTGTTTAAGCTTTTCTGCGTTCCATGGCCTAGGGATCTCCTCCCCACGCAGAGTTTCGAGGAAGTATGCTCCAGTCCCTGTTTTTGCTCGTACTCGATAGGGACCTTCCCAATTTGGGGCGAGCTTGCCCTCGCTCGAATCTTTGAGGTTTCGTCGCAGCACTAGGCTTCCGACATCGAACTCTCTTTTCACCACTCTTTTGTTGTGTCGAGCGGCTATTTTTTGTTTGAGTGACGCTTCGCGAATAGCGGCGGTTTCTCGAAGTTCCTCGACCAGATCCAACTCTTCACGAATTAACTCGTCGTTGAGGTCTTGGTCGTTGGGGACTTCGGTTCGTCTTGTTGGTTCTCCAATTTCTACAGGGATAACCGCCTCCGTTCCGTATGTTAATCGAAAAGGGGTTTCTCCTGTAGTGGAGTGTGGAGTGGTTCTATAAGACCACAATACGTTGTGCAACTCCTCCACCCATTGCCCTTTTGCCTCGCCCAATCTTCTTTTTAGGCCTCGCAGTATTACTCTGTTCGCAGCTTCTGCTTGTCCGTTAGTTTGCGGGTGTTCGACAGAAGTGAAATGTTGGGTTATTCCCAACGTGGCGAGGAATTCCCTGAATTTTCTATCGGTGAATTGAGTGCCATTGTCTGTCACTACTGAATGTGGGACACCAAATCTGGCGAGGATATTTCTTTTGAAGAAACAGAGTATGTTGAAAGCTGTGATTTTTGCCAATGGTTCAGCCTCTATCCACTTAGTGAAGTAGTCCACTCCCACGATCAGGAACTTATTTTGTCCAGCTGCAACGGGGAATGGACCTAGTAGATCCATCCCCCACCATGCAAAGGGCCATGGGGAGGACAGCGATTTTAGCTCGTTTGGGGGTGCGATGTGCATATCTCCATGTCTTTGGCATTTGTCACACTTTTTTACGTGTTCCTTAGCATCTGCCTGCATCGAGGGCCAATAATATCCAGCTCGAAGGGCCTTCCTTGCTAAGGACCGTCCGCCAATATGTTGACCATTGATTCCCTCATGGATCTCGGCCAAAACATACTCCACTTTATCTTCCTCGACGCATTTGAGCAGGGGAATGGCGAATCCTCGTCGATACAACTGATTGTCGAGCGCTACATAGGAACAGGATCGTCTTTTGACTTTCGCTGCTTCCTTTGTGTCGTTGGGAAGTTCCCCACTTTCGAGGAAGCGTAATATCGGGAAAATCCAACTACTCGTATTTATTTCGCAGATGAGCATGACGCTTTGGGTCTTATCGATGCTGGGTTTGGAGAGAGTTTCTTGGATCAAGGATTGGTTTCTTCCTTTCTTGCGCTTGGTGCTCGCCAGTTTCGAGAGAACATCAGCTCGTGTGTTATGCTCGCGAGGAACATGTTGCACTTCAGCTAGTTTAAACTGCGTTAGCGTTTCCTTTATTAAGATAAGGTATTCTACTAGGCGCTCATCTTTTGCTTGATATTCCCCGGATATTTGTGAAGCTACCAATTGTGAATCTGTGAAGATTTTAACTTCCTTGGCCTCAATGTCCTTGGCGAGCCTTAATCCGGCCAAGAAGGCTTCGTATTCGGCTTGGTTATTTGTCGTTGGAAAGGATAATTCGAGCGAAACTTCGATCAGAGTTCCGTCCTCACTTTCTAGTATAATGCCAGCCCCGCTTCCTTTCGAGTTGGACGATCCATCGACAAAAATGGTCCATTTGTTTTTGCTATGGGTGGCCGTTGGGGTCATTTCGGCGACGAAGTCTGCTAAGACTTGGGCTTTCAGAGCTTGTCTGCTCTCGTAGCTTATGTCGAATTCCGATAATTCTAACGACCATTTGAGCATTCGTCCGGCCATATCTGGTCTTCCGAGCAGGTTTTTGACGGGTTGATCTGTCCGAACGACTATTGAATGGGCGAGGAAATAATGCCGCAGTTTTCTTGCTGCGATTATAATGGCGAGGGCCATTTTTTCTATCTGCAAGTATCTTAGTTCTGGTCCCTGGAGTGCTTTGCTTACGAAGTACACCGGTTTTTGTCCCTGCTCGGTTTCTCTTATGAGAACGGCGCTTACAGCCTCGTGGGCCACTGCTAAGTATAGGTATAGGATTTCGCCTTGCACTGGTCGTGTGAGGACCGGAGGCTCGGATAATGCTCGTTTCAAGTGTTGGAGCGCATTTTCGCATTCTTCCGTCCACTCGAATGTTGATTCTTTCCTTAGAAGTTTGAAGAGTGGAAGGGCGTGTTGAGCGGATTTGGCGACGAATCTCGACAAGGAAGTTAACATTCCATTTAATGTCTGAATAGACTTTTTGGAGTCGGGCGTAGGGTATTCGAAGAATGCTCTACATTTGTCGGGGTTGGCTTCGATTCCTCGTTCTGTTAAGTAGAATCCGAGGAATTTTCCTGCCTTTACACCGAACGTACATTTTTCAGGATTAAATCTCATGTTACACTTTCTTGCTTGTTCGAAAACTTTTCTTAAGTGCATGGTATGATCGTTTTCCTCTTCGGATTTAACTATCATGTCATCCATATACACCTCGAGCATGTCACCAATTTGATTTCGGAAAACGTTATTCATCATTCTTTGGTATGTGGCGCCCGCGTTTTTAAGCCCGAAAGGCATTACGTTATAGTAATAATTTCCTGATTCAGTCATAAAAGCTGTTTTCTTTTTATCGATTTCAGCCATTTTTATTTGATTATATCCTGAATAAGCATCCATAAACGATAGTAATTTAAATCCTGATGAATTATCTACTAGTTTATCTATGCTAGGTAAAGGATAAGAATCTTTAGGGCAAGCCCTATTAAGATCGGTATAGTCAACACACATGCGCCACTTTCCATTAGATTTTTTGACAAGTACAACGTTGGACAGCCAAGTAGTATACATGGCTTCCGAAATGAAATTTGCCTCTAGGAGGTCTTTTACAGCTTTTTCTGCAGCCTCCGCTTTTTCGGGAGACTGCTTCCTACGACGCTGTGCAACAGCTCTAGCCCTAGGATCTATAGTCAACTGGTGACAAGCAACCTCGGGATCTATGCCGGGCATTTCTGCAGCGCTCCAAGCAAAGAGTTCAGCGTTCTCCTTCAGGCAAGCTTCCAATTGCCTTTTCACCAGGTCGGGGAGATCAGCTCCAATTTTTATTCCCTTCGAAGGGTCTTCGCCAAGGGGAATTATTTCGAACTCTCCATCTGGGATTGGACGAAATATTTCCTTCAGCTCTTTCTGCAACTCTTTTTTCTCCTCTCTACGCTCCTTCTTCGAAGTTCGAGCATCCAGCTCAATCAAACCTTGTCCCCCAACTGTGTTGATGGCGGGCATCTTCTGCTCAGTCTTCATTTTCTTTGGCGTGGTCAAGGTGTTCATATTTTTTGCTGCAGCATCAAAGCATCGCCGAGCAGCGGCTATGTCTCCGTTTAGAGTGGCGACCATTCCGTTCACAGTGTAATACTTCATTTTGAGGTGTATGGTCGAGGAGACAGCAAACAAATCAGCAAGCGCTGTTCTTCCGATGATGCAGTTGTAAATCAGCAAGCGCTGTTCTTCCGATGATGCAGTTGTACAGTGATGGACACTCGACAACCAGAAATTGAACATTGATGGACTTGGTGGCCTCACCTTCGCCAAACGTGACGATTAGGTCAGTATATCCCCAAGGCTTTGTGGTAGCTCCATTGAACCCTTGGAGATCAGCACCAACATAGGGTTTCAAGTTTTTCTCAGTGAGCTGGAGTGTTTTGAACAATCCGGAGTACATTATGTCGCAGGAGCTTCCTTGGTCGACCAGGATTCTTCGAACGTCGAAGTTCGCCATCCTTGCTTGCACCAAGAGAGGAATCTGGAAGTTTGGGGATCCTCTGGGGATCTCCTCTTTATAGAAAGCTAAGGGGATCGATCCTTCCTTGATTTCAGCAGTCGCCACCGGATTCAATGAGCAGACACTTTCAAGTTCCTCGAACTTTCTTTTTATCGTTCCAAGGGTCTTGTCATTGAATCCTCCACCGGAAATTACCATTGTTTTGGGGAAGTTTTCCCAAGATCCGTTCAGGTGGGAGGTCAAGTGATCGAGCACTCCTTCGCCTTGGACGAAATCCTCGGGCCTCGTAATGGCGTAAGCAACGGGCAAAGGTGCCCGTGCTCCTTCATCAGCGGGTGGATCCTCGGTTTCTGATCTCCTGTCATTGTTTTCCCTTGGCCGGTCCTTCCTGTATTTCTGGAGCAGGTTTGCCTGAATGAGTATTTCGATTGCGTCCTTGAGATGGACGCAATCCTCGGTTACATGACCGTAGCTTCTGTGGAATCGGCAGTATTTGCCTTTGTCCACACCCGGTTTTGTTGGGATTTGTTTGGGAAATCTTATCCCATGTTTCTTGAACTCCGCCGCTGAAACCTCAGCTAGAATTCGCTCTCGAGGAGCATTCAGCGGAGTGTAGTTGGTGAACTTGCTTGGTGGGGCTTTGGGTTCCCGCACCTTCTCCTTTCCATTGCCCGTCCCTCGTTTCGAGGGTCCGGATTCATCATGATGCCTGGGCTTCCTAGCATCCATTGCCATCTGCTTTTCCTCGTAAGCTATATATTTTTGCGCTTTTTCGAGGAAAGCGTCCAAAGTCCGAATCTCCTCAATTCCAACAGCTTTGGCGAAATCACTGTTCGCACGCAACCCTCGATCCATAAGGTAAAGCTTCATCTTGTCCTCGACTCTTACTTGCACTGCAATTTTGTTGAACCTGTCGATGTAGTCCCGCAGTGGCTCGTCATCCCTTTGAACTATCGCCTCTAGGGCGGCTACTGTCAGCGGATGTTTCCTTGACGCAGTAAAGTGAGCTGTGAATTGACGGCACAGCTCGGTCCATGAGTCGATGGATTGAGGCGGGAGGCCCTTATACCATGTTAACGCTCCCTTCCTCAAAGTGGTTGAGAAGATCTTGCACTTAACAGCTCCTCGAACTCTCCTCCACTCGAGCAACGCTTCAATATTCTCCAAATGATCGTCTGGATCAGTGGAGCCATCATAAGTGTCCATTACCGGAAGCTTTTCCAAGCCTGGGGGTAATGGTACTCTCATGATCCTTTCGGACAAGGGACCGAGGTAGCGGTCCTCGTCGCTCTCCGGTGTTCGGTGGCGACGGAACCTCTCTGGGGACTTTGGAGGTGACCTGTGGCGTCGAGTCCTTGTGCCCTCGTTCCTTACGTGCACAGCAGTGTTTCTTCGAGGACTCGGAGATCTCCGGTTCCTTCGAGGGCTGGGGTGCCTCGGGGACCTTGATCTAGATACTGAACGATCCCTTCTCCGTGGGGAGTGTTGCGGGGATCGCCTTGGGTGCGATGATCGCGTTGCACGCGATTCTTCGACTACGGCTAGCCTGCGATTCTGCTCGCGAATGATGGTGCCTTGCCTGTTGATGACGTTAATCAATGTTGCCATCATTTCCTCTATGGGGGTCCCTACAGCTAATGGTGGGACGTCTAAAGGCTCCCCTTGGGGTTGGACAGTAGGGCCAGCCGAGGCTTCAGTAGGGGTCACGGCGGTGAAACGCCCATCCTCCTGGTGGTTCTGACCCACGTTGTGGCTTGGGTGGTTTTCACCGGTGCTATCGTTACCGTTTCCGGCCATTGGTCGTGAAAAGTAGTGTTTTTTGGTAGCTTTGTTCTTTTTCTAGGTGAAAAGAAGGGGAAACTAAATCTTTCCCACAGACGGCGCCACTGATCTTTACAAGAATCAGAGTCGACCAACGTCCGTTGTACGGTGCTCCGCCCCTTGTAACGGTGGAATGAGAGGGGGTTGTGTACCTGTTTACACTCCGACGCTCAAGTTAGTAAGTGTGGAATGTAGGTTTTCAGAGAGAGTAGAATGTACCTGAGCTCCTTCAAATGAGGAGTATATATAGCCCCCAGCGCTGGGCCAAGGCCAATGATGGCAATAAATGCCCATCAATTGGCTGCCGGAAAACGGCTGAAAAGCCATAATGAGCCTTAAATGCTCATCAATCCGGTGTCGGCCGTTACGATATGCTTGATATCGTTGGCCGTTTGGATGCTCGCAGGTTATTGATGCTCGAGCACGCATTATCTTTGCTCGGGACTTGTTGGGCTTTAGGCCCAGTCCAGAACAGGTACTATTTCTAAGACACTCAAATAAGTAAAAAAACATATTAAAGAGAAAAAGGTTGATCTGATATTACAAAGTTGAAATTAAATAACCAAAGATATATAAAAAAATCCTTGCGGGTAAGCTTGATGTAAAATCATATTTCACTTCCTCTTTTTTTTTTTTGCACTTTTCCGGATACATCTTTTTTTATATAAAATGGAACAACAAAATTTAATAAAAATGTTTTATATAATAAAATGGAGATAGTAATATATTATAGTAATATATTTAGCCGATTAATTAAAATCCACCGAATTTCTACTTTATTCTCGGATCAAGAAGCAACTTATGAAGGTGCAGAAGCTTTTACGGCATCACAAACCTGTAAAATATCCCAATTTGATGCATAAGTTCTAAGCTTGACAAAACTATAGACGAGGTAGAAAATACCCGACATAATTGAACAAAGTATGTTTCAATAAAATATCATAAATGCCTTTGGTTGGTACTCATTAAAAAAATACTTATATAACATGATAATTTGAAGGGGAAATTTGCCCCTCGAGGCGTCTTCTCTGACTTAGGACATGAGCATTGCATCGTGCGGTTTTATGGCTTGCCTGAAAAACATCCACCTCTTTTTCTCTTGTTTTTTTTTAAAAAATATTTTCTCTCTCGCTCTCTCTCTCAATGAATTTTTAATTTGTATGATTGAATTATGTTTAAGATAGTCGATCACAAAGAGTTTAAACACTTTTTTTTTGTCACACATAAAAAAGAAGAACTAAAAAAAAAATACACTTTTTAAATAATTAAATAAAGGTAATGCTAATGCACACCCACTCAAAAAGTAGAAGGTGTGCATTAGCAAGATACACCTTCTTTGTTTAGACAAAAAACTCAATTCCTTTACTTTTTGAAAGCTATTAACTTATAGGTTTTATGGTAATTTACAAATTCATATCTTTTTCAATTCTTTTTTTTTTAAACTTTCTCTCTTGCTAGTTGCTAATACACGCGGGTTGATGACTTAAATCAAATATATTTGCAAGTAGCAAAACATTAGATAAGCAAATTACGATTCGGTGGCTTAAATTTCATATTTTGCAATGTTTTAATTTAAGTTGATAATATTTATTTAGGAAATGAAAGAAATTTAAGACATTATAAATAGCTACAAAGAAATTTAAGAAATAAAATATGTGTTTTTTCTCAGTCTGTATTGTTTAGTGAAATAGCTCAACAATTTAATATTTTTTTTTTTGTTGATACAATTTAATCTTTTTTGTTACTTGTTTATTTTTAATTTGTTTTACAAGGAGAAGAAGTTATCTTTTGTATTTGAATATAACATGAAATTGTTTCCATTTTGACTCAAAGGGTGACATCCACGAAGGAGAAATATGTTCCAGAGACCACAAGGAAACCAACGAGAGAGAGAAGGAAGAAAGTTAAAAAAATTAAATAAAATAAGAATTGAAAAAGACATGAATTTGTAAATTACCATAAAACCTATAAGTTAATAGCTTTCAAAAAGTAAAGGAATTGGATTTTTGGTCTAAACATAGAAGGTGTATCTTGCTAATGCGCACCTTCTACTTTTTGAGTGGGTGTGCATTAGCATTACCCATTAAATTATTATATGATTTGTAGTTTTTTGAGTGTGTGATCAAAAGAAATGTTTAAATTTGTGTCCATACAAAAATTGCTCTTTATAGCTGACATTCCACCAAAACATTTTTTCACGAAAGAAAATTAACCACCGTTTAAACCTTAAAAGTAAACTTATATATTGTTTGGTTTAAAGAAAAGAAAAAAGAAAAAAAAATTATAGAAATTAATAATTAAATATAAATTAAAATTTCTTCCTTTAAACCAAACACATCCTAAATACAAAAAAAATATAAAAAAAAAAACTTACAAATACTAGAATGTTAGTGATATTTGGAGCCGTGGGAAGAGTGATTAATTGTATAGATGTGACAGTGATCAATTTGTTTAGAGCCACATTATATATGAATTGGGAGAGATTAGACATAGTCTTTAATTAGTTTGTCATGTCAAGAAGTCAATCCTCCAGCCATAGGTAGATATGATTTGAGGGTTTGTGGTATGGTTTCTACCAACCGCAACTTCCGTGCAGACATTTCAAATCAAAAATAAGAGAGTCACACTACCACTATACTGTATTGTCTAGGTGCAGATACGGTACCGGTACGGAGTATGTAATTTTTTAAAAAATTAAGATAAAGGTATGTCTGTAAATACTTTTTTAATATAATTATACAAATAAAATAATAGAACTATATTGTTAAAACAAATAATTAAATATGAAAAATACCACATAAGTAATTCAAATTATTCTAAGAGTTTAATGGATACGCACAGTCGTTGTAAATTAATTTTACACGAACAACTAATGAAAATGATGTAATCTTCCGTATCACATCAAAAATGTGGGGTAAAATGGGATGATGTGGCGGAAATCATTGTGGTGATTGGTTGAGTGTGTAATGTTTTTCTACTCTGTCTGTTTATAACCATTAAACTCTTATTCTAAAACATCAAAACATCAAGATTTGTAGGAATAAAATTAAACTGAGCCTATTTCTTTCTAATGAATGAGTGAATAAATCCAGCTACTACTTTGTTATTGCTTATTAGTAAAGCTGCTACTTTTATATTAAACAAATAAAAAACATAAATCTTCCTATAAACAAAAAAAATTAATAAAAAAAAAAAATTGCATTTTTTTGGATTCGTGTACCACAGGAGAACCACGCGCGTACCACAGGAGTATCACGCATGTACCCGTTGCAAAATAAAAAATAAAAAAATAAATATATTATCAGTGTGTACCTAAAAAATACCATACGCGTACCGGTACCCGATATGTATCCAGTACCCGTACTCTCCCTAAAATGGAGTAACGTGATACCACATCAACATATATACATAAACAAAACAAGTGCCAAACTCCAAATAATACATACTACATATTAACATGGTCTCAAACTTTGATATATGGATAAAACCTTGAGGCTAGTAGTCTAGTAAATCAATTTCCTTTGTAATAATTGGAACATTTCAATTGTTTTTTTCCTACGCCGTTTATATATTACTTTATGCAGCTTTTATTTTTTGCTCACAAATTGGAATAATGAAAATATATAATAAAATAAATCATCTTTGATTTGATTTGATGGTTGTGCGGCTGTAATATTCACAAAAGCATAACCATAGATACACATCACATTCAAACCCTAAGCTAGAAAAGAAATCACGGACACCAATACAAGTTAAACACCGTTATATCCTCTTTCTCATACCTTGTTTTACTTATGTATATAACCATGCCCTAAAAGTTATAAATCAGCACAAACTTAATTTGAACTTGCAAATCAAACCCCTCAAAAAGTTTAACAAGCAACTTAGTGTTTGTGTCATGGCGGATATATGACAATCATGGTGATTCACCGTGATTTTTCAAAAGCTACACTCTATAATTTCTGACATTCTCACCGTAATACCAACTTAATTGCATGTTTGGATTCAACAATAAATTATGATTTGATAGAATTATGGAGTGATTCTGATAAGCATACCAAAATATCAAACACAGTTTTAGTTTTTTTTTTGACATACGTAAAACTTTTTAAAATTGGTTTCATGACGGAATTAAAAGAGAAGTTTTTACTTTTCATAATATGGTTGATTTTATATATAACACACCCGAATTGAAAGTTTACATTTTAGTCTAATTTAAAACTCTAAAATATTGTAGTGTGACATTTGAGTGTTTGGACGCATGTTTTGAACCTGCAATATTTCTCTTATTCTTGTTAATGAGCTTTACCGTTTGAAAAAAAAAATCTTAACTTTTTTTTTTGAAAATGGTAAAAGGATTTTTTTTTAAAATAAATTATAATAGCTTCATATTGATTCTAGTAAAAAGATATATAACTAATTTTTTGAATATCAAAATTAAATTGATATATAGATTCAAATAATTAATATACTTATGTTGAAAGTAATTGAGTTATAATAAGCAGCTGATTGTAAGATACATAAAGAAAACCAAGGGTTAAGAAAATGGAACACACACATACAAAGCTTCAAATCAGAAAACTAATTAATTTAAACATAATAATAGCACTCCTATTGAATTGGCTTTGTCACAAACCCTTAAACAAACACATCCTTTCTGTGCCACTCAGAAAGTTACTTATCACCAAACCTAAAATAGAACAGTCATCTATTACTTTTCTTTCTTTATTTCTTTCTATAAACACTCTATAAGATATTGTTTTAAGAACACAAAAGAAAGAAAAGAACAAGAAGAAGAAGAAGAAGAAGAACAACAACAACAACAAGATGGGAAGAGGTAAGATTGAGATCAAAAGAATTGAAAACTCAAGCAACAGACAAGTTACTTATTCAAAGAGAAAGAATGGAATTCTTAAGAAAGCTAAGGAAATAAGTGTTCTTTGTGATGCTCAAGTTTCTCTTATTCTCTTTGGTGCTTCTGGAAAGATGCATGAATACATCAGTCCCTCCACCACGTAATATATAATTAAGCACTTATTTGTTTTTCTTTTGTATCATGAAGAAGTGCTTAAAAACTTTTCTTACTTATTTTCTTCCTTGGTTGGTTAAGGTTGATTGATGTTCTAGACAGATACCAGAGAGCATCTGGAAAAACTCTTTGGGATGCTAAGCATGAGGTTAGGTTTTGATATTTATTTGTTAAAAAAAAAATTATGTAATATTTTTTGGTTGATTTGTTTGAAGAAAAATAATATATATAGTTATTTATTTTGCTAAAAATATGTTGAGGAACAAGAACCAATAAATCTGTGACTAGATCTACATTTGGAACAGATAAATATTTTTTTCATTATTTAATTATTTATTTATTTATTAATATGTTATTGAGAAAGGAAAAAAGAAAAAGTGAATATATGTCTCTATATATTAACAGATCTGGAAATAAAACAATATTTAGTTGCTTCTATTTTTTTGCTAAGATTATTATTTCAAAAAGCTGGAATTTGTAACAAAGATATATGATGATGGATCTCTCTCTTGACTGCATGTTTTTGAGTCAGATCTACACCAAAATGTTCATTTTTTTAGTCTTACTAATTTATTATTCTTTTTTCTTTTTTGGGATATTTTTTGGATTGAACTCACAGAACCTTAGCAATGAAATTGATAGAATCAAAAAGGAGAATGACAGCATGCAGATTGAGCTCAGGTATATATACACACAAGAAGAAACATTTATTTATTTATTTATGTTGCCCTAGTTAACAATAATAATCAACTTATAAATTATCTTTGATGGTTACATTTTAGGCACTTGAAGGGAGAGGACATTACCTCACTGAATTACAAAGAGCTTATGACCCTTGAGGAAGCCCTTGAAAATGGACTCACTGGTGTCCGTGACAAAAAGGCAATTCATTTTTTAATACTTATAATTATCATAAAAACTTTATAAATTTATTGTTTTGAAATTTTTTAAAATGTTTTTTTCTCATAGTTTTCTTCTTTTTTTGTGCTACAGAATGAAGTGCATAGGATGATCAAGAGAAATGTATGTTTATTTTATTTTATGAATATACATATTAAAGTATATATGTGATTACACAGACCAAAAAATTAAATTATATATGTGATTATAAATAAATAAAGTATTAATTATAATAATATGTCTAATTCCTTAAAAAAAATGTCTAACAAACTTTAAATCCCTTGATAAAATACTCATGTAATATAACTTTATTTAACCATGAAATACTCGTGTTATTCTTTATTTTTTCAATTGCTAACTCATGTTATTCCTTTGATATTGCTCAGGGCAAGATTTTGGAGGATGAAAATAAGGAACTCAATTTCCTTCTTGTAAGTGTAATCTATGTGTTGTATGCATTGATGTGTTAGCTTATGTTGTATACTATATATACTTATAATGTTCATAAGACATAGATATGAGAAATATTTGTATATATGCACAAGATAAAAACCATTTAGGCATACATACAAAAATTATATATTATTTAATTTTTTTTCTTTACCTTTTTATATTTATGTGGATGTGCATAAATGCTTTTTGTTTGAACTTGTGACTATGTAAACGTTGCTCGGAGATTCTCTCCTGTTAAAGTTTCCTCCTGTGAAATTATAACCATTCAATTTTTTTTTTGTTTTTTGTGGTTGACATAAAAAAATATTTAATTGATGGGTGGATCATTAAACTTGACATCCTCCGGTTTATTTTCTACTGGAGAGGATCCACACTCCTCTTTCTATATATATATGCTGATAATCCAAATGATGTTATCGTATAAATACTTGTGTAAAATTTGGATTCAAATATCATTATGTGACCTTAAATAATAGTTATGTGAAAAATGCAAATTCACAACTTTCTTCTATATTAAAAACATCTCCCCTATCCAACCTCAAATATTAATAGAACTCTCTATGTTTGCTAAATAATTTTGGATGTTTTGATGGGTTTTGAGCTTTGTTTTTTGCTGGTTGCTAAATATAATTACTGTAAGTTTTTTGTTAATAAAATGATGCAAATAAAATCAATATTTAAGTTATAACTTTGCAATTGCCTTTTTTCTGAAATTAATTGTTATGCATACTGATAGTGTAAAACATTTTTGCACATCGGTCCAATGAAATCACTTTTTTTAATGGCAAATTGTTAGTATGTTAATTGTTATATTATTTTACACCTTGTCAAAAATTGAACCTTAAAATCTAACTCTTTTAATCCTTAGCTCAATTAATTCAACTGGTTGACCTACCTATTCCACCCTTCAATGAAAATAAATATAGTGTGAAATGTCTTCATGTCACATTATATAGTGTAACTTTTATAAATTTGTTCCTAATATATATATATATATATATATATATAGTCTCAAATGTCTCTATGTCATAGTTTTATTGGATAAATGTGTAAAATAATTTTATATTATTGGTGTATATAAATTTTAAAAATAGTTAATTGAAAAAACTTGTAATTGCTTATAGCATTAGTTTGCAACATCGAATACCAATCAACAAATGGTTTCATTCATCATATAATCATTGCATCGAACTAATTATATATTGTTTTCTAATTGTTCCATTGTGTCCTTTACTCCAAGTGATGGTTGATTGCTACTTACTGATTACAATAATAATAGTTTCTAATTGTTGAATTTTTATTTTTCCTTTTTGAACAGCAACAACATATGGCACTGGAAGGCGTGGGAAACATGCATGGACAATGGATTTAAGTAACCACATCATAAGTGATCTAGTTTGCACAATATGCCATTTGATTTCCAAATGCTGCCTAAATATCCATTAATCTTCTACGAAGAATGTGTGTTGAATTAATGGCTACTACTATATGTCTAATATTATACACGTACTGTGCTTTAAGTCTTGGATTGTGAACTTAAGTTTAATTGGCATTTCTGTTTTCATTGTTGTTTATTAATTTAATTAGATATATCATTAGAAACCATAGTGTGAAAACAATCCAAAAACTTGTTATTAAGTGATTGAATTGTTGGCAGCTACCTACCAAATAAGCGTATACATCAAAAGTTTTATTAATTAGACATTTCAACCATTTTAAAATAATTGTTGTTTTAAGTTTTAACATATAAAAAGTATTTTTGAATAAGTGTTGTTTTATTTTGTTCATGTTGCATTTTTTATTTTAATTCTACCTCTAAATTAAAATTTGTTTGCATTTTTTCAAATTATTAGATTTCTTTTGTTTTGTTTGTAAGTTGTAACTTTACTTTGGATTTTAACTATTAGTGTGGATATACCGGTGCTTTTATGTGTGTCTTATATAGTTTAGGGTCTGAGTCAGTTTATTATTTGTTGATTTCACCGGTTTAGTATGTTATCCTTAGGTGGTTGGGTGTTGAGTGGATATATCCTCGTGGTATCTTAGAGTGTTTTGAGGTTTTCTTGGACAAGAGTATTAGTTGGAAAAATAGATTGGGGTGAATGTTAATTTGGCAAATTATTGTATCGACTATTGTGTCGATTATTGGCAAATTATTGTGTCGACTATTTAGAACTCTTGAAATTATTGTGTTAATTTGGCTTTTTTGTGTCTGTCCTTCTTGGTGGTTGATCCTTGCCTCCCTCTATGGGTCCTTGGATCTTCTTGTAGTGGTTAGTTACAAGTGTTTAGTTTTTTGTGGGCCTTCTTGTAAGACATTGTGTGTTTCTTAGAGGTTTTGTTTGGTGTTAGCGGGGTACTTTTAGTATCACTTTGTATTATGAACTTTGTCTTGTTTTTTGCGTATTATATATATATATATATTACAAAATTTATCGTTGTATTGAAAGTTTATATTGTATACATCATCTATGTTAAACTATATAAAAATCTAAAATCGTTTAACATGTTTTTGAAACACATAAAGATTAACGGTATTCAATAAAAACGCATAAACCGTTAATCTTAATGTGTTTCAATAACATATCAAACGATTTTAAATTTTTGTAAAATTCAACATAGATGATCTATATGATATAAACTTTCAATCCAACGGTGGATTTTGTAAAATTTGTATTCGTTAAAGCTTTATTGAGTGATGTAACATTACTTAAATGTTACACCGGTGTAATTTGATCTCTCCATATATATATATATGTATATATATATATATATAGTCATGATCCGTTGACACCAATTAGTTTGACATCAATTGTTACACCTCTCAATAACGTTTTAACCGATATCAATTTTACAAAATTCATCGTTGGATTGAAAGTTTATATCATGTAGATCATTTATGTAAATTTTCAGAAAAATCCAAAATCATTTGATATGTTATTGAGATACATCAAAATTAACGGTTTGCGTCTTTTTTTAAATATCGTTGATCTTTATGTGTCTCAATAGCATATCAAATTATTTTAGATTTTTCTGAAAATTTACATAAATGATCTATATGATATAAACTTTCAATCCAACGGTGGATTTTGTAAAATTGATATCGGTTAAAACGTTATTGAGAGGTGTAACAATTGGTGTCAAATTAATTGGTGTTAACGGATCCTGACTTATATATATATATATATATATATATATATATATATATATATATATATATATATATATATATATATATATATATAATATTATTTGCCATTAGAAAAAAGTGCCAATATATGGTTCTCGTTTCGAACTTGGGTACTCCTTGTTCGGGTGTGCTATTACGATATATTTGACTGCTAAAAAAATAAAGAGTTGTGGAAAACATGACCATTTAGGTTAGCTTTGGTATATGATAGTCATAATATTTGATTCAATATATATTCTTGATTTTTTAATTAGGTGATTATATTTGGTTGCCTTTTTTTAACCTTGTAAATAAAATTTATAACTTACCGTGCGTTTGATCTGCTAAAAAACAGGGGACTGGACAGGACAACTTCTGTTGTATTGTGTTTGATTTGAAAATTGTCACTGGTACTGGACAAACTGGGGGTCAAGGGACTGGACAAAATCAGATATTCTTGTCCCCCACTGAACCATGGGACAACTTTTTGTCCTCAGCACAACTTTTCTAAATCACCAAAATGACATTTTTTCCATCAAATATCATACAAGACAACATTTGTTTAATATCGTAAATGTTTGTCCTGTGTTGTTCAGCCTTGTACTGTTCTCTCCAGTACTTTCATTTTGCAGATCAAACGGACACAAATTACTGTAAAAGTGTTGGTTAGACAAAGTTAATATTTTTTTCATAATTAGATTTTTTTTCATAATTAGATTTTTTTTTATAAACAAGAATTGAATCTTTTAAAAATCAATTAAATGTTCGTAAGATCAAAGTGTTTATCTTACACTATGTAGTTCTTAATCCAAATTTACACTAACACTTTTTTTAAGCATATATATATAGAAGGGAAGTTGGAATCTTCTTGCAGGGACTATGAATTTTAAAGACAAAGTCAAAGCCCACAAATTTATTAAGGGTCTGTTTGGTTCAATTGAGGGGAGGGGAGGGGAGGGGAGGGATTTTAATGAAGGGGAGGGGAAGGGAGGGGAGGGAATATTTTTTAATTAAATGTATGTTTGGTTCAATAGAGGGGAGGGAAGGGGAGGTGAGAGATTTTAATTAAATATATGTTTGGTTCACAAGGGAAGAGAAGGGGTTTTATAACTATTTTACCTTTTTATCCTTGTTTAAAAAAGAACTAATATATAAATTTAAAATATATTATCTTTTATCAAAACATAAAAATTTTATAGCTTATTAAATCATCTTCTTATTCACCAAAATAATAATAATAATAATAAACAACGAACCAAATAAAAAGAAAATATAAACTCTTTTTCCTTCTTTTTCATTATCATTTTCAATCACTAATAAAAATTAGGATTGGAGTTTTTATTAATTTTGATTTGCATGTATTAGTTTTGACATGACACTAGTACAAAATAGGTACAATGTTCATTTTTTGGCTAATTAGTTTGGTTATATGATAAACAATATAATACCAGAGTTGTTATTAGTACATGTAACGTAACATAGTAATTTTTATCGTGAGTGCATGACAATGAAAAAGAAGAGATACGATGAATGATGCATGGGTGTGTGGATGGATCGTAATAGGAAGAAGCACCAAGACTTTTTTTTTTTTTTTTTAAAAGAAGGTGCTTATAGCATTTCATTAATAATAATTTGTTCAATACAATGGGGTACATCAATATAAATGGTGGAACTAGCAGAAAAAGGGGCAACCCGCGCGAGCACGTGAGCTACCTCATTAGCTTGTCGCCTGTTAAACTCAACCCGAGAGTTTATGAAAGATGATGAGAAGAGACTCCGAGCAGTCGACAGAACGTGGCCAAACTCCGTAACATCCGGCCGCTGTTTGTGAAAGGCATTCGTAACAATCTTGGAATCTAGAGCGATGTCAACGTGGTCAATGGCCAAGTCACGAAGCCATTGGATGGCAAATAACAACCCCATCGCCTCACCAAGGGGGACCGCACATCTAGGGGAAAAATTGAAAGTTTTGGCCAAGACAAAAGTACCTTCGGCATCCCGTATACACATACCAATACCCGTGCTATTAAGAGACTCAGAGAAGGAAGCATCGACATTGCACTTCAATCCTTGTAACGGATGTTGCCAAGTCGTGGTTGACGAAGAAGACGAGGCCATACCAGAATGAGTGTGCTGAGCCCCACGAGCAGGAATACTGAGGGGCGTCTGACTCTGTATAGTGGCGTTCGCTGTACTCCAGTCTTCAATCAGATGGAATGCTCTATCAATCACTTGACTGTCTGTTTCGTTAACATCCTCCCACAATTTCAGATTGCGATGTTTCCAGAGGCTCCATAGAATGGCAGTAAAGCGTTGAGAGTTATCGTTGTCATAGTGGTGGAGAAGGGAAAAAATACAATCCGCAACTGACCCTGTGTTGGCCCGTGTCTGTTGTATAACATTCCAGAAACCAATACGCTGCCACACCTGTACAGAAAAAGGACAATGAAAACAAATATGATCAAGGTCCTCCTCTGACTCGCTGCAACTAACGCAAGTCAGGGGACATTGGACGCCTTTATCCTGTAATCTCTTTCTCGTTGGCACCACATTCCGACACATACGCCACATCAAGTCTTTGACCTTGGGGGGGACTTTTAAACGCCAGATGCCTTGCCAATGCCCGTCCCGACGAAGATGGGAGGAGTCGGTAAGAACATTGACACAGTGCCTGTATGCGCTTCTAACCGAGTAATAACCGTTTTTCTCCTCTTTCCAGATTAATCTGTCATCAGCCACCTGTTCAATCAGTGGGGTGTTTAGAATCGCAGAGGCGTGTGCTGGGCTAAATATCTGTTGGACAATGTTCCGGTTCCAAGTTTTGGTAGTGTTGTCAATAAGACTGTGGACCGAGGGGCTTCCACTAATCTGCTGCAGATCGTAGTTCCCTTCGATGCAGCCCCCGTCAGAGAGCCACGGTTCTTGCAGTAGTGGAATGGATGCACCTGTACCAATACACCATCTCGCACCGCCCCTAACGATAAAGCGCGCCTGTAAGATACTTCGCCAGACATAACTGGGGTTGTGCCCCAGAGAAGCTGTCAGGTACGTGCCATGCGGGAAATAGCGAGCCTTGAAGATTCGAGAAACAAGCGAATCAGCATCTGTTTGAAATTTCCACCCTTGTTTACCGAGCATCGCCAGGTTAAACGCCGTGAGATCTTTAAAACCCATGCCACCATAAGATTTATGAACTGAAAGACGTTCCCAAGACATCCAGTGAATCCCTCTATTATTAGCCCCGCCACTACCCCACCAAAAAGAGTTCATCATCTTCTCGATAGCAGAGATGATGGTATCTGGGAGCAGGAAAATGCTCATAACATAAGAGGGGATAGCCTGGAGAACTGATTTAATCATAACCTCACGTCCCGCCTTCGACAGACGCTTGTTGCTCCAAGAGTTAACCTTGTGCCAAACTCGATCTTTAATATAGGCAAACACCGCCGTTCGATTACGGCCAATCATCGAGGGCAGACCCAGATATTTACCTGTACCGAGAACAACCTGAACTCCCATAATGTCCGTGATAGAATGTTTCAAAGGTCCTGACACATTACGACTATAGAAGACTTCAGATTTAGGAAGGCTAATAGCTTGACCAGAAGCTGCCTCATAGAGACTGAGAATATTCTTCATAGTTTGAGCTTGCCTTTCACACGCTTTGAAAAATAAGAAGCAATCATCAGCAAACAACAAATGGGTTACCCGAGGGGCACCCCGGCAAATAGAAGTACCTGTAATGTCACCCGTAGCTTCAGCGCGATCAATGAGGGAGGAGAGTCCTTCGGCACAAAGAATAAAAAGATACGGAGATAAAGGATCTCCCTGCCGCAACCCACGTCCAGGAATAACAGGGCCAACCTTCTCCCCATTTACTAACACCGAATAGTCCACTGACTCAACACACATAGCCATCCAATGAACCCATTTATCATTAAAACCCATACGAGTAAGCACAGTGCTAAGGTACTAAGAAGCACCAAGACTTATTTTACAGAGAAGGATTAACAATGATAGATATGTAATTATAAAAATTGTAATAAGGGTAATATTGGCATTTTAAAATGAATTGAGGATAGTTAGGACAATTTAATAAAAATTAAAAGAGCTTACCTCCCCTCCCCTCCAAATCCCCCCAATTTGAGGGGAAGCAAAAATTGCTTAATATTCCCTCCCCTCCCCTCCCCCTCATAAAAAATTGAACCAAACATAAAAATTTAAAATATCACCTCACCTCTCCTCCCCTCCCTCCAAAACTCCCGAACCAAACAGACCCTAAGCGAACCTAGAACAAGGCGATATGATTATGTTTCTAAATAACTCCGGAGATAGAGACAAAGGGAGTTCGTCCCACCAAAAGATGCCTAAAATGTTGTCTCTCATCTTCCATTTTGATTTTCTTATGTCCTTGCACTGTGGACATCTCAATACTTTGACTAACCTCAATGTTATCATACCATCTTTGTCATCATCTAACAAATACTTTTGAGAAGTTTGAGAAACATTTGAGATCCTTTTCGGACTAGATGCTTACTCAAAGGAACTTTAATTCTTTGTGATAAACATTTATAGAGCTATTAAAGTTTGATTCTCAATCTTAATTTTCACGTGTTTTAGAGAAATTGTCCACACTCCTAGTACCAGTATCTTGGTTAACATTGCTGTCATATAACTATAAGCAAAAATTATGCAACGTAGAGAGGCTCACATGAAGTAGAACACTACAAGAAAAAAAGGATTTTTTGTGAGGGCCAAAAACCCTCAAAAACTGCTCAAAACCGCCAAAAAGTGGTCATTTATTGACGGCCAACTGGCGGCCAAAATGTGCCAAAAGATAACTCGTTGGTAAATTTAATGGTGCCTTAAACCACCAGAAACAAAAAGCATGTACCATTTATTGACGGCCTGAACCGCCACTATATTAAGCAGGTTTTTCCCACATATAGGCGGCCCAAACCGACAGTAACCAATATAATATTGAAAAAAATACATCGTGTTTTAGACAAATCTGTGTGTTGTGGTTTACTTCCTTCTTTGAAAATGCAGGAACATATGTATATTGTAGCTATCAATTTCAAGATCCTCACATGTATATGCAAGCATGTACCATATATACTCAGTAGGGATGGCAACGGGTAAGGTCGGATGCGAGTTTCACATTACCCAAACCCGCACCCGAAATTACCACCCGAACTCAAACCCAAAGGTTTTGTTCGGGTGGCAAAACAAAACCCACACCATCACCCATCGGGTTCGGATTTTTCCACCCAAACCCGAACCCACAACAAGATCACACGAAAATACAAAAGCAACATAGTTTGGTAACAAGTATAGTTCAAATTGTCAAGAAAATACAACAATAAAATACAACAAAAAAACTGAGTAATGTTAAATTATAAGAAATTACATTAAAAATACAACAATAACATAATTTGGTAACATAGTCTTCAACATAGACTTATATATACATAGGGGTAATTAGGTGATTTAATATATAACCGGGTGTTGTTTCGGGATTCAGGTGCGGGTTTAAGTGATCTCAAACCCACACCCATAGTATCGGGTGTCACCCGAACCCAAACCAAGTCAACTCGGATTTTTACTCGTTGACTCGAGTTTGGATTCAGGTGGGCCCCGTGGGTTCGGGCATGCTTGTCATCCCTAATACTTAGAAAATAAAAGTAGAAACAAATCATTGAGAGATGTGATCAGAATTTTAAATTGAAACAAATCCCATGAGATTTTCTCTTTTCTTTAGGAAAAAGAAACCTAGACTTTTTCTATACATAGGTAAAACATAACACCAAAAAAGGGCATTTGCCACAATTTCATAAAAGAGAAAGCAAAAAAGAGAGTGGAGTAAAGAGGAAAGGGCACCACTAGGGTTTAAGGAAAAGTTAGAGAAATACTGCATCAAGAGGTAATGGGGTTTTAACTAACTCATTTAAAGATTCTAAATGTAGATAGTGTTATGGTTTGTGGCCTTTGATTGTTTGTTTCCTCTCTGTTTTCCGAGTGTTGTTGTTATTTATGTCTTTTACTATTACTTATTATCATCATTTTGTTTTGGTTAACCTTATCTATCACTGCTGATATGTCTGACTGTGTCATTTATATATTTAAAGCGAACTAGATGCCAATAAGTTCAGTGTAAAACTCGAAGAATATGCAGATTTTTATTCTTGGTGAAGTTAGGCTTATAAAGGTTATTTTGAGCATGTAGGGTGGATCGAAATGTAGGATTGAAGTGGCTTGTGAGTGCTCTTCATCCTTAAATTTTTATAGGGCTGAAGGATGATTTATCAAAAATAATCTAAAATTGTAAATGCCGTAGTTAATTTTTATAGGGTTGACGTAGGTAATGGTGTAGTTATTGGTGTAGTTAATGCCGTAGTTAATGGTGTAGCTAGGGGTGGACAATGGATCGGATTGGGCCGGTTCGGGCCCAAAAGCTCCACCCAGTCCAACCCATGGATGAGCACACAAGACTCACACCGACCCAATTTATGACACGGTTTTGGCGGATTCGGATTTCACGGGTCACGGGTCATGTCGGATGGGTTGGCACGATAGAATAGAAATCAACACAAGATGAATGATTTGAGATCCCAGGAGAAGAAAAAACCTCAAAATTTGAAACTTAGAAGGAGAAAAAAAAGCTATAAAGAGGAAGAGGAGGAAATGAGTCAAGGGATCAATTTAATGGTGGTCATGTCTTGCTTGGTATTTGATGTCCAGTGCAGAAGAGAAAAAAGTTCACAGTGCATGCGGCGGCGGCAAGAAGGAACTGGAGAGAGATCGAAGTGTTAGTCTTAGTACACTAGGGTTTAAAAAAATATTAAAGGAAATAAATATTTAATGCAAATGTAATAACAACCATTATTAAGCATTATTATAAAACTAAAATCCTGCATCATAAAACAGGAATTGATTTTCTTTACAAATTAAAAATGAGATAATGAATTAATTATTATTTCCTAAAAAGTAGTACATACATTACTTACTAAGATAAGTGTCTATTAACTAGTCCGTCAAACAGCGCTACATGCATTTATGGGTCGGTTCGGATACCGCTGGTCCATAATTTTGAACTGAACCCGACTGTTTTAAACTGTATAAAACCGGTTCTGCCCAACTTTTGACCCGAGTCACCGAACTGGACCAGCCGTTTGACTAAAATTAAATGCGGTTAGTGCGGATTTAAACGGATCTGGGTATCTGTCCACCCCTAGGTGTAGCTATTATATATTTAATTATGTTTAACTTATTAAACTTATTGGGTCTGTGTTTGCTTATGTATTTTGATCGTTCCAAAGAACGGTACTTTGTTCATTGTTGCTATCGAATTCAGTTATTCTATTTCTATATGATGTTTGTTACTCACCCCTTCTGGTTTGAGGGGTATCGATGATGGCTTTAAGACGTTGTCTTCTCTTTCATGTTTTCAGTCTTTTACCTTTTGGAGTCGCTCTGATAGGAAGCTGATTGGGAGAAATCTTATTTAATTATCAATTGTTATTTCATTTAAGACTTTTGGATCATGCTCATTACTTCCATTAAGGATTTTCAGACTATATTAATTTTCTTTTGAAACTTCGTTATTCAAGAATTTCAGATATTTATTAATCTTTAATTCCGCTGCAACTGTTCTAGTAAACAAATAGGGGGGATGATAAATTAATGGACCGTATGTAAGAAATGAGTAATTCCTTGTGTATATAAAATTGTGAACCCTTTACAATGAAGCATGAACTCCTATTTATAGATTTTTACAAGTAGCAGTTGTCAAGGACCACGATCATGGATACCCCATGATCATGGTGGTTTCTTCCTCCTTCTCCGTTTCCACGTGGTGATGATGGGCGGTTGTTCTTTGACTTCGGTGGTGATCATGGTGGTATGGGGTGGTTACCTCCTTCCACGTATACATGTGTGTGCCGAGTCTTCATGATTAACAGTTGTAGTTGGGGCGAGGGCGCCGCCTCCATGACACGTCGCCATTAAATAGCTTTCCCGCCAAGTTATTCTTTTGAATTTCATGGGTTGGATAATTGGGCCATCTTGTCATTGGGCCTATGCCATTTATTTTTGGGCCCTAGTCCAGTCCACAACCCCCCAAGCACGAGGCTCAACGAGGCGAAGTGGTGATAGTCATGGCCGTGATGATCGTGGTGATCGTGGGGGATAACTGCCCACTATTCTCTTCATGTACGTCGTCAGTTCCCTATAAATAACTTCTCCCATAATGCTAATTTTCATTCACATTTTCTCTGTTTCTATATTTTTGCAATTCAGAGTATGGATACCACCATCCCTGTGTTAGAGTCCCCTGCTATGCCTGCTATCAGGCGAGTTAAGAGTCGGCTTGAGGAAGACATTGAGGAACTGTTGGATAATGTGGAGGAATTCAAGACCTACGTTGATGAACTGAACGACTATAAAAGTGGTGCCTGACGGACGAGGAGAAAGCTTTTTTGGAGTTAGCCTTGGAACTTTCCAAAAGGTTGGAGAAAGATGCTGCTTTCATTGAAACCACGACGATTTTTGATTGCTATACTGAATTTGAGGATGCTTTGGAACAGAAGATTGCTGCCACCAAGGATAACATCGACTTGCAGGAGGAGTCTTTATACCTCAACATGTCTGCTGAAGAGGCCGTTGAGAACCGTATTGAAGTGCTGGAGAAGGAGCTTCGTCCTTTGGTTAAGAGAAAAAGGAACCTCCAGATGGATATTCAATATGATGTCGCCAGGCTCATAAGGACTCGCTCTTCTCTGGTTCGTCTTAAAGAGAAAGCTGATAGGTTGCATGACGACCAAGATAAGATCAGTTTTGACCTTGATGTTGCCAAGAGATACAAGGGCGAGATTGAAGACTTGCAGGCTCGCGCTGTTGCGGCGGCATACACTGTTGTTTAAGCAGTTTCCTTTCTAGTACTTAGGACTTTTACCTTATGTTGTTGAATTTGTGTTTGTCGTCTTTGTATTCAGTATCTTCCTTTTGTACTTTCATCCATCAATCAATGAAATTTTTATTTCTGAAAAGATAGTGTATTTGTTGTTCTCGCCTCGCCTTCAGGCGTGATTCTTGGTAAAGCCGAGATAACCACTCGCCCTGGGACACGCGTCAGGGCTCTGTTCACTTATTTTCCGAAACGTTTCAAGTCTTCAAAAAAATTTCTATCCGTTAACTTGCTCTTCTATATATACATTGCTTCTTCTCATCTTACTTCTTTACTTTGACCAAACTCTTAACAAACTTTTTTCTTTCAATCTCCGTTCTTTTGCCCTTTCCGAAAGCAAAAACTCTTCACGTTTTCTTTTCGTAACTGCTTCTCACACTTTTAGCGGGAATTTTGCTAACCACGTTCCCCACGATTTCTAGTGGTAACTGCTCTTTTCAATCAGGTATAAACCGCTCTTCCTATCTTTCTTTCTTTGTTTTCAATTTTGCGATCATTTTCTAGGGTTTCTGACAAAATGGCTATTTTGAGAGATCTTAGTGACGTTAGCGAAGGGGATTTCTCTCGAGCTCCCCCTGCTGGTACTCCTTTGCAACGTCAAATCTGTGCCCATTATACTAGGGCTGATGGTTCTTTGAATTATAGCGGATATTTCTCTGAACTTTTAGGGGTTTCTGTTAGTCCTAGTGATTTTGATAGTACTAGTGGCGATGATAATGGAAGTAGTGGTAGTGGAAATAGTAGTGATTGTGTAATCATTCCCCTTCGTCTTTCACAGGAAAACGAAGAGACGAGTCGCTTGCCATTGTTGCCGTAGGGTCAGAAGTCACAACAATGGAAGTTTCTTCAACGTACCAGAGTGAAGAGAGTATAGCAGATTTTCGAGAACTATAAAGATACTTTTGTTCGTGTTCCTGGCGGAGGAGGATGTCGTGACGTGATGTACCTCGCTGATGGTGAACCCCTCTTCCCTTTCTATTGGACCTCTAACCCTAGATTGATCAAGGGCGCTATCTATGAGAGGTTGAGTGAGTTTGAGAGGGATACCGTGGCTTATCTGGAATCCCTTAGCCAGATGAGTCCTAGGGATCTCCTTGATGCAGAGGGCGCTCCTGCTGTTCTTGAGCGTTACCTCAGTAAGTTATTTGTGACTCTTCTCGCCCTTTTATATGATTTGTTTCTTATATGTTTGTCTTTACTTGTACCTTTAGACTGATCTTTTCTTTTTTGTTGTAGAAGACATGTCGACGCTCACTCCCGAGCAAAGGTTGAAGTTCCTGGAGAAGGCCATGGCGAAGAAAGCTCAGCCTGACAATAAGGTGGACGTCCTCAGCCAGCTGGAGGTTGGTGAGGGTGAAAAGAAGAAAAGGAAAGCTAGCGATGCTCGTATCAGTATCCCTGTCAGGGCGTCCAGTTCGAGATATATTGCTGCTGGTAAGGCTGTTGAAGTTGGGGGGAGACACTGGTTAAATCTCCTGCTAAGAAAAAGTCGAGGACCTTGTCGAAGAAACCTAGAAAGGACGCAGAGACGTCAGTGCTGGAGAAGGAAGTGCAGGAGACTGATGACAGGGTGGTGGAGGCTTCGCCTGTTGTGGAGGATGATGTTGCCGCTGTGACCAATCAGGCTGGTGGGAGTTCACCTTGGGACCCCATGTTTAATCCAGAGCTTTTCTTGGAGAGGATGGTAAACCTAGCTGGGAACTCCTCTCGATTCAACACTACCTCTACCGACGAGTTGCTGAGGATGGCTCTTGGCCACGAGCTCAAAGGGCTTCTTCTTAATTATGCTTTGGCAGCTCGCCAAAGAGCTAAGATCGCCACTGCCAGAGAGAATGAGGTTCTTGTGGATAAGAACTTGGCGGCTCTTGAGGAGGATTATAAGGCCACCAAGGAAAAGCTGGAGGGCGAGATGAAGGCTCTAAAGGAAAAGTGCGAGGCGGAGATCGCCAAGCTGGTTAAGGCTCAAGAGGAGGAGTTGACAAAGACCAAGAAAAACCATGAGTCTTTGGCGAAGACGTTGGAGGTTACTCAGCAAAGCCTTACTGCCAAGGATGCGCGCATTGCCACACTGGCTAAGGATAATGAGGCGGCCTTAACTGAGCTGGCTACTCTGAGGCGGGAGAAATAAGCTTGGGAATCTGAGAAGGAAGGCATGAAAGAGACCATTGGGGCACAGTATGATGAGGGCTTCGCCTATGCATTGGATCAGGTGAAAGTTCTTTTCCCTAACATTGATCGAGGCCTTCTGGGCAAAGCTGATGCCATGCTGAAGATTGAAGGTGACAAGTTGGTCCCTTATGCCCCAGTTGAGACGACCAACGTTGAGGAGTCGCCGGCCAAAGAGTAGTTTTCCCTTCTCCTCCTGATTTCTGTAATGTTTTTCTTCTTTTGTTGTAGTATTTTGATGATCGCCCCTGCGCGGGCTTGGTAACTTCTGTAATGACAATCTTTTGTGCCCTTCTGAGGCCGTTTGTACTCTATGAATATTATCTATGTGTTTATAATTTCTATTTCGTCTTGGTTTAATATTGGTAACCGTGCTTTATCTCTCTTATTGTTGTATGCTTTCTTGCGATGCTGTTGAGCGGGCGAGATTGGGCGAGACTGGGCGTCGCCTAGATTTGAGCCCGGTTTGATTGGCGTGAATTCTTATGAACCAGATAACTTTGACTGGTCAAACTTTGCGTGTGATGAGTCATCCTGGTTTTTTGCAACTGCCTAAAAACTGACCAATAACTCCTGCGATGAATGTAACTGTTCCCCATTTTTAATGCATATTGTGGTTATCCGTATTAGGTTTTTGACCACTTCTGCCTATAAATACTCCTCCTTTCTTTCTTTGCTTCTCATATCTCCCTTTCACAACTTTTAAAAAATTTGTTTCTCCTCCTTTTACTTACATAATCAAAGATGGATAGAAAGAACACCAAGAAGAGTGCTGTTGAGAGATCGAAATCTCAGAAGGGGAAGAAGAAACTTGAAGTATCTACTTCTAGGTCTAGGCGTACCTCTGATCCCAAAAGGGTTAAGGCGGAGGATATCCCAAAGTCATCGGATTCCTTGAATTCTATTGAAACTGATGAAGACTACGCTGAATTTTTGAAGACTTATAATCCTCTGGAATCTTGTTCTTCCGATTCTGACAAAACTGATGAGGATTATGCGGAGTTCTTGAAAACTTATGTTCCTGAGGAGTCATACCCTTATGAATCGGGTTCTGGAGAAGAAGAAGAATCCCGTGTCACCGTGGATTCGCATAAGAAATCACCCAATTCTTTAAAGACGAAGAATTCCAAATGAGGGGTTGCTCTCCCTGGCGAAGACGATGGATCATCAGAATTCCTTGGCTGGGTTAGACAGAAGTGGAAATATAATGCCAGGAACTGTAGAATCCAAGATAGTTCTAGGATTTTAATGTAGTTTTCTTTGAATTTGTATTTGAGCTTGATGTAGTTTTCTTTGAATTTGTATCCTTACTTCAATGAATGAAATCTTTGATTCTGCATGAGTTTATATTTGTCTTTATCGTTCATGGGGCGAATCGCCTCATATCTGTTATGACTTCTTGATAATCTGTCTACTTTAGATAAAAATCTGTTAATGAATAAAATGATGCATAGAATTACCTTTAATTGCCCTTCATGGCATCTGTTTGTTTTTGGCGTTTTCCGTTCGTGACGTTGCGCCGTGTGCTTTTGTCTCGCATTCTCTTTTTTGGACGTTTCTAACTCGTAAGATTTAAAGATAACGCCTTGGTATTTCAACCTCATTTTTTCTTTTTTGGACGTTTCCGACTCGTAAGATTTAAAGATAACGCCTTGGTATTTCAACCTCATTTTTTCTTTTTTGGACGTTTCCGACTCGTAAGATTTAAGGATAACGCCTTGGTATTTCAACCTCATTTTTTTCTTTTTTGGACGTTTCCGACTCGTAAGATTTAAGGATAACGCCTTGGTATTTCAACCTCATTTTTACTTTTTCTGTCAATCACAAGCACACAGGCGAGGAGGCAAAGTATTTCAACTTAAATTTTACTTTTTCAGTCAATCACAAACACACAGGCGAGGAGGCAAAGTATTTCAACTTAAATTTTACTTTTTCTGTCAATCACAAGCACACAGGCGAGGAGACAAAGTATTTCAACTTAAATTTTACTTTTTCTGTCAATCACAAGCACACTGGCGAGGAGGCAAAGTATTTCAACTTAAATTTTACTTTTTCTGTCAATCACAAGCACACAGGCGAGGAGGCAAAGTATTTCAACTTAAATTTTACTTTTTCAGTCAATCACAAGCACACATGCGAGGAGGCAAAGTATTTCAACTTAAATTTTTTCTGTCATGCCATATGCATATGTATCAGTTCTTCACAAACCCAAAATTTAGAACGGTGAACCTCAATAAAAACTCCTATTTTCATAGGAGAAAAGAGTGTCCCACCGCTATTTATTAATTGGAATGAAAAATTCAGTACATTTGATCATAAACATGCAGTAATGTAATCATAAAAGCGACTTTCTAAACTTGTTAGACGTACGCCTGGGCGTCGCCTTTCTTGATTCTCGTGGCAGTTTTAACTGTAATAAAACCTGAGATTAGCCACGTTCCATGTTCTATGCCGAACTTCTCCTTCCATTGTCTCCAGTCTGTATGCACCTCCTTCAAATGCTTCGTTGACTCTGAATGGTCTTTCCTAGTTTGCTGCTAAATTTCCTCCTTTATCTTTTCCCATAGGTCTTTTGAGAACTAAGTCTCCTTCTTTGAATCTCCTTGCTATGACTCTGGTGTTGTATCTCCTTGCTGCTCTCTGTTTTGAGACGAATTCCCTGAAGTGGGCGTTGTCTCTTAGTTCTTGTACCAGGTCTAAGTTCTCTTGCAATGCTTCTGAGTTTTCTTGAAGTGTGAGGGTGTCCCTACGCCAGCTTGGAGGATTTATTTCAGCAGGGATCATTGCATCTGTTCCATATACCATTGTAAAAGGTGCTTCGCCTGTTGACGACTGGGGCGTGGTGTGGTATGACCATAAAATTGGCAGAAGATGTGCTGCCCAGCCCTCGCCCTTGCTTGTTATTCTTCTTTTGATAGCTCTGAGAATTTCCTTGTTGGCTGATTCTGCTTGTCCATTGGCCTGTGGGTGTTCAACCGATATGAAAGTGTTCTGGATTCCTTTGTCCTTGCAGAATTGAACTACCTTTTCGCATGCAAATTGAGTCCCATTGTCTGATACAATGTACTTGGGCAACCCAAACCTGCAAATGATTTTCCTCCAGTTAAACTTCTTGACTTGGTCTGCTGATATGTTCGAGAGGGCTTCTGCCTTTATTCATTTGGTGAAGTAATCGATCGCCACTATGATCCACTTTGCTTGTCCCGTCGAGGCGGGGAAAGGTCCCAGAATATCTATGCCCCACATGAAGAAAGGCCAAGGAGATAGGACCGACTTCAATGGTTCTCCTGGGGCATAGTGTAAGTTTGCAAATCTTTGACATTTATCACATGTTTGAACATATCTGGTGGCGTCCCGGTGTACTTATGGCCAATAGAAGCCTGCTCTGAGTATCTTCCCTGCTAGGGCTCTCGCCCCAATATGACTTCTATGTGATCCTTCATGTTGTAAGTGCACCAGTTCACCCTCATGTTTTAATAATTGTCAAAACACATGAAAATAGAGTAGAACATATTTTGGCAACATTACAAATGACTTGACAGCGAAAAACTATTTTTAAAACTTTGAAAAATTGATTTTTAGGTATTATGTATCGATACATATATCATGTGTATCGATACAAATGTCCTGAAATTACTTCAGACTGATTTTGTGCAATTTGTATCGATACATACATCATTTGTATCGATACAAAAGTGGTCTCTCAGAGGCAGAGAGTCACCTGTGTATCGAATCATGCTTGCATGTATCGATACACACCTATATCTCTCAGAAAACCAGAGAGTGCAGGATGTATCGAATCATGCTTGCATGCTTCGATACATATCAGTCAAGATTTCAAGAAACTGATGTATGTATCGATACACACACGTGTTTGTTTCTCTATAAATAGCAATGTGCTTTGTTTTTTTAAGCAAGAGAGAACCTGTGAGAAAGTGAAAGAGCTTTGAAAAACACTTTGGATTCAAATTGAGTGAAAAATTTGGATCAAAGAGTTATTCTTCACAAGATCATCATCTTCCATCAAGTTGCAATTAATTGAAGATTGAGTATGGGATCATTCGAATAGAGATTGTACATTTGATCGATAACGTTCGATACGGCTTGCGGTGAATCAGAGACGTGATCGAGTTGATTTGTGAAGAAGGATTGGGTTTCTCTCTTGGGTTCAAGATTGTGCGATATCTTGAAGGATCAACAACGAAGAAGCGAAGGACTCGGCTGGACGATCGTTGCGAGGATCTTCGCACGGGAAGGATCGTTGGAATCAGAGGGCGAAGCTTCGTTTGTTGTTGAGGTTTATTCGCATAGTTTACTTGTGATTCAATATAGTGTTATTAGAGTCAATTGTAAATTGTGCACTTGAGTTCATCTTTTTTAATCAATATACGCTCAAATAACCCGTTTGGTTATTTGGGGGGAGACGTACCCGGCCGACCGCGAGGACGACACGAAAGCCGGGGAACTCCCTAATCATCTCTTGTGTCTTTCTCTCCTAATCTTTTACTTTACATAATTGTTTTAATTGTTAATCAACTGAATTTTCGTGTTCGTACGTGTGCACCGAAATTCAATTGATACTCTTCTTGATTGTGATTGGATTAGATTCATATACCTAATAACTTGCTTGGGCTGTTTTAAGTGATTAGTTTAATTTGAGTATTTTGCACACGAACATTTCTAAGTCTTATCATTAAACGCTCCAAGGCTTATACTACCTTTCCTTTGATCGAAGGGTGCAAAGTAGACTACCGATCCGGTGGACTTCCGCGTACTCGAAAATATTTTGAAAAACTCATTGTGTAGATAGAGTCACTTATTAACCCCCCTCTAAGTGATCGCCAAGTAGTCTAACAAGTGGTATCAGAGCCCGGTTCGATTTTAAACGATTAAACCGAGTAATTTGTGCCTATTATTAGAAAACATGGCGTTTGCACCCAAAGGGGCTTATAATAGGGCTCCTATATTCAATGGAGACCATTTCGATTATTGGAAAAGTAGTATGCGCATACACATCAATTCTTTTGATGGTGAAGTGTGGAATGCTATTGAGAACGGTCCGTTTGTTCCAACAAACACCGATCCTAATGGCATTGTTACCAATAAGCCTATGGCACAATGGACGGAGGATGATAAGAAAAATGTCAATTACGATGCAAAGGCACAAAACATACTTATTTCATCCCTTGGGATTGAACAATTTTATCATGTTTCGCATTGTACATCGGCTAAGGAAATGTGGGATACATTAGTTACTCATTTTGAGGGTACTAATGAAGTCAAAATATCCAAGATAAACACCTTAACTCAAGAGTTCGAATTGTTTCATATGCAAGATGGTGAAACCATTGCGGATATGCAACAAAGATTTGTAAAATTTACCAACAAGTTACATGGTCTAGGTAAACCAATCACAAATCAAGATGCTACTAATAAGATTTTGAGATGTCTTAATAGGTCATGGCAACCAAAGGTCACCGCAATCAAAGAAGCGAATGATCTTACAACTTTAAGTCTCACAACCTTATTTGGTAAGCTAACAGAACATGAACAAGTGCTTAATTTGTTGGAAAAGCATGAGAAAGGTGAGAAAATGGAGAAACACAATGAAAAGGAAAAAGAAAAGGATAAGAGGTCCATTGCTCTAAAGGCCTCCAAATCCAAGTCCAAAAAGGTTGAGCAAGTGGAGAGTAGCTCAAGCGAAGACGATTCCGATGATGAGGTAATGGGACTCTTCGTTCGACGCTATAATAGATATGTGAGAAAGAATGGGATAAGACATTCCGATGACAATCTTAAGAAGTTTCGGAAAGATAGTGGTTACCACCGGAAAAATGAAGATGCTAGGTACTCCAAGAAAGGGATATGCTATGAGTGCGGCCAAGTTGGTCACTACAAGCCGGAGTGTCCTAAGCTCAAGAGAAAAGAGAAGGAGTCATCATCATTCAAAGGAAGGAGCAAAGGCAAAGGTAAGAAAGCCTATGTTGCATGGGAAAGCGGAAGCTCATCTTCCTCTTCATCATCAAGCTCTAGCTCAAGTGGTGAAGATGTATTGACAAATGTGTGCTTGACATCCTATGATCGCAAGAAACTTGCTCCCAAAAAGGTAAATCAAAATCCCTCTAGCTCATATACTCTTTTGGAATATCATGAGTTGCAAGTCGCTTTTGAAAAGTTACACAAAGAAACTAAAGAGGCTTTTCAACGACTAAAAGGTTTAATGCAAGTTAATAAATACCTTGAGGCAAAAGTTTCGGAAACGGAGCTTGAGTTGAAAGCCCTCAAAGAGTCTATGATTCAAAAACCTCTTGCAACTTTTGATAGTTATGGTAACGACAGGACCGGATGTGATGGATGCTTTTACTTATATAGAGACTTGAGAAAGTTACAAGATAAGCTAAAAGAACCACCTAAACAGGAGATTACATACTCGGTTGATTTGACTAAGTTCAACAAAACTTTGAAACCTAAAAATAAAAGGTATAAGTTTGTTGAAAAGAGTCATAAGAAATGTAATCCAAACATCGTGTGTCACTATTGTTGTGATAAGGGTCATACTATTGCCAAGTGCCAAGCTCGAAAAATTTTAGTACCAAAAGGCAAAATGCAATGGATACCTAAATCAAGCAATAGTTTTGTTACTAACCACCTAGGACCCAACATGAGTTGGGGACCTATTTCAAATGTCTAAGTTTGTAGGGAAAACGTCTTGAACCATTGACGAGAGACACCGACAACAATGGAGTTCAAGACTTATGAACAAGGAAAGCGATGAGAAAAGCTTCAACTCAACACTTATAATGGTGTGGAAATTGATCACTTCCTCCACCTAACACTCAAGGGAAGATTCTATTCTCTACCTTTACCTATTTTTTTTTACTTAGCATTTGTACATTGGTTTCATATACATATACCTTTTTCATCTTAATATGAAGTTTGTATTGATAGTTGTCTAATCCTCCATTTCCAAAAATTTTGCTCAAAAGTATTTATAAGTTTTTGAGACTCATATGTTTAAAATGGGGATTTGACAAAGATCATTACAAACACCATATTAAGTCCATACTTGTTTTGTATATGTTTGTTCTATTCTTATGTGTGACTTATTGTGCATACATACACATACAATCAAATACGTATGATTCATCTTGGTACTGTAATTCATATATGTGAATATCTTATCATGCATTTTATGGTTTAACATGTGCTCTCATGTTATGATATGCTTTGATAGTGTTTTGATCACATGCATAAGTGTGTACCTTGTTGATTATATGTGTTTAATACATACATTATTATTTGGAAGTCATAAATCTTTTTAAAAATTTATAAGTTCATGTGTTTTGAGAAAAATTGAAAATAATGCATTTTGGATCGATACAAATAAACTCTGTATGGATACATGTTAGTTATTCTGCAAATCTTCAAAATGAACTGATATGTATCGATACATATGATGCTTGTATCGATACATAACTCTTCAAATTGGACAGACACTGTCTCATGTATCGATACATGCTAGCATGCTTCGATACATGCTCGCAGAAAACTGACTTGTATCGATACAAACATGAGTTTGTATCGATACAAACACGTGAAAACACCTTTTATGGATCAATTTTCATTCATTCATTCATCAAACACCAAACACTTCTTCTTCTCCACGTGAAACTCTCTCAAAACCCTCATTCCCAAATTCTCAATCTTCCTCAAACTCAACCAAACCTCACAAAACTTGACCCTAAACCACTTCAAATTCATTACCCATTCACATTCCTTCATCAATTTCATGGTTCAAGCTTCATAAATCTCAACATTCAAAAACAAGGGTTTCTTCATTTTGGGTTTGTGGATTCTTCAAAGTCTTCAAACATTCAACAAGGTAACATTGCTCTAATCCTCTCTTTAAGAATGGCTACTAGCAATAGAAGTAAGAATAGTGGTAGGACTAAGAAAATATGGGATAATGATCATGAAGAAAATTTTAGGCAAGAAAATTTCATTCATGAGAATTACTTAAACTTCTATGTTAGAACTTGTAAGGAAAAAAAGGTAATTCCTCAAAATGCTGTTGATGTTGAGAACCTTGAGGAATTACATTTAAGTGAGGTTGCTGAGATCATTAAGAGAGAAAATCTCATTGCCTTTTGTAACTTGAAGAGACCTTACATAGAGGACCTTGTTAGGATTTTCTATTCCGGATTACAAGAACAGAATGGTGCTGAGTTTGAATTCTGTATAGGCAAGAAGATTTACAAGTTCTCTAACAATCTTTGGTTCAAACTGTTTGGCTTGGTAACTGATAACAACTTGCATAAGTTCACCGATGTTGATGGTCCTAAGTACAATATGACTGAGTTTGCAAGTAGTCTAACTAGGAATGGTAAAAGCCCAAATGGAAAGGCCGGTAGACTCAAGAAAGGTCCAAGAGTTTTACTTTGGATTGTGAATCACATTCTAAGGCCTAGAGGTGGTTCCTACTCTAGACTTGATTGGAAGGACATTGATCTTATGTACCTTATGATGGAAGGAAAGAAAATGGATTGGCCACACTACATCGTGAGCCGTTTGTTTGCCTTGAGAGATTCTAAAAAGGATCATTGTTTCGGATATTCAAGTTGGATCGCCACTATTTTAGATCACTTCAAAATAACCCACAAAGTAGAGGGATCTTGGATTAACCCAAAAAGAGATCAAATCTTCAGCATGACTCAAATGAAAAAGATGGATTATAAGTGGAATGATGAGATTGAAGATTATGAGTTTTGTGGCAAGGAAGATGAAGATGAAGAACCGATTCCAGGTAATCAAGAAGAAAGGGGTACAAGACAAAGGGTGGAAACTAATGGAGGTGAAAGCATGGAGAGTGATCCCTCAGAAATTAGTAATGGTGCAATTATGGAAATGTTAAAAGAGATGAGCTTAAGACAAGTTAAGTTCCAAAATGAGGTCACCATTAGACTTGATGATATGCATGCTTATAACATCTCAAGGTTTGATCATCTACAAAACCAATTGGATGAATGCATCAAGCAACAAGCTCCCATTGACCAATACTTCAATTCCAACCCTAACCCGGATGGCATGAATGATGATAATACCTGACTTTGTGTTTATTGCATTTTATTTTCTTTTTCCGCATGAACAATTTTATTTTAGTTATTTCTTATGACTTTCTCTATTTCGATTTGGTTGTACGGATAATTTCTTATGTTGTCATGTTTTGGACAACATTACATTTTGGTTTGTATGACGTTATATTTTGGATAATCTTGTTTGTATGGATTATTGGTTATGTTTATGCATTGGTTGCATTGCTTTGTTTATTTCGTCCCATATTTGGATATGTTACTTGATTAAAGTGTCGAAGTGTTACAATATTCATGAGTTGGTTTTGGTTTGTTGTTCTACATTCCATGTTTATCATGATATTTGGTATTCGTCATTGATATATTTTGGCATATCTTTGTATGTAATTATTTTGATTAGGAACTTTCATCATATAGTGCATTTCGACAAATGTAAGTGCACGATATGACTGGTTAAAATTGTTTGAACTTGATACTTCTAATGAGCTCTCTTCTTCTTTTTGATATTGTCAAAGGGGGAGAGATTTGTATTGCACAAGCTAAGGATGAATAGCTAAAGATTCATGAATACTATCAACAAATAGCAAACGCATTATGGCATCAACTCAGGGGGAGCGTGCTTATTGTTAGCCTTGGTGTAATTGCGTCTGTATGTATACATATTGCTATTTTATTTGCATATTAGGTATAGGCTTAGTTAGCTTATGCAAAGTTTTGACAATTATCAAAAAGGGGGAGAATGTAAGTGCACCAGTTCACCCTCATGTTTTAATAATTGTCAAAACACATGAAAATAGAGTAGAACATATTTTTGCAACATTACAAATGACTTGACAGCGAAAAACTATTTTTAAAACTTTGAAAAATTGATTTTTAGGTATTATGTATCGATACATATATCATGTGTATTGATACAAATGTCCTGAAATTACTTCAGACTGATTTTGTGCAATTTGTATCGATACATACATCATTTGTATTGATACAAAAGTGGTCTCTCAGAGGCAGAGAGTCACCTGTGTATCGAATCATGCTTGCATGTATCGATACACACCTATATCTCTCAGAAAACCAGAGAGTGCATGATGTATCGAATCATGCTTGCATGCTTCGATACATATCAGTCAAGATTTCAAGAAACTGATGTATGTATCGATACACACACGTGTTTGTATCGATACATAGGTCAATTTTTCACATTTGAACGCTGGTCAAAGGGTTTGTATCGATACAAACCATCATTTGTATCGATACACGTATGTTAAGTTTTGCCTAAATTTGCTCAATTCTATTTTCTCTATAAATAGCAATGTGCTTTGTTTTTGTAAGCAAGAGAGAACCTGTGAGAAAGTGAAAGAGCTTTGAAAAACACTTTGGATTCAAATTGAGTGAAAAATTTGGATCAAAGAGTTATTCTTCACAAGATCATCATCTTCCATCAAGTTGCAATTAATTGAAGATTGAGTATGGGATCATTCGAATAGAGATTGCACATTTGATCGATAACGTTCGATACGGCTTGCGGTGAATCAGAGACGTGATCGAGTTGATTTGTGAAGAAGGATTGGGTTTCTCTCTTGGGTTCAAGATTGTGCGATATCTTGAAGGATCAACAACGAAGAAGCGAAGGACTCGGCTGGACGATCGTTGCGAGGATCTTCGCACGGGAAGGATCGTTGGAATCAGAGGGCGAAGCTTCGTTTGTTGTTGAGGTTTATTCGCATAGTTTACTTGTGATTCAATATAGTGTTATTAGAGTCAATTGTAAATTGTGCACTTGAGTTCATCTTTTTTAATCAATATACGCTCAAATAACCCGTTTGGTTATTTGGGGGGAGACGTACCCGGCCGACCGCGAGGACGACACGAAAGCCGGGGAACTCCCTAATCATCTCTTGTGTCTTTCTCTCCTAATCTTTTACTTTACATAATTGTTTTAATTGTTAATCAATTGAATTTTCGTGTTCGTACGTGTGAACCGAAATTCAATTGATACTCTTCTTGATTGTGATTGGATTAGATTCATATACCTAATAACTTGCTTGGGCTGTTTTAAGTGATTAGTTTAATTTGAGTATTTTGCACACGAACATTTCTAAGTCTTATCATTAAACGCTCCAAGACTTATACTACCTTTCCTTTGATCGAAGGGTGCAAAGTAGACTACCGATCCGGTGGACTTCCGCGTACTCGAAAATATTTTGAAAAACTCATTGTGTAGATAGAGTCACTTATTCACCCCCCTCTAAGTGATCGCCAAGTAGTCTAACACATGTATCTCTTCCAATATCCCTTTCGCCTCTTTTTGGCTTACACAGAGCATAAGGGGTCCGGAGAACCCTCTTTTGTAGAGCTTGTCTCCGAACATTGAATACCACACCGACATCTTTTTCACCTTATATGCCTCCTCTCTTGCTGTTGGGAGTTCATCTTTCTGGAGATACCTTATGATCGGTGCTCGCCAATCTTCTGATTCGATGATCATCATGACAGGTTCTTCCGTTATGCTGGGGTTTGCAATTGTCTCTTGAATGAAAGTTATATTACTCCCTGGCTTTTTGGTGCTTGCTAATTTCGAAAGTAAGTCCGCTCTTGCATTTTGTTCTCTTGGTACATAAACTAACTCGAAAGAATTGAAAAGGCTTGAATGTTACGTACCCTTTCCAGATATTTGATCAATTTGGGGTCTTTTGCTTGAAATTCCCCTGAGACTTGATTTGTTACCAGCTGAGAATCACTCTTGGCTTTGAGATCAGCTATGTCCATCTCTTTTGCTAACTTCATACCGGCGAGCAGGGCTTCATATTCTACTTGGTTGTTACTCGCCTTGAAAGCGAACCTTAATGATTGTTCGATTAAGACTCCATCTGGACCTTCTAACACTACTTCTGCTCCACTTCCTCTTACGTTTGAGGCTCCGTCCATTGAAAGCGTCCAAGGTTGTTCTTTGCTTTCCTCTGGGGTGTTGTTATCTCCAAAAGAAAATCTGCTAATATTTGCGATTTGATCGCGCCTCTTGGGGAGAAGGTTATGTCAAACTCTGATAACTCCACTGACCAGGCTACCATTCTTCCTGCTAAGTCCGGCTTCATTGGAACGTTCTTGATGGGGTAGTCGGTTTTCACCACCACTTTGTGGCTTTGGAAATACTGCCTTAACTTCCTCGCCGTTACTATTACTGCTAGAGAGAGCTTTTCAATTTTCTGATATTTGGCTTCTACTTCTTTGAATGTTCTGCTAACGAAGTAGATAGGTTTCTCTTCTCCTTTGATCTCTTGTACTAGTGCAGAGCTGATGGCTTTATCTGAGATGGCGAGGTATAGATAGAGTGTGTTACCTTTCTCAGGGCGAGTCAAGATCGGGGGCGAGGCCAAAAAAGTTTTTAATTTTTGGAAGGCCTCCTCACATTGGGTGCTTCACACGAATCTTTCACTTTTCCTAAGTGCGGAGAAGAAGTGGAAAGCTTTTTCCCCCGCACATGATTGAAACCTTGATAGAGCTGCTATCCTTCCTGTTAATTGTTGCACTTCCTTGACTGAGGTTGGGCTCCTCATGTCAATAATTGCTTGACATTTATCTGGGTTTGCTTCTATCCCTCAGTTGGTTAACATGAATCCTAAAAATTTGCCTGATTGCACTCCAAATGAGCATTTGGTAGGATTCAGCCTCATGTTGTATTTCCTTACAGAGGCGAGGATGTCGCTCAAGTCTTGATCATGCTCGCCTGTCTCTGTGGTCTTTACCACCATATCGTCAATGTAGACTTCCAAGTTCTTTCCTATCTGCTCTGAAAATACTCTATCCATCAGTCTTTGGTATGTGGCTCCCTGACTACGGTCTGGCAAGTGCACCAGTCTGTCGTCGAGTAATAATTCACACTCTAGGTGTCTAGAATGAGTTCGTATCCACAGGGATCGTGCCGAAGCTTCACTAGCGTCATTTAAGTTTGGATAGTTTTGCATTCGCTTTGGGTTTTGAAAAAGGTTTTATAAAAATAGCAGAATGCTTGCATAAATAAATAAATAAATAAATAATAGATTCAGAAACATAGAGGATAGGTATGGTGGTTGGACTCTCTCCCTTCTTCATATTTGGCATGACCGGTGTATAACATAGTTATTTAGATTAATGTTCGGCGGTGACTTTTCCTTGTTGTAGTAACACCTTACTGTTACACTATGTCTATTAAAGTTCCCCTACTTTCATAACTAAGGTACCTACGAGAGCCTAACCTCGATGTGTCACATACCCTAATTACTAAGTGAGTTGTTTATAAACATGCATTATTATCTTCACCAATTAACCTCTAGATCCTAGTATCGGGCTATTCATCATCTAAGTGCTCAGTTCACACCTAGTTCATGATTCCTCCTCTAACCGCTCATTCACGACTAGTTTAGGACGTTACCGTCTCTATACACCTAGCGTTATTTACTACTAGTTCTGGACCATATTAAGTTAGAAACCTAATATCAATTCTATGGGCGCTCCCGCTTATCCGGCCAGATTACGAGATACGTTATTAAAGTGCATGAAAGTAAATAATAAACATAATACTTAAATATCATTTATTATAACTTTGACTCAGTCACAGACTCCAAATATTCATTGGGGAGTTCATCTTCTCCACCACAACCTAAGGCATCTATTACAAAAGACTACATATTTAAATTACAATAAAGAAACTATAATCTAAACATAAAAGCCTAAAGAAAACATACCTTGCTGAGTTAGTTTTCCCGTAAGGGGAGAAAACTATGCCCAATAGAGCTCCTCTGAACCTCTCCTTATAGTAGAGCATGTTCTACTATTTCTGAATGAATAAAACAATGAAAATGAGGCTCTATTTATAGTTTTCGTAATGGGCCTCAGCAAGGCATCGCACCACGATGAAGCCATCGTGATGCGATGTGAAGATTCAGTTCAATTTTATAACTGATCATGTGCATTTCATCGGCTTGGGCGCCAAGTTATGTCATCGTGCTGCGATATGCTCCATCGTGCTGCGATGCAAAGATTTTCTTCAGATTTATTTCTTCTGATTTCTTTGCGAACAAGCAGCTCCCATCGTGGCACGATGGGAGCCATCGTGCTGCGATGGAATGCTGATTTTCTTCACTTTTTGGGCTTTTTCTTGTCTTTTTGCATCTTGGACTCTGTCTTGATGCTTTTTCCTGCTTTTGTAGGTTTTCCTTCGTATTTGGGTCTGTCTTGGTCATTTTACTACTAATAATAATACTAAAAATACCATAGAAATTCCTGTCATCAAACCCCAAACTTAAACTGTTGCTTGTCCTCAAGTAACATGCTGTCAGACAAGATCGTTAGAGAAATAAGAGATAAATAAAGATGATAGGAATTTCACAACCTTGCTTGTATTTCAACAATGGTACCGCTGATTTCTTACCGGAGAGATCATGCTCAGTCCTGCTAGGGTCAGGAGACGTCAATAGTAGCAAATCGGACAAATGCCCGCAAGAGTCCATGTTCAACTTTTTCCCTCTCTCACATTTGTGTTTTTCGCTCATAATTGAAAGGGTTATCTCTCAATCATCGTGCAACCTGCCATTTTACCATAGGCTTGCAAGAATTCTAAGCAACCAGTCAAAATTCAATATTCATGCATTTATTGGAGGTCTTTTTAAGGGTTATAACGTGGCTTAGGTCAAGGTAGGACATTTTTGGGAATAGTAGGCTAAACATTGGAGTTAAGTTCTACTTTATTGTTCCTTTTTGTGTACGCAACCTTTGTTCCTTAGGGTGCCTTTTTGTGTTGGTGTCGGAAAATAAGAACCGGATGTGTCTTTGTGTGGTTCTTTTCTATCACTGTTTTTGCCCTTTGGCTCTTTTCTTTTGCCCTTTGGCTCTTTCTTTTGCCCTTTGGCTCTTTCTTTTTTATTCATTTTTTTGAAGAGACTAATTTTTTAGAGAATTTTTTTGATGTTTTCCCGTCTCTTTTTCATTTTTTTTTTCTTTTTTGTAGTGATAGTTCTCCGTACACCCACCCCAAACTTAAACGTTGCTAGTTCCATGAGCAACCCCAAACTTATTTTGTTGCCAAGACTTGAGAACTATTACCTTAACTCCAAGGAGGGTAATTTCATTGTTTTTCTGGTCTATAGGCTTGTAACGTGGTTTGTCACCGAAACAAAAGGGATATTTTATTTTTTTACGGCTCAAAATTGGCTAGAAAAGGATAATAATATAATAAAGGGTGGCTTGAAAAGGCTCTGGGTTATAACAAACAATTGCCTCAATGCATATAATATCAAATCAACTAGTCAGCAGAGAATTAGAGCAAGTTCTAGAAAATAAACAAGTGCACGGTACTCTCATAGTAATTCGAAAGAAAGTGGTAATACCGTTTGGAAATATTTGGCTCAAATCCTCACATGGCATAGGTATCTGAAAGTTGAACACTTGTCTCACAGACACCAGCTTCATTACTCGTCTCTCTGTCTCCCGAACTTCGCACTTCGGAGCAATCACCTTTGGTTTTTGTATGAAGGCGTGAAATTCGGCTTATCAGAATTTATAACTCACTTCGCCGCAATCTTACCTATAACAGTTTATCATGCACTAGATAATAAACAGCAAACAGTTATTTAATTTTTTGTAAGTTTGAATAAGGGGTAAATAGATGAAAATGATTAAACAGGAAATTCAAAGTACATGCTATGAATTGAAAATATTGAATTTAGAAATACTGAAATATAAATACTTATCCTTGGGTTGCCTCCCAAGCAGCGCTTGTTTAGCCTCTCATTAGCTTGAGGCATTTCCTCCATTACAGAGGATAGGTTCGCATGTCTCTCTATTGTGCTTCTTTGTTCCAGCTTGAAGCACTGACCATCTTTCTTTTTCATTAATTACTGTCAGGAAGGACCAGGTCTGTTTCACCATATCCTCAACTATCCGGTTGGCGACTAATTTACCGGTGCAGTTTCATAGAACGCAATGATTTCACCCCAAACTTATATTCGTGTATGTCTCTCTTTTTGATTCTTTCTTCAAGGAAGAAGTTGTTCTCCTTAGGTGACTTTGCAGACTGGTTTTCCTGATTGCAGTAGTTCATCCTTGATGGCCTTTCTCTATTCTCTCGTCATCTTTTCAATGGTTCCCGTGTCTGTGAACCATTCCTGTAACAACCCTTTTCTTCTCTTGCTTCTTGTGGAAGCTTAAGTCAAATGATCCTCCTGACCATTGAGTTTTTGTTGCAGCTTCTCTTTCTCAATTTGCTCCATCTCTCATCATTTTGAGAGTTTTCCTGTAAGAATGCTGACTTTAATTTTTGCTGTTGCCAGCCCTTGTAATCCTTAGCGCTTGAGTACCTGTCTGCATGCACTTTAAACAAATACCACAGTAGCACTGGATAAATATTATTTGTGGAACTATTTTTGGTTTGTCTCATGTGTCTTTGTCACCATGAAAATTCCCAGGTAAGTGAGGTAGATCACAACGGATAGCTTAAATACCAAGACTTATCCTTAGCTAGAACTTTCACAGATCAAAATCCACAATCATCAACAAGATGTTTTTGATTTTTTTGTATTTTTGAAAGAAAATTTTTTTTTGACAAACTTAAATAAATCTAGTAATGCTTTGTAAACACAATCCCCGGCAACGGCGCCAAAAACTTGACTACGGTCTGGCAAGTGCACCAGTCTGTCGTCGAGTAATAATTCACACTCTAGGTGTATAGAATGAGTTCGTATCCACATGGATCGTGCCGAAGCTTCACTAGCGTCATTTAAGTTTGTATAGTTTTGCATTCGCTTTGGGTTTTGAAAAAGGTTTTATAAAAATAGCGGAATGCCTGCATAAATAAATAAATAAATAAATAATAGATTCAGAAACATAGAGGATAGGTATGGTGGTTGGACTCTCTCCCTTCTTCATATTTGGCATGACCGGTGTATAACATAGTTATTTAGATTAATGTTCGGCGGTGACTTTTCCTTGTTGTAGTAACACCTTACTGTTACACTATGTCTATTAAAGTTCCCCTACTTTCATAACTAAGGTACCTACGAGAGCCTAACCTCGATGTGTCACATACCCTAATTACTAAGTGAGTTGTTTATAAACATGCATTATTATCTTCACCAATTAACCTCTAGATCCTAGTATCGGGCTATTCATCATCTAAGTGCTCAGTTCATACCTAGTTCATGATTCCTCCTCTAACCGCTCATTCACGACTAGTTCAGGACGTTACCGTCTCTATACACCTAGCGTTATTTACTAATAGTTCCGGACCATATTAAGTTAGAAACCTAATATCAATTCTATGGGCGCTCCCGCTTATCCGGCCAGATTACGAAATACGTTATTAAAGTGCATGAAAGTAAATAACAAACATAATACTTAAATATCATTTATTATAACTTTGACTCAGTCACAGACTCCAAATATTCATTGGGGAGTTCATCTTCTCCACCACAACCTAAGGCATCTATTACAAAAGACTACATATTTAAATTACAATAAAGAAACTATAATCTAAACATAAAAGTCTAAAGAAAACATACCTTGCTGAGTTAGTTTTCCCGTAAGGGGAGAAAACTATGCCCAATAAAGCTCCTCTGAACCTCTCCTTATAGTAGAGAATGTTCCACTATTTCTGAATGAATAAAACAATGAAAAGGAGGCTCTATTTATAGTTTTCGTAATGGGCCTCAGCAAGGCATTGCACCACGATGAAGCCATCGTGCTGCGATGTGAAGATTCAGTTCAATTTTATAATTGATCCTGTGCATTTCATCAGCTTGGGCGCCAAGTTATGTCATCGTGCTGCGATATGCTCCATCGTGCTGCGATGCAAAGATTTTCTTCAGATTTATTTCTTCTGATTTCTTGGCGAACAAGCAGCTCCCATCGTGGCACGATGGGAGCCATCGTGCTGCTATGGAATGCTGATTTTCTTCACTTTTTGGGCTTTTTCTTGTCATTTTGCATCTTGGACTCTGTCTTGATGCTTTTTCCTGCTTTTGTAGGTTTTCCTTCGTATTTGGGCCTGTCTTGGTCATTTTACTACTAATAATAATACTAAAAATACCATAGAAATTCCTGTCATCACTCCCGCATTCTTTAGACCAAAGGGCATGACATTGTAAAAATAATTGCACGTGTTGGTCATGAATGCGGTGTGGGGAGCGTCAGTAGGATTCATCTTGATTTGGTTATACCCTGAGTATGCGTCCATGAAGCTGAGCATTTTATACCCTGACGCTCCATCTATCAACCTGTCAATGTTGGGCAAAAGATAGGGATCCTTTGGGCACGCTTTGTTCAAATCTGTGAAGTCTACGCACATCCTCCATTTTCCATTCGCTTTCTTCACCATCACTACATTTGCCAGCCAAGACGGATATTTAATCTCTTCGATGAATCCTGCTTCTTTTAACTTCGTCACTTCCTCTACAATCGCTGCTCTTCTTTCTTCACCTACCTTTCTTTTCTTCTGTGATATGGGCTTGGTTTCTAGGGAGATAGAGAGTTTGTGGGTGATTATTTTTTCATCTATCCCCGGCATATCTGAGGGATTTCATGCGAATAAGTCAATGTTTTTCTTTAACGTCACCAGTATTTTCTTTCTTTCCTCAGGATGTAACGAAGTGCCAATGTTGGTTGTTTGGTGCGTCTCTTTGCCAATTTGCACCTGCTCAAGCTCCTCTATGGGACTTACTCTTCTGTCTTGAAATTCCTCCCTTGGGTCCAAATCCAAAGGGCTGATCACGTTAACTCCACCTTTCTGAGTATCAGGGTGAGTCGACTCTGAGGCAGTATGGGCTCGGTGCCTTATTTTCAGACTTGACTCATAGCAACGTCTAGCCAATGCTTGGTCTCCCTTGATTGTTCCTACTCTTCCATCATCTAATGGGTATTTTATGGATAGATACAGTGTTGACATTGCAGCCTCTAAGGCGTTGAAGGTTGGCCTTCCAATGATGATGTTGTATGAGGTAAAGGGGGTTTTTACAACCAAGTACCGTACCTTTATAGTTTTGGCGTTATCACTATCACCAAAAGTTGTGAGTAATGTATCCCATAACCTCCACTTGTTCGCCTGCAAACCCCACCAAAGTGTCATTGTAAGGCATTAAATGCTCGTTGGACAATTGCATGGCCTTGAATGCTTCCCAATACATGATGTCTGCTGAACTTCCTGAGTCTATTAGTACTCTCTTAACGTCACAATTCAAGATCTGTACTTGGATTACCAATGGGTCGTCATCATGTGGCGTGACTTCTCTTTTGTCTTCCTTCGTGAAAGAGAGGTCTGGTGTGGATGAGATGGAGGTATGCCCCACGAATTTTGCTTCAAATTCTGCTCGCCTCACGTAACGCTTGCGGGCGTTACTTGACTCGCCCCCTCCTGTGAATCCTCCTGCTATAGTATTGACTATTATCCTTACTTTCTCTTCTCCCGAGTTTTGTCCCTGATCTCTTTGTAGATTCCTTTGTGTTTTTGGAACCACAACTTTGCCATTTGCAGCGTCGTCTAAGAATTTCCTTAAGTGGCCACTCTTGATCAACTCTTCCATGAGATCTCTCAGTCTGAAACACTTCTCTGTGTCGTGGCCCTTTGATGACAGGAATTTCTACGTCATTTTTAGTATTATTATTAGTAGTAAAATGACCAAGACAGACCCAAATACGAAGGAAAACCTATAAAAGCAAGAAAAAGCATCAAGACAGAGTCCAAGATGCAAAAAGACAAGAAAAAGCCCAAAAAGTGAAGAAAATCAGCATTCCATCGCAGCACGATGGCTCCCATCGTGCCACGATGGGAACTGCTTGTTCGCCAAGAAATCAGAAGAAAATCTGTCCATCGCAACACGATGTGTGCTATCGCAGCACGATGGAGTAACTTGGCGCCCAAGCTGATGAAATGCACAGGATCAGTTATAAAATTGAACTGAATCTTCACATCGCAGCACGATGGCTTCATCGTACTGCGATGCCTTACTGAGGCCCATTACGAAAACTATAAATAGAGCCTCCCTTTCATTGTTTTATTCATTCAGAAATAGTAGAACACTCTCTACTATAAGGAGAGGTTCAGAGGAGCTCTATTGGGCATAGTTTTCTCCCCTTACGGGAAAACTAACTTTGCAAGGTATGATTTCTTTAGGCTTTTGTATTTAGGTTATGATTCATTGTAATTTAAATATGTAGTCTTTATTATTTATGCCTTAGGTTGTGGTGGAGAAGATGAACCCCCCTATGAATATTTGGAGTCTGTGATTGAGTCTAAGTTATAATAAATGATATTTAGTAATTATGTTTGTTATTTACTTTCGTGCACTTTAATAACGTATTCTCGTAATCTGGCCGGATAAGCAGGAGCGCCCATAGAATTGATATCAGGTTTTGACTTGATATAGTCCGGAACTCGTAGTAAATAATGCTAGGTGTATAGAGACGGTAACATCCTGAACTAGTCGTGAACTGAGCGGTTAGAGGAGGAATCATGCACTAGGTGTGATCTGAGCACTTAGAAGATGAACAACCCGATACTAGGACCTAGAGGTTAATTGGTGAAGGTTATAATGCGTGTTTATAAACAACTCACTTAGTAATTAAGGTCTGTGACACATCGAGGTTAGGCTCTCGTAGGTACCTTAGTTGTTAACGTATGGAAACTCTAATAGACATAGTGTAATAGTAAGGTATTACTACAACAAGGATAATTCACCGCCGAACATAATCTAAGTAACTATGTTATACACCGGTCATGCCAAATATGAAGAAGGGAGGGAGTCCAACCACCATGCCTAGCCTCTATTATTTATACATTCTGCAATTTATATTTCTGCAAAGCATTACACTTATTTTATAAAAACCTTTTCAAAAACCAAAGCGAATGCAAACTATCACAAACTTAAATAACGCTAGTGAAGCTGCGGCACGATCCATGTGGATAAGAACTCATTCTAGACACCTAGAGTGTGAATTATTACTCGACGACAGACTGGTGCACTTGCCAGACCGTAGTCACCCTTGCACCTATGATACGCACACCATGCGTTCATATTTCCTGCTAAAGTGTGGTCGTTTTCTCTGTGAGGGGGTAATTGAGTCAGTCCTGTCTCTAGGATTTCATCCAGAATATAGACCTTGGCCCTGTTTAAGTGCGTATACTCTTTTTGAGGAAACCTCTCCATGTCACGTCTCATTTGTTGGTGATACGGTTTTCTTTGGGCCTCATGTCCTCTGTAATCTTGCTGGCGTCGTCGAGGTGGATAGAAATCTGGGGCTCTGTTCCCCTTGTTGATTGGCTTTCTCTCCCTTGCATCTCTGGACCTTTTTTCGGCATTACTCTCTTCGCCTTTTATGTAACATTCCGCCCTTTTGATAATTTCCTGCATCGAGGTTGCTGGCTTCTGTGCCAGGGACTCATTGAAATGGCCGGCTTTCAGACCATTGTGGAATGCTGATACAAACATTTCCTGGTTGGGGTTGGACACCTTGTTCTCAGGGACTCTGGCGTCCCATAAGGTTTGTGCTTGGGGTTGAGAATTGTTAATCTCGTCCTCATCATGGATATCTTCTTTGTTGGCTTTTTCGTTGTCTATGGCTGTTACCTTAGCCTGTAGCCGCCTAATCTCATTGATAGCTTCAGTCATGGTCATAGGATTGACATGGTTTTCTCTTTCTCCAGCCATGTGAAGAAGTTTCTTTTTATCAGAATTGGTAGGCTGGGAATCGTTTTACCGCAGCCCCACGGTGGGCGCCATAATGTTCTAGTGAACAAATAGAGGGGGTGATAAATTAATGGACCGTATGTAAGAAATTAGTAATTCCTTGTGTATATAAAATTGTGAACCCTTTACAATAAAGCATGAGCTCCTATTTATAGATTTTTACAAGTAGCAGTTGTCAAGGACCACGATCATCGATACCCCATGATCATGATGGTTTCTTCCTCCTTCTTCGTTTCCATGTGGTGATGATGGGCGGTTGTTCTCTGACTTCGGTGGTGATCATAGTGGTATGGGGTGGTTACCTCCTTCCACGTATACATGTGCGTGCCGAGTCTTCATGATTAACAGTTGCAGTTGGGGCGAGGGCGCCGCCTCCATGACACGTCGCCATTAAATAGCTTTCCCGCCAAGTTATTCTTTTGAATTTCATGGGTTGGATAATTGGGCCATCTTGTCATTGGGCCTATGCCATTTATTTTTAGGCCCTAGTCCAGTCCAGCAACATTTTCTTTATAATAGTTGGTAATTAGTTGAATTAAGCTTGAGTAAGTTACAAGTGGAATAAAATAATTAACGATTTTTTCTTACAAATAAAATCAATTGAGACATGGGGTGTTACAGCTGGCACTAAATTATCGGCGGCTTAGGCCCCGCCACTAAATAAAATCTTCGTTTAAATTTTTTTGTTTTATGTTGTGAGTGTTTTTCTCACTTATTAAGGGTTTAGGCCGCCAAAAATTTATTGGGGGCTAAAACCGCCAATAATTGTAAATTAAACTTAATTGCACATTTGATCTTTTATGTTTGTTGTAAGTTTCAAGTTGGTCCCTTATATTTATTTTGTTTCAAGTTGGTCCCTTATGTTTTAAAAGTTTCAAGTTGGTCCATCATATTTCTAAAATTTGAATTAGTAGTCCCTCCAAATGCTTCTAAAATTTTGAAACTTATATCAATAACTGAATTGAGGGAAACCCCGTTGCTTTGAAAATAATGGACTGCAAAAAATATCCAAAGTTCATTTTATATACACCGCTAAAGATTGTAATATCATTTTCTATTGTAACCCATTTTGATTAATATAAAATTATACTATTGTTTGTTTCATTCTTATGTATTTCAAACTAGATTCAGAGTTTTAAGATCGACTTTGTGAAAGTTTTATTAAAAACAAAATATATCTATCTACATATTAAAAGGGGAACACAACGCGGGTGCTTTTAACCTATATACATTAAATATCATGACAACATATAATACTTCTTATAGCCTAGACATACAGTCTAGAAGGTTGACACATCATTCGTTCTACATGAAGAGTTCCTTTAACTAGTCTAAGGACTGGTCTAAGGCCTACTATGCCCTAATCGGCCCAATGAACATGCTAGCCCAAATTGTGTGCTCCTCCACAATAGTTACAAAATATGCCGATTCTGTAACGGTCGACTTCAGAATGTTTGACCTTCAATATCAATAAAATTATGAATTGTTGATGACATGGAACTTCTCACTTCAAGTTTGGTATAATGTCTTTTGGGTGGTTCAGGCGACGGTTGGCAATGTCGCTCAATATGTTTGGTTTGATTTGGTTTGGTTTTGATACTTTGCACTTTTGCTAGGACATGTACGTGTCAGTAAAGATTAGTTATGGTATAAAATTCAGTTGCAGGAATGTTTAGGAAGTCATACACTGGTTTTATTTTCTTTACCAAGTGTTTGATCAAATCCAATTTTCTTCCTGAAAGTTTCTTTTGCTTGAACATAGGGATCTTTGTGTTCCATTTGAGAGTGTTTAGTGGATTATTTCTTATGTTTACTCCAATAACCTTTTTTTTTGTGGCATTTTCCTGTGTGACAATCTATGCGATCACATTTCGAGCATGATTTTCTTTTGTGGGTCGTCTGTCATCTTTGTTTGTTTTAGTCGCGATTTTCTACTATTTTAGTTGGGGTATGTTCCTTTAAATCTTTTATTCCTTTTAATGTATTTTCTTCGCTCTTAAAGTCGTCATAATCGTACTACTTTATACAAATTCTTTTAAAAAATTATTAGAAAAAAATATAATTCAAGAGTGAGAAACAAGATATAGATACATACAAATTTATGTTTTAAAAATAAGAATAGAGATCAAACCAGTGATGGTTCAAGAGTGATAAAAAAGATACAAATACATAAGTCATTATTAGATGTGCATGAAAAAATATAAACATGATAGAATAATGCAGGGCCGGCCCAACATAATATAGGGCCTAAAGCGAATGTTAAAATGAGGCCTTTAATTTTATTAAAAATATCATTTTAATTTTAGAAAGATATTGATTATCTATATTATTTTTTTTACAAACGATTATCTATATTTATTTAAATAAATTATATTATGTAAAAAATATATTTTTTAGATAACTTTTTTAAGCATATTAATAATAATAATAATAATAATAATAATAAAATTAAAATATGAACTAGCAAAAAAAAAACACGTTTGAACTTTATTTTATGTATGTTTTATTGCATAAGTTTACCTCTATTTAATTTTTTATTTCAAAATATCTATATTACCAAAACTTAACTAAATTTTATATTCAATATTCATATTGTAAAATTAAATTTAAGTTAAAAAAAAACTTTATTTTTAAGACCAAATTAAACAAAAAATATATATATTTTTAAGGCCAAAGTTGGTGATAATTATTTTCAAGTCTCTTTATGTTATACTTATAGGATAAAACGATGGTTTAATGTAAAATGTAAAAAAAAAGGACAAAATCATGTTTATTAGAGTTAAATCAAATAAAACTCTACAACTGCATAGCAATCTACTACTAATCATAGACAAAAATATGTTGAGTAAATATCTTGATTGCCCTTGAACTCATTTTTTTACGTTTTTTTTACTACTAAAAAGTAAGGACAAAGTTGTCATATTTGGCTCAAATTCACCATATTGCTCCTCACACTATTTTTCAATGCTGGGTCGGTTTTACCCTTCTTTCATTGAACTATCTATTATTTTATATAATGTCACTGTCAAGGTTATTTTTGAATTTGCATAAAACATAAATACACATTATCCAATTTTGCTAAAGACCAAGGGATAATAGGCTTCTTTCTCTTTCTTCCTTTACACTATCCAAAAAGCTGTCACATTCTACTTTAACTCAAATTCAAAAAAATTTCCCTCTCTTCATCATTTTAATTTCTATTAATACTACTACTATCTTGAATTTCAACTATCAAATTTACATTCTTCTTTCTCTTTCTCTTTCTCACATTTTTTTTTACATCTTTTCATATTTTCAATTTTACTAATGTTTATTATCTTTTCTTCTCATCTTGCAGAAAGAAGAACAAAAATAAAAGAAATTCATATTCTCTTCACAAAGGTATGAACAAATTATCAAACTCGCATTTTCTTTATTCATCTATCTTCATTTTTTCTATCCTTCATATCATCTTCAACAAACAATTTTTTTCAGCTTCATTTACATTAATGATTTTACACGAAGGTTTAACAACTATTATCCATTCCCTAAAAAATAAAAATTAAAACATTATTCATTGTGATTTCCTTCTTTTTATTCTTCATGTATAACAAGAATCAATTTTTACACAAGCTTGGTTTGATAAAAAATTAAAATATATGAACTCACTTGATCTAAAAATATAAGAAACATTTCTAGAATAAATAAATACTAAGTATATGTATACAACTTTTTAAAATATTTTACATTCAAAAACAAAAATATATAAGAGAAACAATGAGACGGGTAAGTAAAAATATGAACTTGCTTTGATTTTTTTACTTTTAATTTCTATGTATAGAAACAATAAAAAGTTTTTTAATAAAAAAGCAGAGAGAGTTTCTATCCGGAAAAAAAAAAGTAGACAGAGAGAGTTGTAACTGCATGTGAGAGAGAAGAGACAAAAATGAGAATACAAATTATGTTGTTGAGAATTAAATGGATGTTGGAAATAAGTTGAGAAACTAGTGGTTTTTTTTTTCAAGAGATTTATTTTTATAGTAGACATAAAAATAACTTTTATCTTCTAGATTAACCAAAAAATAAAATCATGATCTTAAAAAACAAAACACCAGTTCTGTAAAAAAAAAACATAAAACACCAGCGCAAACAAAAAAAGAAGGTGCAGATCCAAACAATATACATAATTTGAAAAAACTTGAGCCAGTTTGGTGTCTAGATTCTTAAAATAAAAATAGATGATTTTTATTTTGACTATTGATATTTTTAGATCTAAAATAAAATACTTGAAAAAATTCAGAAAAAAAAATATAGAAAGGCAGAAATTACACGAAAAACTAATGAAGTTGAGAACAAAAGAAATAAATCCAAATCGACTATAACTACTGTCCATCATCACATCAGCTTCATTATTTATTTTTTTCAAATTAGACCTCAAATTATATTTATACAATTTTCAAGAATATAAAATCAAGCGAATACAAAAACTCCAAAGAAGCTTTCTTCATCAGAATTATTTTTCATAAAAAATACAAGTATGTGAATATTTTACAATAAAAATACAAACAAAAATTATAGTTTTCGAAATAGAGAAGGTTGAGATCCAAATACTAAATCTGTATTTGTTGTTGTTTTTGTTGTTTCATGTATGATAGAAGTGGAGAAGAAGTTGAGTGGTTTGGTGGCAAGATCTTGAAAAAACAAGTCCAAAAGAGAGCTTACATGATAAAGATTACAGATCCAGTCATGAACTCCGTGGATGAACTTGAAGATGACCGAAAAATGTGTTTTTTGCGAAAGAGATTCGGCATCAACTTCAAAAAAAATTAAAAATTAAACAAATGGAAAGAAAGTAGACAACAAGAGGAAGATATTGACAGTGTTGGTAATGGCCAATTAAGGGTAAATGGAGGTGAGGGGCGGCCGGCCACCAAAAGGTGGAGCCTCTTTTTTTTTTTGGGTCAAAGAAAGGTGAAGGTTGTTAGGGTTTGTGTTAGTGAAGAGTTGCTTTCTTTGGAGAGAAAAAGTTAATAATAATATGATAGTGATTAAATGAGAGATGATAGATGAGAGAGAATTGAAAGTAAAACAAAAATTAGAAAAAAAGAAATTAATGAGTCATACGGATTCCAAAACCAAATGCAACGTAACTTATGGACCTCAATACAATATTAAATTAAGTTAATTTTTACTTTTTAATTCAATTAAAATCTTGCTTAAAAAATAATAATACTACTTTGATTTTTATGCTAACAGTAATGGAGATTGAAATTAGAAAAGAACTATGCCTAAATTTGAATTGGGTTAAGAAATCTTGATATTTTAAAATTGATCAAATATAATGTTAGATGTGTATCCAACATTAATACGTGTTTGATACTTTTCGATATGTATTATAAAAATATTGAGTGATTAAATTTTATTTTTAATAGAAAATACAAGACACATTTGCGATACTTTCTAATATCAGAGAAGTATTCGGCGATTAAATTTTATTTTTCTAATGCAAAAAAGACCAAACATGTTACGGATACATTGTTATTTGATGATGAGAGCGGATGAGATGAGGCTTATACAATTACATCGACTCTTAAATAGTGAATATTATATTATGATTTCATTTTGCATAGTACTAACTAATGATATCTTTTTTTACCAAAATAATAATTATTATATCTCTTAGGATAATAGTAATGATATTTTTTGAATATCAATGTTTATTTTATTATCAATTTTAGTTAAGTTTAGATATTTTTTTGAATTTATATATTAAATTTTTTGGTAAAGAATTTTGGCCGTATATCGTATCTTAAATTTTAAATGTGTATCGCCATATCCGTATCGTATCAAATATTTTGGTTTCTTAGGGGTCCGACTAGAGTGGTTCATTTTAGTATATAAATAAAGGGACTATTCTCAACTTTTAGTTAATTAATAAATTAGTAAATTACACTTCTCTCCCTTGAGAAATGCTTAGATTACACTTCCCTTCCATCATGTGTTAAAATATACACACCCCTCCCCTCTTATACAAAATATATTAGAGAAAAAAAAATACTTTTATCCCTTGAGAGAAGCTTGAAATTCATTCATCTTCCCCCTAATATTTTTCTTTTTTTGCAGCATCTCCCCCCTAATATTAAAATCTACCTTTATCTATTTTAATAAAACTTTATTTAATAGTTTAATTTAACATTTGGTCTTTTATGTTTATTTTAGTTTCAACTTTGTCCCTTATATTTTAAAAGTTTCAATTTAGTCCCTTTTGTTTATTTTAGGTTTCAATTTGGTTCATTCCATCTGTTTCGTCACATGTGGCAGACAGTTTGCATACGTGGACAGACGCGTGGACACCTGAACACTTGGACAAGTGTGCACTTAAAACGGTTGAAACATCAAAATTGGCGTAAAGGACTAACTAATGCAAACGGTGGAAATATAATGGACTAAATTGAAACTTTTAAAACATAAGGGACCGAATTGAAACATAAAATAAACATAAGGGACCAAATGTTGAATTAAACCTATTTAATATAATCAAAATTCTAATGCAAATATTTTATTATTATTTTTTACGCACATCATTAACATATAATGTTAAATATTTTTATAAATTGTGAAATTATAAAAATAAAATGCAAATCTCTGATAAATTACTAAAATCGATTAAAACTATTATAAATTAAATTTATATTCTAAAATAATGAAATTTCCAAAGAAATAAAATTTAATTTTTCAATGATTACATTTTTTTTACATAATAGTGGTTTAAAGTTAATGGCTATCGCAAAAAATTTTATTTATGTCAAAGTGGACTAAAGTGTATATTTTAACATAATATGAGAGTATAATTAAAGCTTTTCTTAAGGAAGGAGACTGTAATTTACTCTTAATAAATTAATAGTAAATATTAAAGGTACTATTTTTTGTCTTATGTATAAGCAAATATTCTCTTTCCAGGTTTATCGAATAAGTAATGTATATGGTTTATTTAAATACCTGAAAATGTATATGTTTTTATTTTTTGACAATTATTTCAACTTCTTTTTCGGTGTTTTTACACAATGTTTTCAACTTAATAATTAATATTACACACAAGATAAAATGATTAAATTTGGTAATTTTTTCGTAGTTGAATTATATTTGTTACCTATAAAATATTTTTTTTTACTAACCTATAGAATAATTTTAATTATTATAAAGTAGGTTTATTTTTTACATTCAAATGAGAGTAATTATTTTATTAATTATATTTTATCAAAAAAAATTCATTTAATTAAATTTAAAAGTGCGCTTGAAAAAATATGTTACCAATAGTTCAATTATAATTTAAAAAATGAGTTTGGAGGAGAATGAGAGAGAGAGAGGGGGGCGGTGTGAGAGAGAAGAAAGAGATAGTGTTTAAAGTGTGTTGGTTTGAAATGTGATAAATATCACCCTGTTGTACTACATATTTTACTTCTTTAAAATATTCTTTACATATTGTTCTACATACTACATACTCATTCAATTAACTTTTATTTTTAATTATCTAACGAAATTGATAAATAAAAGTATTGGAGAGGATAGACTAGGTCACTATGGTACCTATATGAATAAAGATTTACGGCAAAATTGATTGATGGTAGTTGTTGGTGAAAGGTTGAAAAGTCAAAGAAAAAACAACAATAAAATTATTGATAGAATTAAAATAGTGAATGCAAGTAGCTAATTAAGATGTCAAAATTGTTTTAAATGCAATGTTTATAACTAAGTAAAATTTTAAGAAACAAGAAATAGTAATAAAAAATGTGCTTCAATAAATATAAACCGACTGCACTTATACATGAGAGTTCTCCAGCGATTAAAATACTTGAAAATGCGGATAGCCAATTGATTGGTCAAAACTATTTTAAGTGCAGTGTTTGTCACGTAAATAAAATTTAGGCTAAAATGTATTTTTAGTTCCTGTAAAGTTTTCGAATTTAAATTTTAATCCCTATAAAAAAAATCCTCTCATTTTGCTATGTAATTTCAAATTATTTAGATTTTACTCCTTAATATGGCCATGACACACAAAAACGCTAACATGGCCAGACTCCACTTATTGGATCATTGCACATGTTTAGAGAGTACCGGCGTGGCAAATTAAAACGACGAAAACCAAAATGACTGAATATAAATTAAAAATAGTGATTGTAACAATGTGTATCAACGATACAAATCGATTTAACTTACACGACAAATTATCCACTTGAGAGGTCATGAAATAAAGATATATGTAAAGGTTTAGGCTTAATTGCAGTTTTTGTCTCCCTATTTTCACAATTTTGTAGAATTGGTCCCTATTTTAAAATTTGACATTTTTTATTCCCAACACATATTTTGTCTAAAATATGATGACACGTGTTTTAAATTAACTTTACCAAACATTTTTCTTACAATTTCCTCGATGTTGATATTTTCTCATCATTAGATTATATACCACATCATTAGGTTATAGTTATAAATTATGATAGGAGGTCCAAAACTACCGTATATTAAATTAGAAGAATCATATTTGCAAAATAATAAAAATAGAAGGATCATGTAAGACCCAAGATTTCATTGTATAGTTGGTTTAAGGAACATTAGGGTTTCGATGTGTTCACGTGGTGAAACATCGTGTAATTATTAGGTTTTGCTGTAATCGAGTCTGTTTTGTGCTCGTGCACTGTAATTGTACAGACTTTTGTCTTGTGATCCTGTTGCTTGAATAAGAAGTTATATGTGTTTTCGGAATAACGAGTTTTGAATTATTCTTGTTTTTGGAAAAACGAGTAGGATTTTATCCGCGGATGGAAAATCTTACTGCGTCTGTTTTAAGTGAGGTTTCGGATGGGAGTTTTATATATCTGCGCGAGTTAGGATATATTCTGAGAATAATTTTCTAAAGTGTGGAAGAAAATTTCAGTCGCGGAAAAAGATTCGACGATAAGTTTTGGAAATGTTAAACGTTAGACGTTCTTTCCGTAGGTTTTAGGTTTTTGTGATTTGCGTTCGTCGCGACGCGCGAGAGCTGAACACGTGACTTGTTATGGAAGAGTTGTTTAAAATCTTGTGATTTCTCATAAAGCAAATTGATCCAATGGCTAGGGTTTAAGCTTGGACTTTTGACTTTGATCCAAGGGTGGATTGGCTATCAAGAGGCTTTGTAATAGTAAGGAGGTCATGACATTGTGGACTTAGAAAACATCACATATTCACTCCATTCTTTCTCTCTTTCACGTGAACTCCATTGCTTTCTTCTAACCTTCACCAAATTTTCCATTCCTCACCATTTGTGTCCATTTCAAGCTTGGGAGCTTTGTGGAATTGTTATAGAGAATCACTTTCTTAAGGTAACCACTCTTTTCCTTTTCATTTTGGTTGATTAAAACTCTTGGAGTTATGAGTTTTAGATTATGTTCATGGGATGAAAATGTTAGGAATTGATTCTTGTTTCATGAAAGTTGTTCATGAGAGTTTAGTAAGCATGCTAGGCTTTGTTATTGCAATTTTTCCATGAGTTGGTGAAAAATCTCATGAGAAAAGTTAGGGTTTTGGTTTGGTTATGTATTGATCAATAACATGTGGTTAAGTTGTAAGGTTTTGAAAAGAAACGTTGTCTTTGAACCTTTGGGCAAAAGGAAAATGCGTTGTATGGTTTTGTTTTAGAAAATCCGATGAAAAATATTTTGGGGTTTATGAAAATATTTCCTAAGTGTTTTGTGTAGTATTTTTGGGGTCCAAGTGGGTTAAAACTCTTGTGACATGTGGTGTTGCTTTTTACTTTGAAAACATGTTTGAAAATTGTAACAGCCCGTTTTTCCAGGGCCAGAAAAGTCAATATATTTTTTTTTTCCAACTAACACTCAGAGTGCGCATAGAATATTTTCAATGAGCCGGCATTCAAATATACAAAAGAACTCATTACCATAAGGTGCTTCGACAAGCAAAGTGTATTCCTGAATAATTACAATCCAAGTCTAAGTATTCAAATACTTACAACAAAACAAGTTAGAAAACCCTATGCTAACCAAAAAGCACGGTGCACAAAACACACCGGCGCATAGTCTAACTATACTAAGCTTCATCATGTGCTCACTATGGCCTAGAACTGCCACTGTCGTCACCACGACCTAACCCATCATCTGGGTGGGATGAGCCCGCAAATGAAAGAAAGGGTCACCACAAAATAAAAGGTATATATATATATATAACCAGTGCGAGAGAGTATACAAATACCAAACATACAAATACCAACAGAGAAAGCTCTTTAACCACCAAAGCAATTCCCACCAACGGGTTCATATAAGCAATGCACACATAGCCTATAATGCAACCTCTACAATGCGTGGTACTAACCCTAGCTACCACGATGCATGAGCTCCGGTATCGTAGGTCCATCCCCTACTAACAACATCAATAAAATCCCGTAGCTCTCCCGATCACTACAAGGATTAGGGTGGGCTCTCCCGATCACCGCACCCCTACCATAAGTATCAATAAAATCCTGTAGCTCTCCCGATCACTACAAGGATTAGAGTGGGCTCTCCCGATCACCACACCCCGTAGCTCTCCCGATCACTACGTATCGATCTCAACAAAAAGTCTCGTAGCTCTCCCGATCACTACGAACCATTAGGGTGTGCTCTCCCGATCACCACACCGAGCACGCAACTACCAAATGCATGAGCATACGCTTCCCCATATATGCTAATGCAATGAATACATACCTCTCTAGCATATGTAAACCAAACATAACAACATACATACATTTCTCATCATATGTATTCCAAACACCTGTTCATACATATATTCTCATAATCATATGTAAACAGCGCAAGTATTGTAAACACTTTCTCATCACGAGAATACATAATACAAACATGCCAAAACACACAGCAATTGCATACACAGCAAAACAGAGCATGTCGTAACCGTTTTAAAAGACGGAAATAAAGTGGAGCCCTTACCTCAGCAAGCTTCCGTTAACTTTTCTCGCATAATTCTACAACTCGCGCTTCCTAAAATATAAGCAGCGTAATATCAATAAAATACTCTCAACGTATCCTATCGAAACGAAACTCATTCTCTAAGTTCTAGAGAGGCTGAAGGTACTTTCTAACACTCTCGGTTAGTGATTACGAGTCCCCCTTTTAGAGATTAAAAATTCCCAAAGTTAATTGCACTATTTCTCGCTACGCGAAAATATTTTCGTTTCAAAACAAACTAAGAAACACTTTGATTCCTAACTCCAAGGCAATCAATTTTCACATACTAAAACCATTTGAAAACAACCCAAAACTCTTTGAAAATTTTCACAAAAATAAAAGTTTACTTGCGCCACAAGTTACAAGTTTTTCCTTTCAAATAAAATGGTCATAACTCATTCAATCTTTATCCGATCGAGACGAACCATACGCCGAAATCTTCGTCTCGAAAAGACGGATCAAATGGTCCAGTTTCTAGGTCACCAAAACAATTTTATAATGACCTAAATGCCATTCCAAAATTCGACCAGAATTGGAATCACACCAAAAATATTTCAAAACATGCATAAAACTCTTCAAAACATCACAAGTTACTAGCTTTTATCTTCAAACAAAAACAACTTAAATCATTCTTTCAAAAACCATGATCATTCACTTTAAATCAATGATTCATTGCCTTCCAATAGGACTTAAATAATTTGAAAACCACATGGTCCTAACACCTAAGTGTCACGGCCGAGAACAAAACAACAAGCTAGCTCCCAAAATCATTTAATTGATCAAACCCAAACATTTACAAACCAAAATCCACAAAATCATAAGAGTTTTGTTCACATTTCTCATGAACACAAAATTCATATTTTCTATTTTTCAAAACCAAACCATTTTTCACATATCCATTTCACTTAAAAGTCTAAAAACCACATCTTAAACACAATCACTAAACAAAAATTCATGTTCTTGATCAATAGAAATTTCTCATAAAAACCCTAACAAAGAAATTCATGAAATGATCATCCAACCATGGAAATCCTCACAACTAAGCTCAAACTTCCTAGATATTCACTCAAAAGAACTTTCGTGGAATCAAAAAGTATTTATCAATAAGTTCTAACTAAAACTCTATGAACATAATCCAAAATTTCTTCTCATGAGAATCTACTTTCACATACACAATTTTCTTAACAATTCTAAAGCTAATTAGCAATGATCCATAACATTAACAAAGGAAAATTAAAACTCCCCCCACACTAGCAAAAAGCCTCACGGCCAAAGAAGAGAAAAAGAGGGGGAAAATTTTCTTACCATAAAACTTAGCTCATAATCACCATCATGATGAGATGATCAACTTTGATTCTAAGCTTTTCTTCTAATTCCATCTAGGTTTCTCTTAAGTTGAAGATGTGTGTTCTATCCACACTTGGAAAAATGAATGAAAGAAGAGGGAGGAAGAGAGTCTACGTGAGAGAGAGAAGAGGAAGAGTGAAAATCCTTTCCAATTTTTCCTAAGTCTTCCTACTTATTAAAGTCATGGATTAATCTAGGCCAATGGATCAAATAGTGTAAAGTTCTATGAGCAAATCCTAGCCATCCACCTCTTCACAAAATATCTAGATATTTCTTATGTGATCTTATCCTCCCACTAGCTCGCTCGGTCCCCGCGCTCGCGCTTAAACGAGTCGCACCTCGCTAATGGACGAAAATCGCAAAAAATATAAAATCTACCAAATAAACGTCCGTCGTAAACCGTTTCCAAATATTATCGCCGAATCTTTTTCCGCGACTGTAATTTTCTTCCACACCTCGGAAAATTAATCTCAGAACATAACCTCACTCACGCAGATATATAAAACTCCCATCCGAAATCTCACTTAAAACAGACGCAGTAAAATTTTACAACGACGGGTAAATTTCCTACTCGTTTATCCAAAAACAAGAATAATCCAAAACTCGTTAAACTGAATATACAGTAACCTTCGTATTAACCAAAGAGGATTACAGGACAAAAGTCTGTGTCTTTACAACGCATGAGCACAAAACAGGCTCCATTACAGCAAAACCTATAATTACGATGATACTCACAAAACCGCTTCGTCAAAAACCCTAAAAACTTAGCCGACACTAAAGTTCCTTAGGAAAATTGTACAGTGAAATCTTGGGTCTTACATTACTACCCTCCAAAAAGAAGTTTCGTCCTCGAAACTAAAGGTAAGAGTAACAACTCAACTAGTTATTACCATCACCAACTCAACAAAATCCCTCGGATTAGGTGTAGCCACACAGATGCTAACACCAGGTGAAGTCACACAGATACTCTCACCAACACAATGGCACAACCGTGCACCAACCGCAACTCTCAACGAGTTCTGTAATATCCCAATTTTCAAGTCACCTAATTGATTTATAATTTGAGATTTTATCTAATTTTCATAAATTAATTAGTTGTGCTAGATTAATTAAAATCATAGTATTGAGTGTGTTATGTGTAAATTAGTAAGACTATTGGGGACTAACTAAACATCAACACCAATATGAAATTAATTAGGAGCATAAACTCAAGTTCTCCCTCCCTCTTGTGACTCACCCTCAAGTTTCAACCTCAAGCCTCCACCTCTCCATGAAATAATGAGTCATTGTTCCACCCAATTTTGATTAAGTCATCACATGCAAAACTCAAACCAATCTATTCCATTTTCCATTCAGCAAAAATCAGTAGCAAGCCTTCTCTTTTCTCTCTCCCACGCCACTACCAACAACAACAACAAGAACAAGCCAAAATCATAAATTTACCAACCTTCACATGCCACTATCCACCAAATTCTTCAATCTCATGTATTCACATGTAACATCTAAACTCATGGCTTCTCTGAATCCTTGTCTCAGACCTTGAAACTTCAGAATCATCACACTTTTACTTACCCAAAGCTTCACATGATGAATAACAACAACAACCCCAATTTACACATTTTCTCAACCAATGAAAGGACATGCAAAACTAATACAGAACAAACTCTATACTGTTCAAGCCTCAGAAAACACTCCTATAAATACTCCTCCATATTCAGAATCATTTCATCAAACACAACACAATTCGTAGAGCAAGAGTTAAGGGTTTCAAGTGTCAAAATTCTCAAACTTGGTCTGGGGTTCGTGGGGCTCTACAAGGGGTTGCAGTAGCTGATTTCAGGCTCACTTAAGAGGTTTAAAGCTTCATTCAGGTGGGTTCTTAGGTTAGTTAGTTAGATTCCCCAAAATTATGAACTATGCATGTTAACTTAGGATTTAAGAAAATTGTTGTGTGAGAGGAATTAACTCCCAAATTCCTCTCCATTCTGTCGTATATTATATGTATTGTATGATTGCATGCCTTAGGATGAGGATTGTAGGTGTTAAAACTGTTAAAATGTGATTTTTCGTAAAACAGGGCAGGTTCTGAGTAAACTCGCCACAGCGAGCTCAGGGCGAGCAATCATGGCGAGCTGGGTTCTTCAGGCTGATGAACCTCGCCCTGGCGAGTAACAACTCGCCGAGGCGAGCGAATTTGGCACAGGACCTATAATCTCGCCATGGCGAGCTCCTCTTCGCCGTAGCGAGCTTACACAGGGCATGACCTGAACAACTCGCCGTGGCGAGTGACAACTCGCGAGGCGAGCTTGACAGGAACAGGAACTTTACAGAATTTTCTAAACAGAATCGTAGCACTCGTTTTATGTCCTCATCTGAATTTGGTGTATGCAATAGTACAGTTATATAATGTAAAACAGCATGTTAGTCACAGATAATCTTAGGGTATAACTTTGATATAATTAAGTTTGTATGTTCCCCGGGATTTGGAAATTCATGGTAGTTACAACTCAGTTTAGTATCAGTCAATCAAGAGCGAATTATATCGCATTATGGACTCCCAATGGGACAATCCATTAGGTTATGACTATGTGAGCTTCATGCCGTGACCGAATCGGTTGACGGATATGGCAGGCCTCTGAGACCTGCTCACCTCAGAGTGTCCTAGTGTTAAAATGAATAAGATATGCTTTGTGTTACACATTTATTTATGCTTATGATTTATTATAATATGTTAGTATGTAAGACTGATTAGGATTCCCCGGTGTAGTCACCTTAGGAGGGTAGTAGGACTCACTGAGGCTTAGTTGTCTCACCCCAATCCAAACAATTATTTTTCAGATAAGCAGGTTGGATAAGGTATGTTGTTCGGTGTGCTTGCAGCTGTGCTTGGAGATAGCATTTCTTTCATGCATTTCTAGTTGATCTATGTTGTCTAGTCTTATTCAATAATGTTTTGTTGTACTAGTTTCTATCGTTTCCGCTGAACTTTGTATCTTTGTTGTAACCAGCACCTGCGTGTGCTTGAACATTCCAATGTTGTAATAATAATGTACTCAGTTACCGGTTATAATATTTCACTGATATTCTAGATATTTCATGTGGGGTGTTATAATTGGTATCAGAGCAGGTCGATTCAGATCGTGCCAGAGTTCATTAGTATTACCATCCGAATCCCAGTATTTGTCTGGATTTCTAACATCTGTTCTAGATGTCATGTCACTTTAAGCCTAGCTAACTTGACTTGATATTGGCAGTTAGAGCACTATGTCAGGAGCAAGACGAGGACCTGGAAGGCCTAGAAGGAACGTTGCTGATGATGATGATGAACCTGAGATGTACGGAGATGCTAATGCGAACATGTGGGCTGAAATGATGCATCAGCAGCAGCAGTTCCAAGCTCAGCAGGCCCAGCAGCATCAAGAATTCATGAATATGTTTCAGCAACATATGAACAATCCTCCCCCTCAGCAGCAAGGATCTAGCGCTGCCTTCAGAGAGTTCTGCCGCATGAGTCCGCCGGAGTTCTACGGAGAATACAATCCAGCGAAAGCCAGGGAATGGATTCAGCGAATGAGCGGAATCCTTGAATCAATGGATTGCACTGAAGTTGACAAAGTAACATTCGTCTCCCGCTTCTTTAGGGGCGACGCGTGTCACTGGTGGGATGGAACCAAGGCGTATTTGGAGGCCAGTCAGATGGAGGTGAATTGGGAAAATTTCCGACGTCTCTTCGTTGGACATTATATCCCAGAGAGCTACCAATTCCAGATGGAACGTGAACTGACGGAGCTAAAGCAGGGAAGTATGTCTGTGGCGGAGTATACCATGAAGTTTAATGAGCTGGTCAGATATGTGATGGATGGGAATGATGCTCCCAGTGAATCATGGAAGATGAAGAAATATCGGTTCGGGCTGAGAGCTGATATAGCCCACGATGTCTCTATGCAGCATATCACTACCTTTGGTGACTTGGTGCAAAAGAGCTATCATGCTGAAGCTGATCTGGGTAACATACACAAGGAGCGTAGTGAAGCTTTTCAGAAGAAGAAGGATTCTGGAAAGTTCAACCTGCAAGTGAGAACCAAGGGCACCACAAGCAAAGGGAAACAGAGCTATTCCCAGCGCTCACCGAGAAACTGTGCTGAATGTGGTTTCCCCCACAGTGGAGAATGCATGAAAGGGAAGAACATGTGTTACTATTGTAAGCAGCCTGGCCATTACAAGCACGAGTGCCCTAAGCTGAAGAGACAGGGCGATTCCAGCGGCGCTTCTAAAAGCAAAGGTCGGGTATTTTCACTTGATGGTGAGAAAGTCAAATCTAATAATGCCTTGATTATGGATGTATGCATGTTAGGACAGTCTGAAGTGTTAGTTTTGTTTGATTGTGGAGCTACTAATTCCTTTATAGCCGTTGACTGTGTTCAGCGACTGCAATTACCCTCTGTGCCTTTAATTCCCCCTATGACTGTGGCTGTTGCCACAGGAGGCAAGGTTACTTCTAAACGAGTTTGTCAGAATTGTCCTATCCTTGTGGGCAGTAAGGTCTATCATATAGATCTGATCTGTCTACCTCTGAAAGATATAGATGTTGTCCTAGGCATGGATTGGCTTTCCGCCAATACTGTGTACATTGGATGTGCTGAAAAGAATCTCTTCATTCCAACCGAAACTTCAGCAGAAAGTAGAGCTATTTCCGCTTTACTCCAAAACACTCATCAAATGATCCAGTACCTTGGTGCTAGCAGCAAATGTTTCAGTGTCTTGTTCACCATCGATCCGGAACCCAGTTTGAGTCCCGGTGACATTCCTATTATTAGTGAGTTTTTAGATGTTTTCCCTGATGATGTTATGAGTCTACCTCCTGAAAGGGAAGTTGAGTTTTCTATCGATCTTATTCCTGGATCTCAGCCTATCTCAGTTGCCCCATATAGGATGTCTCCCTTAGAGCTTCATGAACTGAAATCTCAATTAGAAGAGTTGCTTCAGAAACACTTCATTCGACCCAGTGTCTCACCTTGGGGAGCACCGGTGTTACTTGTCAAAAAGAAAGACGGTACAATGCGTCTCTGTATTGATTATCGACAACTCAACAAGGTCACAATCAAGAACAAGTATCCCTTGCCCCGTATTGATGACCTTTTGGATCAACTTAGAGGTGCTACCATCTTTTCCAAGATTGATCTCCGTTCTGGATATCACCAGATCCGCATCAAGTCCTCGGATGTTTCCAAGACAGCGTTCTGGACTCGCTATGGACATTATGAATTCCTGGTCATGCCGTTCGGTCTGACTAATGCTCCAGCCATTTTTATGGACTACATGAATCGGATTTTCCAGCCGTACCTTGATCAGTTTGTTGTCATTTTCATTGATGACATTCTGATCTATTCTAAGGATTCACAGGAGCATGCGGAGCACCTGAGAATTGTGTTGAGTATCCTCAGAGAGAAACAACTGTATGCCAAGTTCAGCAAGTGCGAATTTTGGCTATCTGAAGTTAAATTCTTGGGTCATGTCATATCGCAAGGCGGTGTGTCTGTTGATCCATCCAAAGTAGAAGCAGTGTTGAATTGGGAAAGACCCAGAAGCGTTACCGAAGTCCGAAGTTTCCTCGGATTGGCAGGCTATTACCGGAGATTCATCTTAGGATTTTCGGAGATTGCTTTGCCATTAACTCGTCTAACCAGAAAGGGTGCAGATTTTGATTGGGATGCTACTTGTGAATGGAGTTTCAGAACCCTTAAGGAAAAGCTAACAACAGCACCAGTATTAGTGATTCCTGATCCAACCCGCAAGTATGTGGTGTACTGTGACGCGTCCAACAAGGGACTTGGATGTGTGTTGATGCAAGATGGAGCAGTTGTAGCGTATGCATCAAGGCAGCTAAAACCTCATGAGCAGAATTATCCTACCCATGATTTGGAGTTAGCAGCCATTATCTTTGCACTCAAAATCTGGAGACATCATCTGTATGGAGTGCAGTTTGATCTGTTCAGTGATCACAAGAGTCTGAAGTACTTGTTTGATCAAAAGGAGTTGAATATGAGGCAACGACGTTGGATGGAGTACCTCAAAGATTTTGATTTCAATCTCAACTACCATCCAGGAAAGGCCAATGTTGTGGCAGATGCTCTAAGCAGAAAGACATTGTACGCATCGGAGTTACTAATACAACAGTGCGGTCTGTATGAGAAGTTTAGACATCTCAATCTGAACGTGATATATCGTAAGAGCGGTATTCGCATCAACAGAATCGAAGTGTCCTGTGAGTTACGCCCAAGTATTGTGCAGGCTCAGCAGGATGATGTAGAGTTACAGAAGAGAGTGAACCATCCGGAGTTCTCAGTAGCCACGGACGGTGCTATTCTCTATGAAGGCAGACTTTGTGTACCTCAGGATGATGAGTTGAAGCGGTTGATTCTAGAAGAGGCACACAAGAGTGGATTTTCAATTCACCCTGGATCCACCAAGATGTATCATGATCTGAAGGAGAACTATTGGTGGCCTAACATGAAAGCAGAGATTGCTGAATTCGTGTCCAGGTGTATTGTCTGTCAACAGGTCAAGATTGAACACCAGAAACCTGGAGGGCCATTGCAACCATTGGATATTCCCGAGTGGAAATGGGAACATATCACTATGGACTTTGTAGGAGGACTTCCACGTAACCAGAGAGGTCAAGATTCAATCTGGGTAATCGTGGATAGGTTGACTAAATCAGCTCATTTCATTCCAGTGAAATCCACCTACAAGGCCCCGCAATATGCAGCCATCTTCATGGAGCAGATTGTAAGGCTGCATGGTGTACCTTTGAGTATCGTGTCGGATAGAGACCCGATATTCACTTCAAGGTTCTGGAAAGCATTTCAGAATGCGATGGGTACTCGGTTAAAGATGAGTACGTCACATCATCCTCAAACTGATGGTCAGTCGGAAAGGACTATTCAGACCCTTGAGGATATGCTTCGGGCATGTGTGTTAGAAGATGGTGGTTCGTGGAGTAATCACTTACACCTAATAGAGTTCGCATACAATAACAGTTACCATGCCAGTATCGGTATGGCACCTTATGAAGCTTTGTATGGCAGGAAGTGTAGGACCCCGTTGTGTTGGACAGAAGTTGGTGATCGTAGTTTCTTGGGACCGGATATAGTCCAAGAGACCACTTTAAAGATTAAGTCTATTCGGGATAAGTTGAAAGTTGCTCAAAGTCGGCAGAAGAGTTACGCCGACAAGAGAAGGAGATTTCTGGAATTTCAAGAAGGTGACCATGTGTTCTTGAGAGTTACTCCTAAGTTGGGTTTACGAGGTGCATTCAAAACTAAGAAGCTCTGTCCAAGATTTATTGGACCTTATCAAATTCTTCGACGCGTCGGTCCTGTAGCCTATCAGTAGCTCTTCCTCCATCTATGTCAGGGTTACACGACGTGTTTCATGTATCTCAGTTACGGAAGTATATTCCTGATCCCTATCAGCCAGTGGAACTTGAACAGATCGATCTTCAGCCAGATCTAACCTATCAGCCGGATCCTGTTCGGATTATTGAACGTGATGCTAAAATACTTCGGGACAAGAGGATTCCTATTGTCAAAGTTGAATGGGCTCAGTCTCCTGATGGTGAATTCACGTGGGAACTGGAGTCAGACATGCGGAAGAGTTATCCTTATCTGTTTTCGAGGTAAATTTCTTAATTTCGAGGACGAAATTTTCTTAAGGGGGGTAGGTTGTAATATCCCAATTTTCAAGTCACCTAATTGATTTATAATTTGAGATTTTATCTAATTTTCATAAATTAATTAGTTGTGCTAGATTAATTAAAATCATAGTATTGAGTGTGTTATGTGTAAATTAGTAAGACTATTGGGGACTAACTAAACATCAACACCAATATGAAATTAATTAGGAGCATAAACTCAAGTTCTCCCTCCCTCTTGTGACTCACCCTCAAGTTTCAACCTCAAGCCTCCACCTCTCCATGAAATAATGAGTCATTGTTCCACCCAATTTTGATTAAGTCATCACATGCAAAACTCAAACCAATCTATTCCATTTTCCATTCAGCAAAAATCAGTAGCAAGCCTTCTCTTTTCTCTCTCCCACGCCACTACCAACAACAACAACAAGAACAAGCCAAAATCATAAATTTACCAACCTTCACATGCCACTATCCACCAAATTCTTCAATCTCATGTATTCACATGTAACATCTAAACTCATGGCTTCTCTGAATCCTTGTCTCAGACCTTGAAACTTCAGAATCATCACACTTTTACTTACCCAAAGCTTCACATGATGAATAACAACAACAACCCCAATTTACACATTTTCTCAACCAATGAAAGGACATGCAAAACTAATACAGAACAAACTCTATACTGTTCAAGCCTCAGAAAACACTCCTATAAATACTCCTCCATATTCAGAATCATTTCATCAAACACAACACAATTCGTAGAGCAAGAGTTAAGGGTTTCAAGTGTCAAAATTCTCAAACTTGGTCTGGGGTTCGTGGGGCTCTACAAGGGGTTGCAGTAGCTGATTTCAGGCTCACTTAAGAGGTTTAAAGCTTCATTCAGGTGGGTTCTTAGGTTAGTTAGTTAGATTCCCCAAAATTATGAACTATGCATGTTAACTTAGGATTTAAGAAAATTGTTGTGTGAGAGGAATTAACTCCCAAATTCCTCTCCATTCTGTCGTATATTATATGTATTGTATGATTGCATGCCTTAGGATGAGGATTGTAGGTGTTAAAACTGTTAAAATGTGATTTTTCGTAAAACAGGGCAGGTTCTGAGTAAACTCGCCACAGCGAGCTCAGGGCGAGCAATCATGGCGAGCTGGGTTCTTCAGGCTGATGAACCTCGCCCTGGCGAGTAACAACTCGCCGAGGCGAGCGAATTTGGCACAGGACCTATAATCTCGCCATGGCGAGCTCCTCTTCGCCGTAGCGAGCTTACACAGGACATGACCTGAACAACTCGCCGTGGCGAGTGACAACTCGCGAGGCGAGCTTGACAGGAACAGGAACTTTACAGAATTTTCTAAACAGAATCGTAGCACTCGTTTTATGTCCTCATCTGAATTTGGTGTATGCAATAGTACAGTTATATAATGTAAAACAGCATGTTAGTCACAGATAATCTTAGGGTATAACTTTGATATAATTAAGTTTGTATGTTCCCCGGGATTTGGAAATTCATGGTAGTTACAACTCAGTTTAGTATCAGTCAATCAAGAGCGAATTATATCGCATTATGGACTCCCAATGGGACAATCCATTAGGTTATGACTATGTGAGCTTCATGCCGTGACCGAATCGGTTGACGGATATGGCAGGCCTCTGAGACCTGCTCACCTCAGAGTGTCCTAGTGTTAAAATGAATAAGATATGCTTTGTGTTACACATTTATTTATGCTTATGATTTATTATAATATGTTAGTATGTAAGACTGATTAGGATTCCCCGGTGTAGTCACCTTAGGAGGGTAGTAGGACTCACTGAGGCTTAGTTGTCTCACCCCAATCCAAACAATTATTTTTCAGATAAGCAGGTTGGATAAGGTATGCTGTTCGGTGTGCTTGCAGCTGTGCTTGGAGATAGCATTTCTTTCATGCATTTCTAGTTGATCTATGTTGTCTAGTCTTATTCAATAATGTTTTGTTGTACTAGTTTCTATCGTTTCCGCTGAACTTTGTATCTTTGTTGTAACCAGCACCTGCGTGTGCTTGAACATTCCAATGTTGTAATAATAATGTACTCAGTTACCGGTTATAATATTTCACTGATATTCTAGATATTTCATGTGGGGTGTTATAAGTTCACCACTCAAAAATTAACCTCACAACAGAGGTTCACAACCTCTAGTTCCTCAAAAGTCCAAAGGTCCACACAAACTTTTTTCCAAAATTACTTCTTTTGCCTCCGCGACGTAGCCTAAACCACTAGGTTCACGCGAAGTTGTGAGTGGCTACCCTCCAAAAAGAAACACTGAAACTTTCTGCGCACCAGCAAAACCGGCAAAACTAGTCATTTCCAGTCAACACGACTCCGTCTACTATCAACAAGAGATTAAGGATGATCAGTTCCTCAATTTGTCAATAAATAGTCGACAATCATGATGGTGGTTTAGACCATCTTTACCCAACTTAAACGATGCTTCATTCCACTTGTGCTCATGGTCCCCCGAGGCACAATGGTCCAACAACGCCTTCGAGGTTTTCCTTAATGTTTCCCTCGATCTCTTACGAATACAAGGTCGAAGTCGTAAGACACAACACTCAAAACACGTCGCTCAAGCTCTCATGATTCCACTCATGAAACATCCGTTGAACATCATTCATCAGTAATACAATGCCACCACGGCAGGTACCACCAAAACCATTACATTCCGAACAAGTTGTCTTCTTTAAAGAAGAATTTCCCGCTCTACCAATATCCATAAGTCCGCAACTTAGTGAATATGCCGAACCGTCTACTCACATACGAATCTCTTTCCAAACACGAGTTAAATAATACCATCCCAACCTCCGGTTGGTGATTACAACTCCTCATAGTCTTGTCACTTGCCAACTATACCATCTATTTCTCGGAGGCATTCTTTCTTTCCTACACATACCAATTCCTCTTGGTTACATCCTTAACCAAATATTCTGAGTCTCAACCGAAAATCTCATCCAACGGTCACTAACTCGAAACCCGACACAGAACCATCACTAGAACTAACTCAACACTAGTTACGTTCTAACCGACTCAGGACTAACGACTCAAGTGTACACTTTCCCTTTGAAGATTTAAAGCCGTGCTCTGATACCAATTGTAACAACCCGTTTTTTTAAGGCCTGAAAATGCAGTATATTTTTTTTTTTTCCAACTAACACTCAGAGTGCGCATAGAATATTTTCAATGAGCCGGCATTCAAATATACAAAAGAACTCATTACCATAAGGTGCTTCGACAAGCAAAGTGTATTCCTGAATAATTACAATCCAAGTCTAAGTATTCAAATACTTACAACAAAACAAGTTAGAAAACCCTATGCTAACCAAAAAGCACGGTGCACAAAACACACCGGCGCATAGTCTAACTATACTAAGCTTCATCATGTGCTCACTATGGCCTAGAACTGCCACTGTCGTCACCACGACCTAACCCATCATCTGGGTGGGATGAGCCCGCAAATGAAAGAAAGGGTCACCACAAAATAAAAGGTATATATATATATAACCAGTGCGACAGAGTATACAAATACCAAACATACAAATACCAACAGAGAAAGCTCTTTAACCACCAAAGCAATTCCCACCAACGGGTTCATATAAGCAATGCACACATAGCCTATAATGCAACCTCTACAATGCGTGGTACTAACCCTAGCTACCACGATGCATGAGCTCCGGTATCGTAGGTCCATCCCCTACTAACAACATCAATAAAATCCCGTAGCTCTCCCGATCACTACAAGGATTAGGGTGGGCTCTCCCGATCACCGCACCCCTACCATAAGTATCAATAAAATCCTGTAGCTCTCCCGATCACTACAAGGATTAGAGTGGGCTCTCCCGATCACCACACCCCGTAGCTCTCCCGATCACTACGTATCGATCTCAACAAAAAGTCTCGTAGCTCTCCCGATCACTACGAACCATTAGGGTGTGCTCTCCCGATCACCACACCGAGCACGCAACTACCAAATGCATGAGCATACGCTTCCCCATATATGCTAATGCAATGAATACATACCTCTCTAGCATATGTAAACCAAACATAACAACATACATACATTTCTCATCATATGTATTCCAAACACCTGTTCATACATATATTCTCATAATCATATGTAAACAGCGCAAGTATTGTAAACACTTTCTCATCACGAGAATACATAATACAAACATGCCAAAACACACAGCAATTGCATACACAGCAAAACAGAGCATGTCGTAACCGTTTTAAAAGACGGAAATAAAGTGGAGCCCTTACCTCAGCAAGCTTCCGTTAACTTTTCTCGCATAATTCTACAACTCGCGCTTCCTAAAATATAAGCAGCGTAATATCAATAAAATACTCTCAACGTATCCTATCGAAACGAAACTCATTCTCTAAGTTCTAGAGAGGCTGAAGGTACTTTCTAACACTCTCGGTTAGTGATTACGAGTCCCCCTTTTAGAGATTAAAAATTCCCAAAGTTAATTGCACTATTTCTCGCTACGCGAAAATATTTTCGTTTCAAAACAAACTAAGAAACACTTTGATTCCTAACTCCAAGGCAATCAATTTTCACATACTAAAACCATTTGAAAACAACCCAAAACTCTTTGAAAATTTTCACAAAAATAAAAGTTTACTTGCGCCACAAGTTACAAGTTTTTCCTTTCAAATAAAATGGTCATAACTCATTCAATCTTTATCCGATCGAGACGAACCATACGCCGAAATCTTCGTCTCGAAAAGACGGATCAAATGGTCCAGTTTCTAGGTCACCAAAACAATTTTATAATGACCTAAATGCCATTCCAAAATTCGACCAGAATTGGAATCACACCAAAAATATTTCAAAACAAGCATAAAACTCTTCAAAACATCACAAGTTACTAGCTTTTATCTTCAAACAAAAACAACTTAAATCATTCTTTCAAAAACCATGATCATTCACTTTAAACCAATGATTCATTGCCTTCCAATAGGACTTAAATAATTTGAAAACCACATGGTCCTAACACCTAAGTGTCACGGCCGAGAACAAAACAACAAGCTAGCTCCCAAAATCATTTAATTGATCAAACCCAAACATTTACAAACCAAAATCCACAAAATCATAAGAGTTTTGTTCACATTTCTCATGAACACAAAATTCATATTTTCTATTTTTCAAAACCAAACCATTTTTCACATATCCATTTCACTTAAAAGTCTAAAAACCACATCTTAAACACAATCACTAAACAAAAATTCATGTTCTTGATCAATAGAAATTTCTCATAAAAACCCTAACAAAGAAATTCATGAAATGATCATCCAACCATGGAAATCCTCACAACTAAGCTCAAACTTCCTAGATATTCACTCAAAAGAACTTTCGTGGAATCAAAAAGTATTTATCAATAAGTTCTAACTAAAACTCTATGAACATAATCCAAAATTTCTTCTCATGAGAATCTACTTCCACATACACAATTTTCTTAACAATTCTAAAGCTAATTAGCAATGATCCATAACATTAACAAAGGAAAATTAAAACTCCCCCCACACTAGCAAAAAGCCTCACGGCCAAAGAAGAGAAAAAGAGGGGGAAAATTTTCTTACCATAAAACTTAGCTCATAATCACCATCATGATGAGATGATCAACTTTGATTCTAAGCTTTTCTTCTAATTCCATCTAGGTTTCTCTTAAGTTGAAGATGTGTGTTCTATCCACACTTGGAAAAATGAATGAAAGAAGAGGGAGGAAGAGAGTCTACGTGAGAGAGAGAAGAGGAAGAGTGAAAATCCTTTCCAATTTTTCCTAAGTCTTCCTACTTATTAAAGTCATGGATTAATCTAGGCCAATGGATCAAATAGTGTAAAGTTCTATGAGCAAATCCTAGCCATCCACCTCTTCACAAAATATCTAGATATTTCTTATGTGATCTTATCCTCCCACTAGCTCGCTCGGTCCCCGCGCTCGCGCTTAAACGAGTCGCACCTCGCTAATGGACGAAAATCGCAAAAAATATAAAATCTACCAAATAAACGTCCGTCGTAAACCGTTTCCAAATATTATCGCCGAATCTTTTTCCGCGACTGTAATTTTCTTCCACACCTCGGAAAATTAATCTCAGAACATAACCTCACTCACGCAGATATATAAAACTCCCATCCGAAATCTCACTTAAAACAGACGCAGTAAAATTTTACAACGACGGGTAAATTTCCTACTCGTTTATCCAAAAACAAGAATAATCCAAAACTCGTTAAACTGAATATACAGTAACCTTCGTATTAACCAAAGAGGATTACAGGACAAAAGTCTGTGTCTTTACAACGCATGAGCACAAAACAGGCTCCATTACAGCAAAACCTATAATTGCGATGATACTCACAAAACCGCTTCATCAAAAACCCTAAAAACTTAGCCGACACTAAAGTTCCTTAGGAAAATTGTACAGTGAAATCTTGGGTCTTACAAAAATGATTACCGGACGGTTAAGGCCCGTAATAAAACTTGTGCTTGGATTTGGTTTTGATTTTGGAAATGAAAATCAAATAACTTGCACTCGAAGCAACCAACAAGCTTTCGGAAATGAATTGCTTGCTTATGAAAATGGTTTGCTTTTGTGCCTTGAAAAAGTGTTGGGAACTAATAGAATCAAACTAGGCTTGGATGGAAAAAGGGTGGTGTGAGTTGCTGTTTTTGGCTGTCATGACAGGTGCAACTCGTCGGGCGAGCGTTTACTCGCCAGGGCGAGTGTCACAGGCCATGAACTCGCCAGAGCGAGCTCCAGAGCGAGTAAGACCAGTCCTCACTGCCTTCACTCGCCACCAACTCGCCAGGGCGAGCTCTGGGACCTAAAATTTTGGATTCTGATTTCTAAACTTGGTTTTTAACTTTCTAATCCCTTTTTATTAATTTATGGAAGTGGTTGGGATTGGAAACGAGTTTTTCGGGTACTCGGAAAGTACGTAACTTATAACGCAAGAAAACAGCCATTTTGCATTTCAAATTATTAAAGACTTTGGCCTATTGTTTTGAGTCCTAAAAATAGTACAAATAACTCATGGTGGTTGATCAATACGGTAGTTTTTGGTATGATATCCGAAAGAGTGAATTTTCCTTAGAAACCTTTAGAGTTTTTGGGGTTTTGATGTAGTTTCAATACGTTGGGTTTGGAAACGATGTATTTATTGTCCGTTGCTTGTTTTAGGGAGCACGTAGTGTTGTGTGAACGTTGCTTGTTGTGAGTGCTTGCCGAGGTAAGGGCTCCACTTTATTTCCGTCCTTTCAAACGGTTTTGTTAAACATGCTTTAGATTTTGCTGTGTTGCAATTGGTGGTGTGCTTGGCATGTTTTTGTGATGTATTCTCGATATGAGATCGTGGTAAATACATGATTCGTTGTCTTACATATGTTTGGTGAAATATGTGTATGAACAAGTGATTAAATACATATGATTAGATGTATATGTATGTGTTGTTGTGGTGTGATTACATATGCGTGTACGATATGTATGTGTTGCATTAGCATATAAGGGGAATCGTATGCTCATGCATTCATAGTACGTGGTTATCGGGAATGGATCACGGGGTGCGATTATCGGGAATGGATCCACCTTACTCCTACGGGAATTATTGAGTCCAATAAGCGGTTATCGGGAATGGACTGCGGGGTGCGATTATCGGGAATGGATCCATCCTAACCCTTTGTGGTTTTATTGATTATGATTACTGACTTCCGGAATTCATATGCATGTGGTAATGGGGAATCTACCACACTCATTGTAGAAGTCTGCATTAGGCTCGGTGTGCATTATATTTTAAGCCCGTTGGTGGGAATTGCTTTTGGTGTTAAAGAGCTTTCTCTTGTGTATGTGGAAACTTGTTATGTGTACATCTTTCGCACTGGTTATATATATATATATATATATACTTTTATTTTGTGGTGACCCTTTCTTTCATTTGCGGGCTCATCCCACCCAGATGATGGGTTAGGTCGTGGTGACGACGGTGGCTGTTCCAGGCCCCAGTGAGTGGTTGGAGCTTTAGCTTAGTTAGACTATGCGCCGGTGTGGGTTGTACGCCATGCTTTTTGGGTTTAGGCATAGGATTCTACCTTGTTTTGTTGTAAGTATTTGAATACTTAGACTTGGATTGTAATTATTCAGGAATACACTTTGCTTGTCGAAGCACCTTATGGTAATGAGTCTTTTTGTATATTTGAATGCCGGCTCATTGAAAAATATTCTATGCGCACTCTGAGTGTTAGTTGAAAAAGAAAAAAAATATATATACTGCCTTTTCAGGCCTTTGAAAAACGGGCTGTTACAGATCAAAACTGAAATCATGCTAAAACTTGATTTATTACGTTCACTTTCACAGCCGGGAGACACTTATACCGATGCGTCCATATATTCATATTGGTTCAGCCCTTTTGCTATTAACCCATTAGCCACCACTTTCATATTATACACGAGAAACAATGTACATGCCGATGGAAAACTTAAATTAACTATCTTCTTAAAAATCAAGGACACGGTTGTACGAACCTATAGAATAGATGTCCCGTATACTATTTGTAGTTGCTCATAAAAAATTCTAAAATATACACGACACAAGTTGTCGCTGATAAGAATTTTAAAATAACTTTTATATACAGGACATTTAAACAAATTATTTGTTTTTTTTATATAAGCAAAGATTGAATTATAAGGATTACAATGGGTACTCAACCCTTACAATTCAAGGACAAAACTGACTAAGTACATAGAAAGAAAGCTAAAGAATTGTATACAAATTATTTGTTTATGTCTCTTTATAAATCAAGGATACAATTATTCGAGTCTATAGAACAAATCCATTTAATATACAAATTATTTTTTTACGAGAATAATAACAATCGTTAAAGTGATACATTGAATATCGATTGTGGTTTTTTTTTCTTTAAAATTGTTTGACTATAACAATAACAAAGTTATTTTTTTTATGAGAATAATAACAATCGTTAAACACTACCAAAAAAATAAAATAACAATCGTTAAAAAGTGATACATTGAAGTATTGAACTATCTATTGCGATTTGTTTTTCTTTAAAATTGTTTGACTCTAATTGTAACAATGTTATTTTTTTGATGAAAATAATAACAATTGTTAAATGATAAATTGAATTATCAATTCCTATTTTTTTTCTTTCTTGGAAAGATATTAATTATTTTAACATTGAAAAGATATTAAGTTTTTTTTTTAGCAAAGATATTGACTCTGATTAGATCAATAATACAGTTTTTTTATACAACATATCGAAACTTCTTAAAAAAAAAAAATATCAAAACTAAATCTCATATATTTTTTGATCAAATATTCCAATTGTCCAAATTTCATCTCTTAAAAATAAATAAGAGGAGATTTTTAGTTTAAACTTTAACCCCCCCTCTCTCTCTCTCTCTCTCTCTCTCTCTCTCTATATATATATATATATATATATATATATATATATATATATATATATATATATATATATACTAGTATGTTAGCCACGGGGTTATTCTTTTTTTATATTATTTATTATTGTTTATTTTAATATATTATTTGAGTAATTTATTAAAAATGCTAAGATAAAATTGAGATAGATTTTGCAAAATATATGTTTAGCAATGTTATAAGATAGAGCGAGATGAAGAATATTATTTCGCTTCCCGGTCTACACTATTAAGAGATAGATTTTTTATCTCATTTTCATCCCCGAGACTATATAGTGACCCTTTAAATATAAAATAATTTTAAACTTTATTCTCAAATGAAAATTTAATTAGTCTAGGTGCATTTTTAATAGTGGGGTGGAAAATGTTCCGTGTTTCTCATTCTACATCCGTGAGAGTTCTCTCTCTCTCTCTCTCACTATTTCTACATCTCTCCCACATTATAATTTTCATTTTTTAATAATATTTATTTGCTTATGTTATTTTTTTTTTCTTTTGAAGGTTTGTTAGCCCATATTTTGGTAAAGTCAAAATATGTTCTAAGTGCGTGATTAAAAGACAGTAAATGAAGATTCATTGTATTATCTGTTACTTCAAAAGTCATTAAAGATGTTTGGTTTTTAGAGCCAATGAATTTAATGGGAAATCATGCATGAACACGTTATAAATGTTCTATCTTGAACATTATTCTTATTATTGTTTTCTTCAGGATCATTTCGAGTTGGTCGAAAGCTCAGTATGGTCGAAGCGTTCGCTGTGTAGAGGAAAAAGTATGTACGTGGCAAATATTCAAGAAACATTGCTACTTCGACTTCGATGCATACAACGGCTAATTCAAAGGATATGAAGGAATTCAAATTCAAAATACGTGGCAAGACACGCATTCTCATCTTAGTTAGTTAGACATTACTAGCAGTTAGGAAATAGTGTCTATATATATCATAGTTCTGTGATCGAGCAAAGGGTCACAATCTTAATACAAAAATCCTTACCAAACTCAAAGTACCCATGTCAACGAGAGAAACGAGTGATCGAAGGAGAATGTATGTAACTGTGAACCATTTTCTTTCTTTGTAAATCATTTACATTCAATGCAATTTATCTGCTTTTCCAATTCAATTGTCCTTTCATTTAATTTCGACCTTTTCTTTCCTTCTGTTTATTCATTCGAATAAGCATTCTTTCTTGCAATTCAAGTTACATAAAAACATAAACAACATTAAAAGCATAAGAACAATAATGAAACTAATTGTCTTGAAAATATAAACAAAAGCACTATGTCCCGAGATTTACTAGTTGATCTCTCTTGTAATAACTCAAACTAGCGTTGTTTACCAAATTTTACAGTAAACAAATTGGCACGCCCAGTGGGACTGTGTGCTTTACGTTTAAATTTTCTTCAAAAAATCTAGTGTAAATTAGTTTGTTCTGTATTATCGTTTGTTTCCAGAGTTTTGTATAGTGTATGCTTTTAAGAAACGGGAAATCTCTCCCTGAAATGGTTAGACCACCACCCAGAAATACAAGACATAATATGGAAAATCCAATTGGAAACAATAACAACAATGGTTCGAATCCATCAACCACTTCGAATGTTTCAGAGGCTATAACCTCTCCTGTAATCAGTGAGGTTGTGACCAATGTGACAGGGGCAACAGTTTCTGCCCCAACATCTTCAGTAATAAATGCCACAATGGCAATACCATCATCCACAGTGGCACCCTTGACCACCACAAAACCCATTTTGACTTTGGTTCATAACATGGAGAATAATTTCTCTCCAAACAGGTCAAATATTAATGGAGGTGGTGCAAGTTCGTCCACATTTCATTTACCCTTCGCCCAATTCATGGGTCAAGGCGCCAATAGGAATTACCAATATGGTATGCCTACTACCATGATGCAGGGTTTACAAACGGGTTCTTCGTTATTTTCAGAGGCAGCATGATGACAGGAATTTCTACGGTATTTTTAGTATTATTATTAGTAGTAAAATGACCAAGACAGGCCCAAATACGAAGGAAAACCTACAAAAACAGGAAAAAGCATCAAGACAGAGTCCAAGATGCAAAAAGACAAGAAAAAGCCCAAAAAGTGAAGAAAATCAGCATTTCCATCGCAGCACGATGGCTCCCATCGTGCCACGATGGGAGCTGCTTGTTCGCCAAGAAATCAGATGCAATAAATATGAAGAGAATCTGTCCATCGCAGCACGATGTGTGCTATCGCAGCACGATGGAGTAACTTGGCGCCCAAGCTGATGAAATGCATAGGATCAGTTATAAAATTGAACTGAATCTTCACATCGCAGCACGATGGCTTCATCGTGGTGCGATGCCTTGCTGAGGCCCATTACGAAAACTATAAATAGAGCCTCACTTTCATTGTTTTATTCATTCAGAAATAGTAGAACACTCTCTACTATAAGGAGAGGTTCAGAGGAGCTCTATTGGGCATAGTTTTCTCCCCTTACGGGAAAACTAACTCAGCAAGGTATGATTTCTTTAGGCTTTTGTATTTAGGTTATAATTTCTTGTAATTTAAATATGTAGTCTTTATTATTTATGCCTTAGGTTGTGGTGGAGAAGATGAACTCCCCTATGAATATTTGGAGTCTGTGATTGAGTCTAGGTTATAATAAATGATAATTAGTAGTTATGTTTGTTATTTACTTTCGTGCACTTTAATAACGTATTCTCGTAATCTGGCCGGATAAGCGGGAGCGCCCATAGAATTGATATCAGGTTTCGACTTGATATGGTCCGGAACTCGTAGTAAATAATGCTAGGTGTATAGAGACGGTAACATCCTGAACTAGTCGTGAACTGAGCGGTTAGAGGAGGAATCATGCACTAGGTGTGATCTGAGCACTTAGAAGATGAACAGCCCGATACTAGGACCTAGAGGTTAATTGGTGAAGGTTATAATGCGTGTTTATAAACAACTCACTTAGTAATTAAGGTATGTGACACATCGAGGTTAGGCTCTCGTAGGTACCTTAGTTGTTAACGTAGGGAAACTTTAATAGACATAGTGTAATAGTAAGGTATTACTACAACAAGGATAATTCACCGCCGAACATAATCTAAGTAACTATGTTATATACCGATCATGCCAAATATGAAGAAGGGAAGGAGTCCAACCACCATACCTAGCCTCTATATTTCTTGAATCTATTATTTATACATTCTGCATTTATATTTCTGCAAAGCATTATGCTATTTTTATTAAAACCTTTTCAAAAACCAAAGCGAATGCAAACTATCACAAGCTTAAATAACGCTAGTAAAGCTGCGGCACGATCCCTGTGGATACGCACTCATTCTAGACACCTAGAGTGTGAATTATTACTCGACGACAGACTGGTGCACTTGCCAGACCGTAGTCAAGTTTTTGGCGCCGTTGCCGGGGATTGTGTTTACAAAGCCTTACTAGATTTATTTAATTCTGAAGCTGATGGCATTATCGTACTGCGATGACCTTGCTGAGGCCCATTACGAAAACTATAAATAGAGCCTCCCATTCATTGTTTTATTCATTCAGAAATAGTAGAACACTCTCTACTATAAGGAGAGGTTCAGAGGAGCTCTATTGGGCATAGTTTTCTCCCCTTACGGGAAAACTAACTCAGCAAGGTATGATTTCTTTAGGCTTTTGTATTTAGGTTATAATTTCTTGTAATTTAAATATGTAGTCTTTATAAAATATGCCTTAGGCTGTGGTGGAGAAGATGAACTCCCCTATGAATATTTAGAGTCTGTGATTGAGTCTAAGTTATAATAAATGATATTTAGTAATTATGTTTGTTATTTACTTTCGTGCACTTTAATAACGTATTCTCGTAATCTGGCCGGATAAGCGGGAGCGCCCATAGAATTGATTTCAGGTTTTGACTTGTTATTAGTCCGGAACTCGTAGTAAATAATGCTAGGTGTATAGAGACGGTAACATCCTGAACTAGTCGTGAACTGAGCGGTTAGAGGAGGAATCATGCACTAGGTGTGATCTGAGCACTTAGAAGATGAACAGCCCGATACTAGGACCTAGAGGTTAATTGGTGAAGGTTATAATGCATGTTTATAAACAACTCACTTAGTAATTAAGGTATGTGACACATCGAGGTTAGGCTCTCGTAGGTACCTTAGTTGTTAATGTAGGGAAACTTTAATAGACATAGTGTAATAGTAAGGTATTACTACAACAAGGATAATTCACCGCCGAACATAATCTAAGTAACTATGTTATACACCGGTCATGCCAAATATGAAGAAGGGAGGGAGTCCAACCACCATACCTAGCCTCTATATTTCTTGAATCTATTATTTATACATTCTGTATTTATATTTCTGCAAAGCATTACGCTATTTTTATAAAAACCTTTTCAAAAACCAAAGCGAATGCAAACTATCACAAGCTTAAATAACGCTAGTAAAGCTGCGGCACGATCCCTGTGGATACGAACTCATTCTAGACACCTAGAGTGTGAATTATTACTCGACGACAGACTGGTGCACTTGCCAGACCGTAGTCAGGGTGAAATCATTGCGTTCTATGAAACTGCACCGGTAAATTAGTTGCCAACCGGATAGTTGAGGATATGGTGAAACAGACCTGGTCCTTCCTGACAGTAATTAATGAAAAAGGAAGATGGCCAGTGCTCCAAGTTGGAACAAAGAAACATAATAGAGAAACATGCGAACCTATCCTCTGTAATGGAGGAAATGCCTCAAGCTAATGAGAGGCTAAACAAGCGCTGCTTGGGAGGCAACCAAAGGATAAGTATTTAATTTCAGTAATTTGAATTCAGTAATTTCTTTTTAGTATTTCAATTCAATAAAGTATGCCTAGAATTCCGCATGTCATTTTCATTTATAAACAACTCCCTTATTAAAACTTACAAAAAAATTAAATAACTGCTTGCTGTTTATTATCTAGTGCATGATAAACTGTTATAGGTAAGATTGCGGCGAAGTGAGTTATAAATTCTGATGAACCGAATTTCACGCCTTCACAAAGAAACCAAAGGTGATTGCTCCGAAGTGCGAAGTTCGGGAGACAGAGGGACGAGTAATGAAGCTGGTGTCTGTGAGACAGGTGTTCAACTTTCAGATACCTAAGCCAAGTGAGGATTTGAGCCAAATATTTCCAAACGGTATTACCACTTTCTTTCGAATTACTATGAGAGTACCGTGCACTTGTTTATTTTCTAGAACTTGCTCTCTGCTGACTAGTTGATTTGATATTATATGCATTGAGGCAATTGTTTGTTATAACCCAGAGCCTTTTCAAGCAACCCTTTATTATATTATATCCTTTGCTAGCCAATTTTGAGCCATAAAAAATATTATCCCTTTTGTTTCGGTGACAAACCACGATACAAGCCTATAGACCAGAAAAACAATGATTTACCCTCTTTGGAGTTAGGTAATAGTTCTCAAGTCTTGGCAACAAAATAAGTTTGGGGTTGCTCATGGAACTAGCAACGTTTAAGTTTGGGGTGGGTGTACGGAGAACTATCACTACAAAAAAAGAAAAAAATGAAAAGAGACGGGAAAACATCAAAAAAATTACCTAAAAAAATTGTCTCTTCAAAAAAAAAATTAATGAAAAAGAAAGAACCAAAGGGCATAAGAAAGAGCCAAAGGGCAAAAGAAAGTGCCAAAGGGCAAAAAGAAAAGAGCCAAAGGGCAAAAACAGTGATAGAAAAGAATCACACAAAGACACATCCGGTTCTTATTTTCCGATACCAACACAAAAGGCACCCTAAGGAACAAATGTTGCGTACACAAAAAGGAACAACAAAGTAGAACTTAACTCCAATGTTTAGCCTACTATTCCCAAAAATGTCCTACCTTGACCTAAGCCACGTTATAACCCTGAAAAGACCTCCAATAATGCATGTATATTAAATTTTGACTGGTTGCTTAGAATTCTTGCAAGCCTATGGTAAAATGGCAGGTTGTGCGATGATTGAGAGATAACCCTTTCAATTATGAGCGAAAAACACAAATGTGAGAGAGAGAAAAAGTTGAACATGGACTCTTGCAGACATTTGTCCGATTTGCTACTATTGACGTCTCTTGAGCCTAGCAGGACTGAGCATGATCGCTGCGGTAAGAAATCAGCGGTACCATTGCTGAAATATAAAGCAAGGTTGTGAAATTCCTATCATCTTTATTTATCTCTTATTTCTCTAACGATCTTGTCTGACAGCATGTTACTTGAGGACAAGCAACAGTTTAAGTTTGGGGTTGTGATGACAGGAATTTCTACGGTATTTTTAGTATTATTATTAGTAGTAAAATGACCAAGACAGGCCCAAATACGAAGGAAAACCTACAAAAACAGGAAAAAGCATCAAGACAGAGTCCAAGATGAAAAAAGACAAGAAAAAGCCCAAAATGTGAAGAAAATCAGCATTTCCATCGCAGCACGATGGCTCCCATCGTGCCACGATGGGAGCTGCTTGTTCGCCAAGAAATCAGAAGCAATAAATCTGAAGAGAATCTGTCCATCGCAGCACGATGTGTTCATCGTGGTGCGATGCCTTGCTGAGGCCCATTACGAAAACTATAAATAGAGCCTCTCATTCATTGTTTTATTCATTCAGAAATAGTAGAGCACTCTCTACTATAAGGAGAGGTTCAGAGGAGCTCTATTGGGCATAGTTTTCTCCCCTTACGGGAAAACTAACTCAGCAAGGTATGATTTCTTTAGGCTTTTGTATTTCGGTTATAATTTCTTGTAATTTAAATATGTAGTCTTTATTATTTATGCCTTAGGTTGTGGTGGAGAAGATGAACTCCCCTATGAATATTTGGAGTCTGTGATTGAGTCTAAGTTATAATAAATGATATTTAGTAGTTATGTTTGTTATTTACATTCGTGCCCTTTAATAACGTATTCTCGTAATCTGGCCGGATAAGCGGGAGCGCCCATAGAATTGATATCAGGTTTCGACTTGATATGGTCCGGAACTCGTAGTAAATAATGCTAGGTGTATAGAGACGGTAACATCCTGAACTAGTCGTGAACTGAGCGGTTAGAGGAGGAATCATGCACTAGGTGTGATCTGAGCACTTAGAAGATGAACAGCCCGATACTAGGACCTAGAGGTTAATTGGTGAAGGTTATAATGCGTGTTTATAAACAACTCACTTAGTAATTAAGGTATGTGACACATCGAGGTTAGGCTCTCGTAGGTACCTTAGTTGTTAACGTAGGGAAACTTTAATAGACATAGTGTAATAGTAAGGTATTACTACAACAAGGATAATTCACTGCCGAACATAATCTAAGTAACTATGTTATATACCGATCATGCCAAATATGAAGAAGGGAGGGAGTCCAACCACCATACCTAGCCTCTATATTTCTTGAATCTATTATTTATACATTCTGCATTTATGTTTCTGCAAAGCATTACGCTTATTTTATAAAAAAACCTTTTCAAAAACCAAAGCGAATGCAAACTATCATAAACTTAAATAACGCTAGTAAAGCTGCGGCACGATCCCTGTGGATACGAACTCATTCTAGACACCTAGAGTGTGAATTATTACTCGACGACAGACTGGTGCACTTGCCAGACCGTAGTCACAGCACCAGGCATGTTTGTCCCTAATAACCAAGGGGTTTCTGGTTCTGCTTCTCGAAATAACATGTCTGCATTAACTAATATTGCCTTGATGGCTATGAGGCAACAAATGGATGATAGTAATCATGATATGGTTAATATGTTAACGCAACAGATTGGTACAGTGTTTAATCCTTTAATTCAAAATACTAACCAGAGTTACCAAGTATTAGCCACACAAATGAGAAGAATTGCTGATTTCTTTGGGGCTCCTCCAGCCCCTACTCAACCAGTTCCCGAAATTCAAAATGTAGTGCCTTTGTAAATTGCTCAAGCACCAAATAATGCTATTTTGCCTGCGCAAATTAATGTTGCGAATCCTATAAACCAAGTGCAACAACCTGCGCCAGTGGTCGAACCACAAGTGCAGCCTCAGGCACAGCCACAGGCTTTGCCCCAGGTCGAACCAAATCCTGGAATTGTCTTAGTAAATAGGAACCAAAATGCTGATGATGTAGTTAGAAATGTCCAAAATAATAATTTTGCTGGACAAAATAACATAGCAAATTTGGTCGAGGCAATATTGGCACAAAATGGATTGAATATAGGCATGCACAGGCCTAACTTTGTCTCTGCCTTGTCAGAATATGTGCTTCAGACAGAATTACCACGGGGTTGGAAGATCCCAAAGTTCACTAAATTCGCTGGTGATACTAGTGAATCTACTATCGAACATATAGCAAATTCAATTTAAGAATGAAATATTTTCCAAATTCTCTGACAAAAAATGCCTTTACATGGTTCACCACTCTCCCTCCACATTCAATTTTCAATTGGAATCAATTGGAGAGAGTTTTTCATGAGCAATTCTATATGGGACAATCTAAGATAAGTCTCAAGGAATTGGCAAGTGTCAGGCGCAAAACTCCTGAGTCCATAGATGATTATTTGAATAGGTTTCGATTGCTTAAGGCTAGATGCTTTACTCAGGTGCCTGAACATGAATTGGTCGAAATGGCTGCTGGTGGCCTGGATTATTCGATCATAAAGAAATTAGATACACAATACTTAAGAGATATGGCCCAATTGGCTGATAGAGTTCGACAAGTTGAACGTTTAAAAGCAGAAAAGGCTAGAAATTCTAAGTATCGTAAAAAAGAAAAGGTTGCTTATGTCGAAACAAATGATAGTGACCAAGAATACGATATCTCTTATGAGGATATCGAACAAAGCGAGGTAGACCTAGCAAAATTAAAACCTGGTCCCCCTTACACCTGTAAGCTTTTAAAACCTTCGAATGGGAAAAATCATGTGGAACCAAAGAATGACAAATATGTGTCTAAGACTTACACTTTTGACATAACAAAATGTGATGAAATTTTTGACTTGTTGGTTACTAATGGCCAAATTGTGGTTCCTAAGGGTGTCAAAGTACCCCCATTAGATATTCGAAAGAAAAGAGGTTATTGTAAATATCATAATTTTCTTGGACATAGAACCTCACAATGTGTACTTTTCAGGGACCTAGTCCAAAAGGCTTTGAACGAAGGTAGACTCAAATTTGGCTAGAAGCCCAAAGCCATGAAGATTGATGTTGAGCCTCTACAAAATGCTGACACGCTTTATGCTGAACCACTAGAAATAATGATGGTCGAAGCCATGGAAGTGACAGATGTGCAGGCAGAGGAAATCCCTGAGAAGGAATACTTCGAAAAGATGAAGGTAGTATATCCTCGTGCTGAAGAGGATTTCATTGATTTTCTTAACAGGTGCAAATTAGAAAACAAAGGAGTCATGCTTTGTGATCGTTGCAGTGTTGTTTGCGACAAGGAGGCTACTAAGGGCCTTAAGAAATTCCAACCTGTGACAATTAAGCAGGGGGCAAGGCCAAATCAATACCAAGATAAGGGAAAAGGCATACTGACTCGACCAAATGATGCTGTTAAATCTGTTCGAAAGTCAACTTTTCTGCCTCCTGGCTCGAGCCCTAGGGAGCGTTGGATGCACCAAGGACTCATTAGGTTCAACAAAGGTACAATGGAAGTTGGTGGCTCTAGTGGCACCAAACCAAACTATTCAAAGGATGCTAACAAATATTCCTATAGGAACAACTATAAAGGAAAACATCCAATGACTAGAACACAATGGCGTAGGTTTCAGCGCCAGAAAAATTTGGCTGCAACACATCCTCAAACAAGCCAATATAAAGAAGTGGCTAGGAGGCCAGCTAAAGAAAGGATCCTTCCACCAATAGATGAAAAGCCATCTTAAACCTCTCTTCATTAGAGCAAAACTTAATGGAATTGGTGTCAACAAGGTGCTAATAGATGGAGGCGCTGCTGTAAACTTGATGCCTCAGTCTATGTTGCCCAAGATTGGCAAATATGATTGTGATTTGTCAGCCCATAATATTGTTTTGTCAAATTATGAAGGCAAGACAGGATACTCTATGGGGGCAATCCAAGTGGATCTGGCTGTGGGAAGCATAGTTCGACCAACTTTGTTCTTGGTTGTTCAATCCAAGGCCAACTTCAACCTGCTGTTGGGAAGGGAGTGGATTCATGGAGTGGGTGCTGTCCCATCTACCCTTCACCAGAGGCTGATACTGTGGAGAGAAGATGGTTGCGTCGAAAATATCGAAGCTGACCAGAGTTTCTATATGTCAGAGGTGGATACTATTTCTAAACAAACCTTTGACAAAAACTTGGCAAACATTTTGCCATGCTATGACAGGGAAAGCGCTTTCGAGCCTTCTAATAATGTTATTCACTCTGTCAAACTCCACCCAACCCAAGGTTTCATATGGGAGAGATGGGAAATAGATGCTGCTTCCTCAGAAGATGGAGTAATACCACCAACTGGGTGGAATATCTACGAAGACTTCTATGACTGAGTCCAATGCATGAGCCAGGATTACGGCTTATATGGCCGAAACCGAACTAAATACGGCTTTGGAAGCTGATGTTCAACAAAATATGGCAGTAAAAGCCAAAATCGAAAAGGCTTGATTGCATTTATGATGACGAGCCCTTGGGGTTCGAAAGAGATCCATTGAATGAAACTCCAAAAATGCAAGCACAAGACCCTTTGGAAGAAATAGACATTGGAAATGGCTCATTGAAAAGGCCAACTTATATTAGTGCTAACATCACTCCTAATCTAAAGGAGAAATTGGTGCTACTTCTTAAAGAATTTAGTGATTGTTTTGCCTGGGACTATAATGAAATGCCTGGACTGAATAGAGAAATGGTCGAACTAAGACTACCAATCAAGGCAGGAAAGAAGCCAGTGAAACAATTGCCAAGGAGGTTCGCACCAGAAATTATGTCCAAGATCAAGGAAGAAATCGAAAGGCTGTTGAGGAGTAAATTCATCAAAACTGCCAGGTATGTTGAATGGTTAGCAAATATAGTTCCTGTTATTAAAAAGAATGGTACACTTAGAGTATGCATAGATTTTAGGGACTTAAATAATGCTACACCTAAAGATGAGTATGCCATGGTTGTGGCAGAAATGTTAATAGATTCAGCAGCAGGTTTTGAATTTTTAAGCATGTTAGATGGTTATTCTGGATATAACCAAATATTCATTGCTGAAGAGGATGTATCTAAAACAGCATTTCGATACCCTGGTGCCTTAGGCACATATGAATGGGTTGTTATGCCTTTTGGGTTGAAAAATGCTGGGGCCACTTACCAAAGGGCCATGAATTATATGTTTCATGATTTTATAGATACATTCATGCAAGTTTATATTGATGACATCATTATAAAATCCTCTTCTGAAGATAGCCATTTACTATATCTTAGGCAATCTTTCGAAAGAATGAGGAAACATGGATTAAAAATGAATCCATTAAAGTGTGCTTTTTGTGTACATGCAGGAGATTTCCTTGATTTTGTGGTACATATAAAAGGGATTGAAATAAACCAAAACAAGACAAAGGCTATCTTAGAGACAAAGCCTCCTTCGACCAAGAAACAACTTCAGTCTCTGTTAGGAAAAATCAACTTCTTGAGAAGATTTATTTCGAATCTAAGTGGAAAAGCTCAAACTTTCTCACCACTACTTCGACTCAAGAAGGATGATCCATTCAAATGGAATGAAGAGCACCAAAAGGCTTTTGACGACATAAAGAGTTACTTGATAAAGCCTCCAGTTCTGATGCCTCCTAGCAGAAATAAAGCTATGGAGTTGTATATTGATGCGTCTGATAAGACCATAGGGAGCCTGTTGGCTCAAGAAGATGATAATGGCATAGAAAATGCAGTTTATTACCTTAGTAGAGTTTTAAATGATGCAGAAACTAGATATACTGCCATAGAAAAACTTTGTCTTTGTTTATATTTCTCTTGTACTAAACTTAAGCATTATATAAAGCCTGTTGATGTTTATGTCTATTCCCACTTTGATGTTATTAAGCATATGTTAACTAAACCTATGTTGCATAGTAGAATTGGAAAATGGGCATTAGCATTAACTGAATATTCACTTACTTATAAACCTTTAAGGGCTGTTAAAGGTCAAATTGTGGCTGATTTTATAGTTGATCATTCTTTGGTCAAAATGCCACAAGATTTTGTAGATATTCAGCCTTGGATTCTCTATTTTGATGGATCTAAACATAAACATGGAACTGTAATTGGGATCTTAATAATTTCTCCTACTAAAGTTCCAACTAAATTCAAGTATAAGATAAATGGACTTTGCTCTAATAATGAAGTAGAATATGAAGCCTTAATTACAAGTTTAGAAATACTAAAAGATTTGGGGGCAAAGAACATTAAAATAAGAGGTGATTCTTAACTAGTATTGAAACAACTAACACAAGAATATTAATGTGTTAAAGAACACTTGACAAAATACTTTGTTATAGCCAGTTCCTTACTAGATTGTTTCGATCATGTGGACATTGAGCATGTACCTCGATTAGAAAATCAAGAAGCAAATGACTTAGCCCAAATTGCTTCAGGTTATAAGATGTCAAAAGAAATGTAACAACCCAACCCTAATTAATAGCAATAGTGTTAATTAGAGTCTCCAATTAAAAGGTAAAAATATATTTTGGTATAAGAGAGCACAATTTGGATTTTTAGTAAGATGAAGGTCATAATTGGTAATTAGCTACTTGCTTAAATAAGTAATAAGAATGAGTTGAAACAAATCAATTTTCCCTTCTTCAGCAGCACCGAACCTTTCACTTTCCCCTCATTTCATATTCTCTCTAACATATTACCGCTTTCCCTCACTAGAGGATTTTGAGTAAAAATCCTAGAACACAAAAAGAAGCTTGTGCATGTCATAATCTAATGCTTCAGACGATGAAACTACTAACATATATTTTTCTCCATTCTTCATCCCTTTCCAATAACCCAACAATCATCTCAAGGAAAATTTCTCCTCTCTCAAACCTAGAATCACCGAACCACTACCACTACATAGGAATTTGAGAGAACTAGACAAAGTTGGAACCTTGTTGGTTTATTGTGAAGATTTTCTTCTTTAGTGTGGCTGCATGCGTGACCTTGGTGGTGGGTTAGGCTTCTGAATGTTGATGATTAAGGTAACGGTTTGGTGAGATTCCACTTTACTGATGGCTTGAAGCTTGTAGAGTTGATTGGTAATTTTGGAAGACTTGTATGAAATTTGTATTCTGGACAGACCTATACTTAAACGGTATTTACTCACTCCCTGTAAATCGGTTTGAGATTCCTCTTATTTTTGTGAATAGTTAACTTAAATACGGTCGTTGTGGCACCGGCCTCGTGCATTTTGGATGAGAAACGAAGCCTAGACGGATTTTTGAAGTTGGATATTCAATTCAGAAATTCTGCAGAATTTGAGTGGTTTGTATCAGTAATGAAATAGTAAGTTATCTCTCCCTGTAACTCGGATTTAAACGATTGTTGAATTTTCAGAATCTAGACGAAATTCCCTTCAGTTTAGTCACTCGTTTCATTGCAGTTGGTTTAGTATCAACCTCTGAAAACGCGTTTGAAATTGGGTCTGTGATGCTGTGGAAATTGCAGAATTCGTGTGGAATAGGTCTGCACTCAAATGGTAAACAATCCTTCCCTGTAACTCCGTTTTAGTCGATTCCTGAAGCTTTGGAAAGATAACGGAAATATCTTCGTTTGGGTGTCAATTTCGTAGGATTTGAAGTTGTATTGAGGCCTGGGGACGATTTTGAAGTGGAGGGTCTGATGTAAGAATTATGCAGAAAAATTCTGATACGGATTTAAGTTGTTCTCGCTACAAATTCGGCATTTTGGCGAGCTTCGGAGGTTTTACTGGTGCTGTTCAAGTGTCAATATCAGGTGGGTTCTTAGGATAGTGTAGATAGTTGCCCCTGAATTTACACTTTGCATGATAACATTAAGTTCAATTAGGATGAATTGTGTGTGAGAGGAGTTTGATCCCGAAACTTTTCTCCATTCTGAACTCATATTATTTTAGTTGGTGCATGTCTGGTAACTATAGGGATTGTAGGTGGTTTTTTTTTAAAATGGAATATAAAGAAAATTATAGAACAGGGTGCTGAATTGGTGCACTCGCCATGGCAAGAGTAATCTCGCCAGGGCGAGCGTAGCAGGACCAGAACCTATATATTTTAAGTATTTTTGACTTGTACCACTCGTTTTAGATCCCTATCATCACTGGTTTATGTTACATGCACAATACTATTATAATATGAGATTAGAATGTGCGTCACGCCCTAGGAAATGATAACATAGGAAAATGATGCATGTTAGTAAGCCCCAGGAAGGGATATTGTGGTAGAATCAACAACTATGTCAGGATTAGTTAGGAAAGTCAATCAATACGGTGGTTAATATCTATACCACAGATTGGGTTTCTGCAGAATCCAATCTCATGTTATGATATGATTTGTGAGCTGCATGCCGTGACCCAATGGGTCGACGGACAAGGCAGGCCTCCGAGACATGCTCACCTCGGAGAGTCCTTGCGGTTAAAATGAATAAGAGTTTCTAATCTGTGTTACACCTTTAAATTAAGTTTTTAATTATGTTATGAGAATTATGTATCCGAGATTGACTATCAGGATTAAGTACTATTAGTTCAGTTGCCCCGGTGTAGTCACCATTAGGAGGGTAGTAGGACTCACTGAGGCTTAGTAGTCTCATCCCACTCCATTCAATTTTTTTAGGTAGACAGGTTATCCGGAGCAAGGACCAGGATGGAACTGACGATTGGAGCCGAGCTTGGATCGTCGGATTAGAAGATTTTTATTTTCTTCCTTGATTTGTTTTATCTGTTTTAGTTTCATTAGATTCTTTCCGCTGTTGTACCTTGTAATTCAAGTAAATTATTCTGTAATTTTAATGTACTCAGATTCCAGTTATTTATATTCCGACTAAATATTCTAGACAATTTAGTTGGGGTATTTATAATTGGTATCAGAGCAGCTCGATCCAGTATCAGACCTAGCCATGAGTCATTAAAATTCATTCCAAGTTGTGCGGATCCTTTGGAGTCTGAACTGTTTACGCTGAAACCATCGCGTGCTGAGCCCATACAACTCAGTATTGTGTATGGTAGGCAGGGTATTATGGTTGAGAACCGAAGTGGACCAAGGAGGTCAAGTAGTAAGATCATAGTAGAGGTGAAATTAAGAAGAAGTCGTTGGTGAAAAACATTATAACCGGATGATGGAGATGTAGCAATTGGTGCCACAGGAGTAAGTAGTGTAACACCAGCAAGTGTGCAATGAATCCAGACGTAGCAAATGGATTGAAACCAGTAGTAGGAGGTAAGCCTGGAGATTTTAATGAAGAAGATGACGAGAATGTGAGAATTAAGAGCAGTCTGGTGGATGTGATAATCTTTTGAAGTAACAAGTCAGGACTAGAGTTACCGGAAGTAGAGTCGGGCACGGAGGGATGTTAGCGTATCATTATACTGAAGTGTGTAGTATATAAAAGTAACCAACTGACACAGTGTGTCAGGTAAACCTTTTCGAACCTAAGAGTAATCATACCTCTTGTGAACCTGATTACCAGAAGCATGTGAATCAAGTAAGACCTAACCGTCAGTAGACCAAGACTCTTCCTAAATAGTTAACCTTACATTTCAGCCGCGAAATTCGCCAGTGTTACTAGATCAATCAGCTACCTATACTAGAGAAACCAAACTAGAACATATGCATATACCAATATTTCTTTATGTCATCTTGTTGGACTACCCTCTAAAATATCAACATTATAATGTTCTCAGTTAAATCACTTCACCCTTTTTATTCGTAACTCGTATTCTTACCTTACCATTAGGAGTCGAGCTTTAGTTAATATGACAATTAGGATTCCATCTTAATAATGTTGGTCATCCAGATAAGTCAAATAGGTGTTGTCACCCAATTACCCATAATTAATGAATGATTATCGTGGGCCAGTTAGATACCTTGTAAGAAAGTCGAATTAGACCGCCTATAATTTTAGCACTCTCTCAAATTCCAGCCCATTGTATTACCACTCAGGATGTTGACACTAGACGACAAGAAGTATAGTCAACTTAATAATTTATACCAAGAATCGCACCAAACCATTAGGGACCAAACATTGACCAGATCAACAGCTAGGAATCACTTGTAACGCCATTAGCCGACTAAGTCAGCAGTTGAACATCATCATGGAGTAGTTTAGAAACCACTAACAATACCATATCACAAGAAGCATAAACTTACCTAACATCAAATCAGAATTCTTCCTTAGCATTACCTGTTATCCGGATAGGCTTATTAAGTATCGTTATTTAGAGATCCTTCAGCTAGTAATTAGTGTCAAAGCCAATTAGTGATCCATGCAGGGGAAGCCGAAATAGAACATTTACATTTTTAGCACTCCCTTACTTCCAGCCTATTGTGTTACCACTTAGGATATTACATATAGGTGCCCGATGCAGTAGTGACAGCCTAGCCTTTTGTTACCAATATTCATGCCAGAACATTAGCAGACATGCTTTGATTAAAGTAATAAATTAGAAGTCATTGTAATGCCCTCAGCCACCTAGACCAGTCTTTTAGGTAATAATGTTAATTATCCAGAAGAAAGTGACTAAGTTTGGTTCTAGCCTCAACCAGTCATCCGACAGTTTCATATATTCAAACCTTTCAGGTTAAGAGACCATTAGAGTCAGTTAAACCTCCCTGTGAGAGCTTGTCAACCAAACTTAAATGAGAGCCAAATTGTCCTAACCCAAGAGAATTGACAGGAGAACTAGAGTCGTGAAGTGTAAGTTTGAGCTCAGTAGAAGTCGAACCTTCGAATACCTATCCATCCACACGGTCTCTCACTCAGCCATATCGAACAAATCAAATAATGCTTAACTCGATATCCAAAAGTCTTGGGAAATCATGAACGAGTCTACTCTTTGACTTGTCTAATTATGCCCCATACGGATAATTTCTTCTCGAGCCATACTGTCTGTCAGTCATGTCCTACATACAGATTCAACTAAGATGCAACCCTTTCAACTCCTCGATATCAGTCAGTCAAACTGATGTTGTGGAACATTGCTCTTAAGTGACAATATCAAATGTCTTCAGTCTTTCAGTTACGTTGCAGTAACTATATCAAATCTGTGGAAGCCAAATACTCTTGAGAGGTCCCGAATATCCTCAGTTCAATTTCTCACTCATCTGAATGATTTGCAAATTAGCATCATTAAACCATCCTAACGCAAATGACTTAGTTCAGTGTCAATATCAGTAAATCAATTAAACTTCGTGCACTTGACCTTTGAAACCAGTGATCCAAACGAGTTAGTTATCCCTCCTTTACGGAGCCTTATCAGCTAAAGTCAGAGTAAGTTCGGATCCACCCAATTCATTGAAATTAAGATATAGTAATGAGATCAGTGTTAATGATTCGAACCTTTCAGTTTCATTTTCTGAAATCATGTTAGATCAGTGTGTTAACCTTAAGTATCTCTGCCAGATTGTTTCAGCTTTCCAGTTTGTCATGAGTAATCAGTTTAAATCAGCATAAGTCAAAATTACTCATTCAGGGTAATGAATCATTTTCTTTTAGGAACCATTCATGTCCCAAGTGATCTATTAGCAGACCCACTAATCATCCAGAGTCAAACAACCGAATTCAGTCTCGAGATTGAAGTCCACACTTTATGTGACTAACTAGCCAATTTATAATCCGACTACTGTAACCAAATTTCCACCACGTTAGCTTACCAAGCAAATTTTCAAACAAGCCTAACCCTTAACCTTAAGAGAAAATTCGAACCCAAGTCCATCTGCATGTTACATGTACAACTCGATCACTGTGTTGTGCTGGATGGATTGAAATGGTAGGTGGGAGTTTCCCGAGGAACTATAAATTTCTTTGCGGATGAGTCTAACTTGTTGGCAAAAGAATTTGTAGTATTTAGGCACTTTCCACTCGTTTTATAATTCGACCTATCCTTGAATATTTAAACAACACATGTGGTGCAGTGGTGCATGCGAGGTGTCAAGCACTGTAGTATTCGGAAATTAGAATAACCATAAGAAGATAGATTTTGGACTGATCAATACCAATACCAGGAGCATACCCTTTAGTTAATCGTGCAACGTCAACCAGGCCAAATACCGACCTTCTAAGTCAGTTGAATTTGGAGTTATACCAATAGGAATGGAAGAAGATTAACAGTAGTAGAAGAAGTTTAAGGGAGATAAGACGAGATGATATACGACCGTGCTCAGAGATTATAGATTAAAGCTGCAAGGGCACAACCCAGAGGAGGTTAGTAAGTAGTCGAATCAGAGTGCGCAGCTCGAGAACAGTTGTAAATGTGGTTAAATGATTAGTCTGTAGGCAGTAACTCCTTGAGAGAGGAAAGTTTTATTCCAAGGGTTTCGATGTGGATAACCGTAAGAGGATTAGTAATCCCGGAAAGCTCGAGACATTGTCGGAGTCGAGGTGAATTTTAGAAGTTGTATTTACCCTGTTTATGAACGAAGAAGTTTTGAATTTCGAGGACGAAATTCTTTTAAGGTGGGTAGATTGTAACAACCCAACCCTAATTAATAGCAATAGTGTTAATTAGAGTCTCCAATTAAAAGGTAAAAATATATTTTGGTATAAGAGAGCACAATTTGGATTTTTAGTAAGATGAAGGTCATAATTGGTAATTAGCTACTTGGTTAAATAAGTAATAAGAATGAGTTGAAACAAATCAATTTTGCCTTCTTCAGCAGCACCGAACCTTTCACTTTCCCCTCATTTCATATTCTCTCTAACATATTACCTCTTTCCCTCACTAGAGGATTTTGAGTAAAAATCCTAGAACACAAAAAGAAGCTTGTGCATGTCATAATCTAATGCTTCAGACGATGAAACTACTAACATATATTTTTCTACATTCTTCATCCCCTTTCCAATAACCCAACAATCATCTCAAGGAAAATTTCTCCTCTCTCAAACCTAGAATCACCGAACCACTACCACTACATAGGAGATTGAGAGAACTAGACAAGTTGGAACCTTGTTGGTTTATTGTGAAGATTTTCTTCTTTAGTGTGGCTGCATGTGTGACCTTGTTGGTGGGTTAGGCTTCTGAATGTTGATGATTAAGGTAACGGTTTGGTGAGATTCCACTTTACTGATGGCTTGAAGCTTGTAGAGTTGATTGGTAATTTTGGAAGACTTGTATGAAATTTGTATTCAGGACAGACCTATACTTAAACGGTATTTACTCACTCCCTGTAAATCGGTTTGAGATTCCTCTTATTTCTGTGAATAGTTAACTTAAATATGGTCGTTGTGGCACCGGCCTCGTGCATTTTGGATGAGAAACGAAGCCTAGACGAATTTTTGAAGTTGGATATTCAATTCAGAAATTCTGCAGAATTTGAGTGGTTTGTATCTGTAATGAAATAGTAAGTTATCTCTCCCTGTAACTCGGATTTAAACGATTGTTGAATTTTCAGAATCTAGACGAAATTCCCTTCAGTTTAGTCACTCGTTTCGTTGCATTTGGTTTAGTATCAACCTCTGAAAACGCGTTTGAAATTGGGTCTGTGATGTTGTGGAAATTGCAGAATTCGTGTGGAATAGGTCTGCACTCAAATGGTAAACAATCCTTCTCTGTAACTCCGTTTTAGTCGATTCCTGAAGCTTTGGAAAGATAACGGAAATATCTTCGTTTGGGTGTCAATTTCGTAGGATTTGAAGTTGTATTGAGGCCTGGGGACGATTTTGAAGTGGAGGGTCTGATGTAAGAATTATGCAGAAAAATTCAGATACGGATTTAAATTGTTCTCGCTACAAATTCGGCATTTTGGCGAGCTTCGGAGGGTTTACTGGTGCTGTTCAAGTGTCAATATCTGGTGGGTTCTTAGGATAGTGTAGATAGTTGTCCCTGAATTTACACTTTGCATGATAACATTAAGTTCAATTAGGATGAATTGTGTGTGAGAGGAGTTTGATCCCGAAACTTTTCTCCATTCTGAACTCATATTATTTTAGTTGGTGCATGTCTGGTAACTATAGGGATTGTAGGTGGTTTTTTTTTAAAATGGAATATAAAGAAAATTATAGAACAGGGTGCTGAATTGGTGCACTCGCCATGGCAAGAGTAATCTCGCCAGGGCGAGCGTAGCAGGACCAGAACCTATATATTTTAAGTATTTTTGACTTGTACCACTCGTTTTAGATCCCTATCATCACTGGTTTATGTTACATGCACAATACTATTATAATATGAGATTAGAATGTGCGTCACGCCCTAGGAAATGATAACATACACTAGTACAAAAATGACATTTGGTTATTGGATTTCACTTCGGGTATTGGTATATCCGTAGTGAAATACAATTGAGCAAAGATTCCACTACAGTTGAGGGAATTACATGAAGTGAAAAATTCTTGGATAATTCATTTATAAAGATTCTACTACGGTTGTTAAGTATAACAGTAGTGGAAAATAAACACGGTGGCAGTATGGTAAATTTTGGGAAATTTTGTTTTAAAGATTCCACTACTGTTTTTGTTTCACCCGTAGTGAAATCCTTATTTTAGTAATTAACTTGTCTTCCATAATTCATTTGTATACACGCTTCATAGAAACAGAACCCATCTTTCTTCCAAATCCTTACTGAAACCCTAAAATCCTCTCATACCCATCTTTCTTCCAAATCCTTATACGATCGTTCTTGTTACTGAAACCCCAAAATCCAGAAATCCAAATCCCCTATCTCACAGAAATCGCGCAGAACAGAACCAGTAAAAACCCTAAAACGAAACGCGTAGAAAGGGAGTTTGCGAGAGGGAGGACGACGACGGCGGTGCTGAGAGAAGAGGACGACGGTCACGACGGCGCTGAGCAATTCCAGGTTCGATTTAGGGTTTGATTTTGGATTTTCTCTCTACTTAAACAATTGCTTTGGATTTTTTCATTGGTTCGATTTTCTGGATTCTGAATTCTGGTTTAGATTTGATTTTTTTCTTTTTTTTTTTTGTTGGTTGGTTCTAAGTGTAGTAAGCTTTGAATCATTGTTGGTGTAGTAATTGGAAATTATGAATAGCTTTGAATCATTTTTTTTTTTGTTGGTTGGTTCTAAGTGTAGTAATTATGAATAGTTGTAGCAGAACTTTAGTATCTATCTATCCATCTTGAGCAAACATGGTATCTGTATTCAATTCAAAAAGCCTTGAGAAAAAAACATTTTCAGTCCCCACAAACCCCTCGTATGAAATTAGAAACATGAGAACATGTACCTATCTTTCCAATAAGGTACCAAATAATTTTCCTTTTTCAAGGCTCAAAAAATAAGGTACCAAATATTTTTCCTTTTTCAAGGCTCATACAAAATTTACCTTAATATTAGCTCATCAGAGAGCCACCACTAACTAGAGCCAAATCTATAATCAGCACAATTTCAAAATTAATCATTTAAAGTTGAAACAGTTTCCACTTCGTAATGAACATACTTAAAATTTTCAGTAAATCAAATTAAACTAACTACTGAGTAATTGGAAAAACATGCATGCATAACATGTATTGTTGCAGAAGCATGCAGCCTGCAGCCTGCATTAATGCCGTAGATGACTGTCATCTTCAGCTTTTCATACTTATATTTATGCATGAATATGAAGCTGATCTAAAGATTAGACATACATAATACTACATCACTTCTATACATTAATTAATCACTTTAAGTATAATATATAATGGTTAACTAAATTACTCTATAATTTGAACTGTATTAAGTATATAGCTGCATATATATAGTTGAATAAGAATGTTTTTAATTATAACTCAGTGACTGATTTACTTTTTAAAGCCTTGCTTTTTGGCTCTAGACAGATCCTGGTCGGTTGGTTGTATAAGCCTTGACCAAGGCCTTAGAGAAAACTAAAAAGTGTTCCTATACTGTTACTAAGAATTGGTGTTATTGCCTTGTTATTGTGCTTCATACGAGACATTGAAATTTTAAGGAAAAAAAAAGAATCAGTAGCTTATTTTAATTAAAGGGAGGGAATAGACTTATTGTTATAAAAGTCTATAGCCTTATTGGGTAGTTATATGGCTATGGTAAAAGTCTTATGATAATAACAGATGAACTTATGTTTCTATTTCTTTGTCTCTAATGTGCTCACTATTGTCTCTAAATTTTTTTTTTCTCCATTTTTGTGTTGATGACAGCGTGGTTCGTTGAGAGTAGTAGCAGGGCCGTTGAAGTTTTCTATTTGAAGTTCAATCGTAGTTTAGAAGCTTCAATCACAATTTCTACAGGTACTGATTCTATTTCAAAATAGTAATTTGTACCGATGTTGCTTCTTTTATGTTAAACTTCTTTCAATTTGATATACACTTTTGAAATTATGTTAGAATTAACTTGGTTCATCGTAAGTCCTAACTAAAAACTTAAAAAGAGAAGTGTTTCACAATACCTAGTCATTTGCTATGAAAATTATAGGGCGAGTGGAGTGTTTCGCAATATCGTAGCTACCTACTCATTCTTTAACTTTGTATGCATTAATTTCGAAACATAGGTATGGACCGTAGTTGGATGAAAGCTAGTCGATTAAGTGCTGAGTACAGAGATGGAGTGATGGAATTTCTAGAGTTTGCTGAAAAAAATATTCCTCCTCCTAAAAGTAATACCGAAAAAGAAATTCCTCCACTTTTTCTATGTCCTTGTATCTTTTGTGCAAATAAAGAACCAAAACTTAATAAGAAAGAAATCAAGAATCATCTAATTTGTGAGGGGATTTGTCAAAACTATACACGATGGATATGGCATGGTGAAGTAGTAGCAACGCCAAGTGTGTCCCACAAAGAAAATGTTAGTGTGGATATGGATGATCGACTGGAAGACATGATGCGTGATATCGGAGAAGATTCGTTTAAGAGGGCGCATGTGTATGACACTTTATGCAGTGACAAGGATAAACCATTGTATCCGGGATGCACTAGTTTTACCCGTTTGTCAGCGGTGTTAAAATTGTTTAATCTGAAAGCAAAAAATGGGTGGACTGACAAAAGTTTCACCGAATTGCTTGAATTGTTGATACAAATGCTTCCAGAAGGTAACGTAATGCCAAATCGTTACTATGAGGCGAAGAAAGTATTGTGTCCGATGGGTTTGGAGTATGAAAAGATACATGCATGCCCTAATGATTGCATATTATACAGAAAAGAGTTTGTAAACCATAATCAATGTCCGAAGTGCAAGGTGTCACGCTACAAAAAGAAAGATGGTGATTCTAGTGATGATGAGGTGACCAAAAAGGGTCCTCCCGCGAAAGTGGTATGGTACCTACCAATAATTTCAAGGTTCAAGAGATTGTTTGCTAATGCAAATGACGCAAAGAATCTTAGATGGCATGCAGACGAGAGAAAATGTGATGGCCAAGTTCGCCATGTAGCCGATTCCTTGCAATGGAAGAAGATCGACTCTTTGTTTCCAAATTTTGGCAAAGAGTCGAGAAACCTTAGACTTGGACTTGCTACCGATGGAATGAATCCGTTTGGTAATCAAAGTACTAACCATAGTTCATGGCCTGTTCTCCTGGTGATTTACAACCTATCTCCTTGGTTGTGCATGAAGCGTAAATATATTATGTTATCGATGATGATTTCGGGCCCAAAACAACCAAGAAATGACATAGATGTTTATCTAAGTCCATTGATTGATGATTTGAGAATGTTGTGGGAGGAAGGAGTGGATGTTCTTGATGCGTATTCTGGTGAACAATTCAATATGCGTGCCATGTTGTTTTGCACCATCAACGACTTTCCGGCTTATGGCAATTTGTCTGGGTATACGGTTAAAGGGCATAGTGCGTGTCCCATATGTGAAAAAGAAACATCTTTCCAGCAATTGAAAAATGGAAAGAAGACTGTTTATCTTCGCCATCGGAAATTTCTAGAGCGTTATCATCCATATCGTAGATTGCGGAAAGCTTTTAACGGAGACCAAGAGAATGATGTTGCTCCAACGCCCTTAACTGGAAAGGAAGTTTATGAACGACAACGAGCCATTAATGTAGTCTTTGGAAAGTCCCAAAAGCCAAAAGAGAAAGTGCCAAAAGCCAAAAGAAAAAATGTCGAAAGCCAAAAGAAAAAGTGTCAAAAGCAACCCGTTGTGAAAAATATATGGAAAAAGAAGTCAGTGTTCTTTGATCTTCCATATTGGTCTAGTCTTGATGTAAGACATTGTATTGATGTAATGCACGTGGAGAAAAATGTTTGTGATAGTGTCATTGGAACACTTCTCAACATTAAAGGCAAGACAAAAGATGGTGCACATGCTCGTCTTGATATGGATTTGATGGGTATACGACAAGAGTTATTACCACAAAAAATCAATGACAAGACATATTTGCCTCCCGCATGTCACACTTTGTCCAAAGATGAGAAAACACGTTTTTGTGAGTGTTTACAAAAAATCAAAGTGCCGCATGGTTACTCGTCAAATGTCAAGAGGCTTGTATCAATGCAAGATCTCAAATTAATCGGCTTAAAATCTCATGATTGTCATGTCTTGATGCAACAACTACTACCCGTGGCTATTCGTGGGATATTGCCTGACAATGTTCGAAAAACTATAACTAGGTTGTGCTTATTCTTCAATGCAATATGTTGTAAAGCCATTGATCCATTGAAGTTAGACGAGTTGGAAAACGAGGCCGCAGTTATCTTGTGTCAATTGGAGATGTATTTTCCTCCTTCATTTTTTGACATTATGGTTCACTTGATTGTTCATCTAGTAAGGGAGATTAGATTGTGTGGTCCAATTTATTTACGGTGGATGTACCCAATAGAGCGATACATGAAAATCCTAAAAGGGTATACGAAAAACCCACATCGTCCGGAAGCTTCGATTGTTGAGAGGTACATTGCAGAAGAAGCTATTGAGTTTTGTTCAAACTATTTGTCAGAAGTGGATACTATAGGGGTTCCCAAGTCTCGTCATGATGGAAGATGTGACGGTGTGGGCACACAAGGTTTAAATGTCAAGAGCATGCATATTGAAGTAGTTGTTCCAGCGCATTTGTATATATTGAATAACACTGATGAAGTTCAAACTTACTTATCTGCTCACAAAAGCATCATAAAGAAAAAGTACCCCAAAATGAATGAAAGAGGGTTGTTAAAAGAGCATAATAAGAGTTTCTCTGGGTGGTTTAAAGAAAGGATTGCTAATGATGATAGTGCTTCTAATACAATAAAGTGGTTGTCCTATGAGCCTAAATGTAACATAATAACTTGGCAAAGTTATGATATTAATAAAACTTCCTTTTATACAAAATCAAAGGATGACCGTAGTACTATGCAAAATAGTGGGGTTATGATTCTGGCCGAGTCCATGCACTTCTCTAGTTCCAAAGATAAGAACCCGGTTATGGCATCTACTCCGTATTATGGGGTGATTGAAGAGATATGGGAGGTTGATTACGTTGAGTTTAAAGTGCCGTTATTTAAATGCAAATGGGTTGATATCAACAGTGGTGTAAAAATCGATGAATTAGGATTTACACTTGTTGATCTTTGCAAGTTAGCTTATACGGATGAACCTTTCATCATGGCATCCCAAGCAAAACAAGTGTTTTATGTCAAAGATCCTTCTACTGATCGGTGGTCTGTCGTTCTACAAGGAAAGAATGCGCATGGTAATGATGAAAATCAAGATCTTGATATTTCCGAAATTCCTCCTTTCTCAACAAATGTGCCTACCTTCATTGAAGAAGATGAAGACGATGATGTGCATTCAGCTATTCGTCTAGATCATGAAGAAGGAATATGGGATTAGACATTACTTTTGCTATTTGCATTTTTTGTTTTGTTAAACTCATTGTATTATGGGATTAGACATTACTTTTGCTATTTGCATTTTTTTGTTTTGTTAAACTCATTGTATTAAAGTACTACTTATTTTGGTTGTTATTGTTATTAAACAAGTTGTTGTTATTGTTATTGTAATTGTTATTGAAGTACTAGTTTTGTTATTGTTATTGAAGTATTAGTATTGTTATTGTTAAAATATTTTGTGCTTAATTTGAAAATCAAGCACTTTAATACAAGTGTTCTGTTATTGCTAATATTTTGAGAATGCTTAATATTTTGTGTTAATTCTTGAAATATGTTTGTTATTTCTATTAACAAGTGTTTTGTTATTTGGTGTACACAGATACATGGCTGATTCAACCGACGTCTCCTCTTCATCTAATAGAAAAAGAGTTAGAGGTCCCACTATGTTGAAAGAAATTCAGAAAGTTCATAGAACGGGTGTGAAGATGCGGGTCGAGTTTGATCCAGAAACTATGGATTGTATTGGTGACAATGCTTGCATTTTTCATAGTTATGTAGCACTTGTTGCTCGAGAAAGATGTAGTATTTTGAAAGATGAGTGGAATGACATATCCGACGAAGTAAAAAAAGATATTTGGAAAGATATTGAGGTATTTTAAATTCAACATTTTGTTATATTTTATTATCATATACTAACAAATATGTCTTGTGCTAACATCAATTTTTTTTATGTAAATATTATAGGATCATTTTGATATACCAAAGTATGATGATAAAGAAAAGAATAATTTGAAGAAAGTATGGATTAACTATGCGGGGGAGCGATGGAGAGATTTTAAGGCACGATTGACTGGAAATTATATCACAAGGCCCAAACCAGGTGCGGATCCTCCATACGTCAAGTATGACTACATCAAAAAAGATATATGGGAAGCGTTTGTGAAGTCTCGACAAACCCCTGAATTTCAGGTTAGTTATGTCTGTTTGCGTTATGGTGCTGCTGTTTGCTGTTGGTTCTGTCTGTTTTTTTCCTGGTTTTTGTTTGTTTTGCTGCCTGGGTAAGTGTAGTGGGTGGGCGGGTCTGTTTCTGCTGTATTGACTCGCGTTTTGGCTTGTTTTGGGGGCTGTTTTTAGTGCTTTGCTGCTTGCTTTTGTGTGCTGGCTGCATTGTTTTTAGTGATTTGCTTTGCAGTTTTTAGTTCTTAAATTAATTACATTCTGTAAGGTTTCATTTAACTTGACTATTATATTAGGCAAAGAGTCAAAGGGGCAAGGATAATATGGCAAAAAATGTTTACCTACATGGATTATCTCGTGGAGGGTATAGGAAGCTTGAGGAAACAATGATGAATGAAAAGAGATTATTGAAATCAAAAGATGATTCTACATTAACTGATGATGATACTCCTCCATCTCCACCGGATCGCCATGAGAAATGGACGAGAGCACGAACAAAGAAAGGGGGAGGATACGCATCAGAGGCTGTTAAAAAAGTTGCTGAGAAAATTGTAAGTAAAATTTCGAAAATACATGTGATTGATATAAAATGTTATCGATATAAATTATTGAAAATAATTGCATGTTGTAGGATTATCTTGTTGAAGAAACAAAAAAGGGTTCCTTTTTACCAGATGGACGTAATGATATCCTAACAGAAGCCATTGGAACATCTGAGCATGGCGGTCGTGTTCGTGGAGTTGGAAAAAAACATAATATTAGCACTTACTTTGGAAGATCGAAAGTTTTACGTCAAAGAGAAAACATAGATGTCAAAGAGCAACTAGAAGAATTTAAAGCCGATTTGGAAGCAAAATTTGATAAAAAGTTGGCGGAAGAGCATAGAAAGTTGGCGGAAGAGCGTAAGATGATGCACGATTCATTGATGGAGACACTTAAGTCTATGGGTTTATCCCAAAACTCAGAAACAAATAATAAAGTCATTGAACCAGAAGCGCAAAATGATAAACTTGTTGTCACCGGAAGCGCAAAAGGAAGTTGTTCTGCTGCACCGGTACCGGAAGGGGAAAATGATAATGACGCTGTTGAGAAATTGTTAATGATGTTTTTGAAAAATGGTGAAGATCACCTCCAACTACCATTAAGTTATTGTTCGGGGCTCGATAATTTTTGGATGTCTACAAGTTGTATGAGAGAGTTGTTGGTGGGTTGTAATTGGCTTGACATGTCTGTTCTACAAGTTTGGTGCGAGTAAGTATATTTTCTTATTCACTACTATCGATATCTATTAATATGTTATCTCTCATAATTATTTCAAAATTATATTCAGGTATATTCATCATTTATGTATTGAAAACAACATATCAGAAGTATATGGTTGTTTGGACCCTGTTGTGTGCAATATTGCTGTTACTGGGAAAACTAATAATCAGAAAGTATCTCAAGCTAGATGTAAACAATACATCCAAAATAAGTTACAAAATGAGAAGAAAGAGTTTCTATTAATACCATTTAATCATGGGTAAGTTTTTATGAATTTGTGTTCTTTATTTATTTTTTACAACACATAGTTATTAATAATATAATTATTCCTCCACGCACGCGTACAGAGGACATTGGCAGTTGATAATACTTTGTCTAAATACAAATATTGTGGTCGTCCTTTGTTCACTACATCGTGATCTTATTCCAACAATGAAGAATATTGTTCAAAGGTGAGTTTATATTTTATCGGCTTATATTATATATTGTATACTATATGAACATAAATTGTTAAAAAAGGAAGTTTATATTTTTAATGCTTTTATGTGGCTTTTTATCCTTATGAATTAGTGCTTTTACGGTTTATCAAATGGCGAATGGCAATAGAAAGAATAACACTCAATGGCTTTTTCCCAAAGTAAGTGTGGTATAAAATATAAATTCTAACTTTTTATTTACTTTTTTGATAATTAAGTATTCACTATAATTATGTCATTCATTTGTAGACGAGGAAACAACCTAACTCCAATGATTGTGGATACTATGTAATGAAAAATTTGTTGGACATTGTCTCTGCTAAGATAACCGGGTCTTGGATGGAGGTAATATAAATTTATTTAACTTGTATTATTATATGTTTGTTTTATTGTACTGTGTTTATGTTTCTAGTTGTGTTTGTATCTCCCTTTTGCTTGTGTATGGTTTACTAGTTTATTATATATGTAAATCTTGTTATAAAAAAAAAAACTAAGTCTATTATTACATCTTATTGTTTAAATTAATGTATCTTGTTATTTACTTATTGTAGGTATTTAATGACCCAAAAGAGTTATCAAACGATGAGTTGTATGAATTGCGAAGACTTTGGGCAACATTATTTTTGAAGTTATATAAGGGTTAAGATTTAACTGGTGAGTTATGATAATTTATATTTTTCATTAGTTGCTCAATTTATTTAATTTGATTTTGGACTGTTTTGAACTTGGTTGCCGATACTTTTGTGTCTTCTTGGTTATGATGGTTTTATGAAGGTCGAGGTTTTCGGTGATTTTGCATTGCTGCTTCAACACTTAATTAGGAGCTTTTGTATTGGCCGGACCGAAGATTCGAGACGGAGGGAGTATTACTTTCATTTGTTGGTTGGACCGAATATGACAACTTTTGGATAACTTATGACAAAACTTTTGATAATTAAGTACTTGTTTGTTATTGTCTAATAGCCTCTATGTTGTAGTAATTGGAATGACATTGTTGCGTACCTTAAAATATACTATTGTTACGTTCTTTGTTGAATATTTTTTTGGTAATGCAATTGGTATGACATTGTTTACGTACGTACCTTAAAATATTTCCATGTACAATTTTCTTTGTTTTTGACTGTATGTTATTGTCCTTATGTTGGGACTGGTTGAAATTAATTAGGTACCAAAATGGCCTATTTTGTGATGCTGGAAAATATTACAGGTACCAGAATATTCCAAAAAAAAAAAAAGAAGCAAGCATACCACTTCGGTTTTAAGACGAATCCGTCGTGGAATGTCCACTTTCCACTTCGGTTCTAATAGGAAACCGACGCGGAAACCTAAGTTTTTTTTATTTTAAAAATATTGTTAATTACATTTCACGTCGGATTTAGACACGCAACCGAAGTGGAATCCCTACTTTCCACTACGGATGGGACCCGACGTGGAATCCCCCCACTTACAACGTCAAGTGGCTTAACGACGGATCTGGACCCGACGTGGAATGTGGTTTCCACCCGTAGTGGAATCTCCATTCTGTACTAGTGATAGGAAAATGATGCATGTTAGTAAGCCCCAGGAAGAAATATTGTGGTAGAATCAACAACTATGTCAGGATTAGTTAGGAAAGTCAATCAATACGGTGGTTAATATCTATACCACAGATTGGGTTTCTGCAGAATCCAATCTCATGTTATGATATGATTTGTGAGCTGCATGCTGTGACCCAATGGGTCGACGGACAAGGCAGGCCTCCGAGACATGCTCACCTCGGAGAGTCCTTGCGGTTAAAATGAATAAGAGTTTCTAATCTGTGTTACACCTTTAAATTAAGTTATTAATTATGTTATGAGAATTATGTATCCGAGATTGACTATCAGGATTAAGTACTATTAGTTCAGTTGCCCCGGTGTAGTCACCATTAGGAGGGTAGTAGGACTCACTGAGGCTTAGTAGTCTCATCCCACTCCATTCAATTTTTTTAGGTAGACAGGTTATCCGGAGCAAGGACCAGGATGGAACTGACGATTGGAGCCGAGCTTGGATCGTCGGATTAGAAGATTTTTATTTTCTTCCTTGATTTGTTTTATCTGTTTTAGTTTCATTAGATTTTTTCCGCTGTTGTACCTTGTAATTCAAGTAAATTATTCTGTAATTTTAATGTACTCAGATTCCAGTTATTTATATTCCGACTAAATATTCTAGACAATTTAGTTGGGGTATTTATAAGAAAAGTTGACACAATTGATCGAAATCAAAGAAAAAATGGTTTTACAAGAGCCAATTTCTAAACAATTGTCAATGCCAAAACTTGTGGGGGCAGATAGTATACCACAAGATGAGGTGGAAAATTTCCATGATAATTTTGAAATTTTTGCCATTGACAATCTTTCAGACGATGATTGGAGAAAGCCTATAGTAGAATATCTTAGGAATCCAATAGGGAATGTGGATCGAAAGATAAAATATAGGGCTTTAAGTTATGTAATTTTTGAAAATGATCTTTTCAAAAAGACTTCTGAAGGGATTTTGTTAAAATGCCTTAATGAATCGGAAGCTTACATAGCAATTTCTGATGTTCATAGTGGTACTTGTGGTTCTCATCAGGCAGGACATAAAATGAAATGGTTGTTATTTCGACAAGGCTTATATTGGCCTTCTATGTTAAAAGATTGCATAGAATATGCCAAGGGCTGCCAAGAATGCCAAAGACATTCAGGAATACAGCATGTACCTGCTAGTGAACTACACTCCATAATAAAGCCATGGCCTTTTAGGGGTTGGGCTTTAGATTTGATTGGTGAAATTAAACCTGCTTCATCAAAAAATCAGCGTTACATTTTAGTTGGAATAGATTATTTCACAAAATGGATCGAAGCGATTCCATTACCAAATGTTGATCAAGAAGCAGTGATTAATTTTATCCAAAATCACATAATATATAGGTTTGGAATTCCTGAAACAATTACTACAGATCAAGGTTCAGTTTTTACTGGACGAAAGATGCAGGAATTTGCCCAAGAAATTGGCTTTAGGTTACTAACTTCAACACCATATTATGCACAAGCAAATAGTCAAGTTGAAGCAGCCAATAAAATTATTATTAATTTGATAAAGAAACACATAGCCCAAAAACCAAGAAATTGGCATAAAACGTTAGATCAAGTTTTTTGGGCTTGTAGAAATACTCCTAAAGAATCAACTAATACTACTCCATTTCGACTAACTTATGGTCATGATGCTGTATTGCCAGTCGAAATACATTTGCAGTCAGCAAGGATACAAAGGCAAATGGAAATACCTTTAGACCACTATTGGCAAATGATGTCGGATGAATTAGTTGATTTAGATGAAGAAAGACTTAGTGCTTTAGAAGTATTGACAAAACAGAAAGAAAGAATCTCTAAAGCTTACAATAAGAAAGTCAAGTCTAAGTCCTTTAACATTGGAGAATTAGTTTGGAAAGTCATTTTGCCTATGGATAAAAAAGATAGAATTTTAGGCAAGTGGTCTCCAAATTAGGAAGGACCATTTAGAATTGTTCAGGTGTATTCAAATGGTGCTTATGAAATTGAGGAGTTAACTCCTGAAAAACGTTCTTTGGGTATAAATGGAAAGTACTTGAAAAAGTATAAACCTGTTTTGCTCGAAGTAAAAATAAGTGCAGAATAATACTTAAACATAGAAGCAAAAATGGCAATTGAAATTAAAATGTTGCCACAAAACGGGACTTTGTTCGAAATTACAACCAAAAAGTCCAAAACAGGACTAACCATCAAGTTTGTTCGAAGAAGACAAATAAATAAATAAAAACTACAAGTCCTTAGTGCATTCTGCATAAATTTTCTTCAAGGTAGCAAGCTCTCTCTCCACCACCAGGTTCGAGCTCTCCAGAGTTTTGATTTCTTCAGCAACCACTTCTGCTGCGCTAAAGGCTTCTATCCCTTCCCTGCCTTTGGCGTCAATCATCTCTTGGGTCGAAGCTTTCATTTCTTCTTGGATTCGAGCTTTCTGGGCTTCTTCTTCATAGATCTTGCGCCTATACCCTTCAATTTGGTCCTTCAGGAATCCAATCTGTTGCTTGTAGAGAGCAATATTCTTGTCACAGTTTTCAAGTCCTAGATTTCCTTCGACTGCTTGGGTGGATAGCTTATCTGCCTCAGCTTGTGCCTTTTGTGCCTTCTCAGAGAACATGGCTTGAGCTTGCTGTTGAGTGGCTAGCCTTGTACCATTGTCGATTCTTTTCTGCACGGCTTTGGCATACTGATCCACAATCGAACCCAATTTAATGACCTTTCCTAAAGTGACTTCATTAGTGAGGGGATTGTGCAATTTCTTTAGAAAGGCAAAGTGGCTATAGGCGCTGGCAGGGTTTTCTTCGAGTTGTTTAAGAACATCTCTCTGAGCAAAGTCAGTGGTTAACTTTAAAAGCAGCGAATCATGGTGTAAGACCCGTAGAATTTCAATAGCATGAATTAGAATTGAGATATATTAAATGATATTCTGCTATTTGTTTTTATCGGTTTTCTGTTTGATTGTCTGTTTCGATAGCATTTTTGTTGAGATTGTGCCTGCGCGTTAGTTTAATATTTGAAAAATTGGCACGATGATTTTATGAGGTTTAAATGAGTTTAGAAACATTTTTGTCTCGTTGAAATGTTGAAAATATTTTTCTAGTGTTTTTGAGAAAACGGGCAAAATATACCCGCTGTTTGAAAATTTTACGGTTTCCGAATTCCGTCAAAATTTAATTGGAGACTTTATATATCGACTGTGATGAGAATTTGATCTCATTATATTTTTCCTAGGTAAGGAGCGAAAATTTATTCGGAATAAAATTTATTCGAAATTTTGTGAATTATTTTAATTAAGTGGTTTACGGTAGAATTTTCTGTTGCCGTAAAGAACATTGATTTTGGAAAGAAAATTGTAGAGAAACAAAAGCCCCAAATTTTTATGAATTATGAATCTAGGGTTTGAAGAAATTTTGCTAAAGTGTGGAATTAAATCAAATTGGGTTGGTTTATGTGAAATTAGTAATTGAATAAGCATTTCAACTATGTATGATTTTTGAAAACAATGGTTTTGGTGTATTTTAAATTCTGGCCGAAAACTTAAAGGGAATTTAGATCATTTTAAAATTGTTTTTGTGTCCTGGAAACTTAATTATTTGATCCGTCTTTTCGAGACAAAGATTTTGGCGTATGGCTCGTCTCGATCAGATAAAGATTGAATGAGTTATGGCCATTTTAGTTTGAAACGGTTTTGTCGAGGATTTATATTTTTTAAGAGTTTAATGTTTGTGAACTATTCAGAAAACTTTTTAGTTACATACACGCGAAAAGTATTTTGTTATAAGTCGAACGAGAAAAGTTTTAGTTCGGACTTGATAAGTTTTAAAAGATTTTGGAACTTATGGTTTGAGGCTTAAGTTTTTTGAAAAGAGATTTGCTTTTGGAAAAACTTTAAAATAGTTTGAATTTATTTGGCGACGTTTTTGGATAAATCTATTTGTTATAGTGTTTTTACGAGAAAAGCTATTTATTAAAGTGTTGTATTTTCGAGAGTTGTTTTGAAAAAGGATTTGGCTTTTTAAGTGTTTTAAAATCGCCGAGGTTTATTTAAAAGATGTTTCGTGATGAGAAACTATCTTTTCAATGTGTTAATGTTTTCAAGACTTGTTTTCAATATGATTTGAGCCTAGTTAGTTGTGAGGGAACAACCATAGGTCTTGAATCCATTAGTAGCCGAGCTAGGACTTATTTGAGTAACCAATTAGAATGTGGTATTAACTTAGATAAGTTGTATGTTTTAAAAGGTTAAGAGGATTAGCCGAAATGGAGACTTCCTCGAGAGAGACGGATATTGCTTGCGTAGCGTAAGTTGATGTGTTGGAAGCTAGCCGAGGTAAGGGCACTTTCTAACGATTCCATATACCTCAAAATATCGAGTACTTTTTATGCATGTGTAATTGTTTGCTTGAAATATGTGTATTTGCTTGATATGATGCAATGTGAATTATGAGCATGTTTGTGTTGTGATGTATTCTCATGACGAGAACTTGTTTGAGAACATGCTATAATCTACACATGTTTGAGTGGTTGTTGTGAATTTCATATGATTGAATAATATGAAATGTTGATGCATGTACTTGATTGAAAATCTGGTTGTACATGATTTTTATTTGTCTTACATATGATTTTGCGAAATATATGTGTTGACATGTGGTGGTGATTACATATGTGTATGTATGTTGTTGTGATTGAATACATATGATTGGGAATATATGTATGTTGTTGTGATTGAATACATATGATTGAGAATCTATGTATGTTGTCGTGGTTGTGATTACATATGCTTGTATGATATGTAATTAGTTGCATGAGCATATATGAACGTGTATGTCAGATGGGACTGCACGGGGTATGTTAGATGGGACTGCCCGGGGTCTGTCAGATGGAGATTACCCTATATATGTTGAAATAGAATATATTATGCTCATGCATTTCATAGTCGTGTAAGTCAGATGGGACTGCACGGGGTGTGTCAGATGGGACCACCTAATCCTGCGGGATTTTATTGAGTTGGTGTTTGTCAGATGAAGACTTCACCTGCCCTGCGGGGTTTAGTAGGGGATGGACCTACGACTCTCTGCGGAGAGGTTAAATTCCGGAATTCATGCATGTGGCAGCCAGTGATTGGTGTCACGCTCATGTAGAGTCTGCATTGATAGGCTGATTGTGCATTTGAATATTGTTGTGTGTGATTAATAGACTATCCGTGCACTTAAATTCCATGATGTGTGATTCATATGATAAATGAGTATATGCTGCCATGTATTGTATATCTTGTGCTGCGTATTTTTGGTTATATGTTATTTTTAGATCGTGACCCTCTACGAGCATTTTTAGGGATTTATTTGTACCGCGTGGAGAAGCGGCGAGGCTTGAAGTTGTTTGTGGGTCTTCGTCACCCAGTCATCTTCAGTTAGAGTTTAAAGATCAGCTTAGGGGTAGTAGTTTAAGAGTCTCGTTTACTCTTATTTATTTGTCCGCTGCAATTGTGTTGTAAAATTGTATTATGATATTTTATTTGGAATAAATGGTGCCACTATGTTTGTTTAGACATAGCGTTTGGTTTATATTCTAAAACTTTTATTCGAGAAAACATTTTATGAAAAAGTGCAGCATTCCGATCGTTATTTGAAAATGGTTTACTCTGATTTAATTTAAGGACGATCGTGAATGTTTTATTTCAAAGTCTTTGTTTGTTTTTTTTAAAAAAATGTGCCTACTTTTGGGCTTTGAAAATCGGGGTGTTACATTGTGGTATCAGAGCTTGGCGGTAGATTCTCGCCAAAGGGTTCTGTGTCGGGTGTCCTAAGCTGATCAAGAGTCGAGTTTAGTAGGAGTAAGTGCTTGAGTCCTTATGTGTTATGTGGTGGTTTTCTTGAGTCTAGCATGGTAGATGCTTAGGTAATTGATTGTTTCTTAATTGGAAACAATGTTCCCTATAGTATTTCAGTAAGTAGAGTGATGCTTCGTTGAGTAGAATAGTTGAAACCCCCGAGCATTGGTCGAATTTAGTCGACAAGTGTCTCTGAATTCCTTAGATGGAGTGGTCTGAGGAGGATGGACTTGAGGTGAACCAGAACTACGAAGGATTCTTGGAAGTAAATTAATGGAAGTAGTATTGATCGTTGTCACTTGAAGGTGCTGAGTATGGACGAGTGAGCGTCGTACTGATAAGGGATTGCAAGTAAGGATCGAATTGGGATGATCAATTGAAGATGATATCGGATATCTGTTTCGGTGAGTTAAGGCGAGAGTTAATGAAGTTATTAGCTGCCAATAGGATGCGGCCACTGTGGAATGGTGGAGCATGCAGAGATGTCAATTGGATTTAATTACGATGATTGGATAATCATTGGGGCGACTTGTATTAGAATTAAAGGACGTTGTACGTCAAGAGTGAGCAAACCGGGTGATGTTAGACGACATGTATGCGTATGGTGGATACCTTAAGGGTTTAAGTTGAGTGTTTGAGATATATTAGATTCTGAAATAAGATTATTACGAATGAATCTCGTGATGATTGAAGGTAAGAGACCAAACATCATGTTGATAAGTTATAACACCCCACATGAAATATCTAGAATATCAGTGAAATATCATAACCGGTAACTGAGTACATTATTATTACAAATTGAAGAGTTCAAGCACACGCAGGTGCTGGTTACAACAAAGATACAAAGTTCAGCGGAAACGATAGAAACTAGTACAACAAAACATTATTGAATAGGAATAAACAACACAAGTCAACTAGAAATGCATGAAAGAAATGCCATCTCCAAGCACAGCTGCAAGCATACCGAACTGCATACCTTAACCAACCTGCTTATCTGAAAAAAAATTGTTTGGAGTGGGGTGAGACAACTAAGCCTCAGTGAGTCCTACTACCCTCCTAAGGTGACTACACCGGGGAATCCTAATCAGTCATACATACTAACATATTATCATAAATCATAAACATAAATAAAAGTGTAACACAGAAAACATATCTTATTCATTTTAACACTAGGACACTCTGAGGTGAGCAGGTCTCAGAGGCCTGCCATATCCGTCAACCGATTCGGTCACGGCATGAAGCTCACATAGTCATAACCTAATGGATTATCCCATTGGGAGTCCATAGTGCGATATCATTCGCTCTTAACTGACTGATACTAAATTGAGTTGTAACTACCATGAATTACCAAATCCCGGGGAACATACAAACTTAATTAAATCTAGGTTATACCCTAAGATCATCTGTGATTAACACTCTATTTAACATTATACCAGTTACATTTCTGCAATTTGTCTATCTCAGATGAGGAAATAAAACGAGCGATTAAATTAGTTTAAAAATCAAAAATTGCAGGTTTTACTGTGTAAGCTCGCCTGGCGAGTTACCTGCTCGCCATGGCGAGATTAATGGTCAACTCTGCACTAGCTCGCTACGGCGAGTTCCCAACTCGCCATGGCGAGTCACGGACCCAGACCTAAACAACTCGCCTGGCGAGCAGATGCTCGCCGTGGCGAAGTTTATCAGCCCAGAATCCTCCAGCTCGCCATGAAGCTCGCCAGCAACTCGTTGTGGCGAGTTCATGCAGAAGTGCCCCTGTTTTACGAAAATCAATAATTTATCATAGTTTCGCCTACATTCCTCATTTAAGACAGTGCAGAAATATAAAACATATAATATAAGATAGATTGGAGGGAAATTTGGGAGTTAATCTCCCTCACACAACAATTTCCTAATTTTCCTAAGTTAACATGCAAAGTTTTGTAATTGGGAATTCTAACTATCTAAACTTAAGAACCCACCTGGAATGAAGCTTTAATCCTTGCTTCTGGGCTCTACTACAGCTACTGCAACCTCCAGAATGCCCCACGAATCCCCAGACCAGAATTTGGAAAATTGATACTTTGAAAAAACCCCTTACTTTGCTCTACGAATTTTTGAGTTGTTGTTGATGAATGTTTCAGCCAGGAATAGGTGGTATTTATAGATGGTTTCTGAGTGTTTGAACAGTACACGAATTTGTCTCAATTGGGTTTGCATGTCTTCTCATTGGTTCACAAATGGTGTGAGTGGTAGTTGTTGTGTAGTGGCATGTGAAGCTTGAGGTGGATAGTGAAGTGATGTTTTTCTGATGCCTCAGTGTTTGATTCAGTCTCATGTGATAAAGGTTTCAGAAGCATAGTGTAAAGGTTGAAGAAAGTGACAAACTCTTGAGTTTTGGGGGATTGCATGTGATGGAAAAAGACAACTCTTGTGTCATGTTTGATGTTTTGAAAATGGCGTGGGAAGGAGGGAGAGATGAAGATGGCTTACTGAATTTTCTGTAGCCTAGGTGTGAAGTGTAAAGGCTTGTTGCATGTGAGGGAAAGTTATCTAAGTGGAAGTATGAGTCATGGCTTAATGGTGAGGTGTTGAGCTAAGATGGAAGTGAGAAACTTGAGTGGAAGGATGACTCATGGAGGAGTGGGAGAGATCACGTGAGGGAGGGAGGGAGTTTGAATTCTCTTAGACTTAATTAATCTACTTATATCACTAGTTTAATTAATTAAGTACTACTAATAATCTTCTAAAAATAGTTCCAATTTTATTAGACAACTCTAATTAAAATTAGTTCGACAATTTAGAAGTAGGGTTGTTACAACCTACCCCCCTTAAAGAAATTTCGTCCTCGAAATTTAGAAATTACCTCGAAAACAGGTAAGGATAACTCTTCCGCATGTCCGACTCCAGTTCCCAAGTGAATTCACCGTCAGGAGACTGAGCCCATTCAACCTTGACAATTGGAATCCTCTTGTTCCGAAGTATTTTAGCATCACGTTCAACAATCCGAACAGGATTCGGCTGATAAGTTAGATCTGGCTGGAGATCAATTTGTTCAAGTTCCACTGGCTGATAAGGATCAGGAATATACTTTCGTAGCTGAGACACATGAAACACGTCGTGTAACCCTGACATAGAGGGAGGAAGAGCTAACTGATAGGCTACAGGACCGACGCGTCGAAGAATCTGATAAGGTCCAATGAATCTTGGACAGAGCTTCTTAGTTTTGAAAACACCTCGCAAACCCAACTTAGGAGTAACTCTCAAGAACACATGATCACCTTCCTGAAATTCCAAAAATCTCCTTCTTCTGTCGGCGTAACTCTTCTGCCGACTCTGAGCAATTTTCAACTTATCCCGAATAGACTTAATTTTTAAAGTGGTCTCTTGGACTATATCTGGTCCCAAGAAACTACGATCACCAACTTCTGTCCAACACAACGGGGTCCTACACTTCCTGCCATACAGAGCTTCATAAGGTGCCATACCGATACTGGCATGGTAACTGTTATTGTAGGCAAACTCTATTAGGTGTAAGTGATTACTCCACGAACCACCATCTTCTAATACACAAGCTCGAAGCATATCCTCAAGGGTCTGAATAGTCCTTTCTGATTGACCATCAGTCTGAGGATGATGCGATGTACTCATCTTCAGCCGAGTCCCCATCGCATTCTGAAATGCTTTCCAAAACCTTGAAGTGAAAATCGGGTCTCTATCCGACACGATACTCAAAGGTACACCATGCAGCCTTACAATCTGCTCCATGAAGATGGCTGAATATTGCGGGGCCTTGTAGGTGGATTTCACTGGAATGAAATGAGCTGACTTCGTCAACCGGTCCACGATTACCCAGATCGAATCTTGACCTCGCTGGTTACGTGGCAGTCCTCCTACAAAATCCATAGTGATGTGTTCCCATTTCCACTCTGGTATATCCAACGGTTGTAACAGTCCTCCAGGTTTCTGATGTTCAATCTTCACCTGTTGACAAACAATACACCTGGACACGAATTCAGCAATCTCTGCCTTCATGTTAGGCCACCAATAGTTCTCCTTCAAATCATGATACATCTTGGTGGATCCAGGGTGAATTGAAAATCCACTCTTGTGTGCCTCTTCTAGAATCAACCGCTTCAACTCATCATTCTGAGGTACACAAAGTCTGCCTTCATAGAGAATAGCACCGTCCGTGGCTACTGAGAACTCCGGATGGTTTATCCTCTTCTGTAATTCTACATCATCCTGCTGAGCCTGCACAATACTTGGGCGTAACTCACAGGACACTTCGATTCTGTTAATGCGAATACCGCTCTTACGATATATCACATTTAGATTGAGATCTCTAAACTTCTCATACAGACCGCACTGTTGCATTAGTAACTCCGATGCATACAACGTCTTTCTGCTTAGAGCATCTGCTACAACATTGGCCTTTCCTGGATGGTAGTTGAGATTGAAATCAAAATCTTTGAGGTACTCCATCCAACGTCGCTGCCTCATATTCAACTCCTTTTGATCAAACAAGTACTTCAGACTCTTGTGATCACTGAACAGATCAAACTGCACTCCATACAGATGATGTCTCCAGATTTTGAGTGCAAAGATAATGGCTGCTAACTCCAGATCATGGGTAGGATAATTCTGCTCATGAGGTTTTAGCTGCCTGGATGCATACGCTACAACTGCTCCATCTTGCATCAATACACATCCAAGTCCCTTGTTGGACGCATCACAGTATACCACATACTTGCGTGTTGGGTCAGGAATCACTAACACTGGTGCTGTGGTCAGCTTTTCCTTAAGGGTTCTGAAACTCCATTCACAAGTAGCATCCCAATCAAAGTCTGCACCCTTTCTGGTTAGACGAGTTAATGGCAAAGCAATCTCCGAAAACCCTAAGATGAATCTCCGGTAATAGCCTGCCAATCCAAGGAAACTTCTGACTTCGGTAACACTTCTGGGTCTTTCCCAATTCAACACTGCTTCTACCTTGGATGGATCAACAGACACACCGCCTTGCGATATGACATGACCCAAGAATTTAACTTCAGATAGCCAAAATTCGCACTTGCTGAACTTGGCATACAGTTGTTTCTCTCTGAGGATACTCAACACAATTCTCAGGTGCTCCGCATGCTCCTGTGAATCCTTAGAATAGATCAGAATGTCATCAATGAAAATGACAACAAACTGATCAAGGTACGGCTGGAAAATCCGATTCATGTAGTCCATAAAAATGGCTGGAGCATTAGTCAGACCGAACGGCATGACCAGGAATTCATAGTGTCCATAGCGAGTCCTGAATGCTGTCTTGGAAACATCCGAGGACTTGATACGGATCTGATGATAACCGGAACGAAGATCAATCATGGAGAAGATAGTAGCACCTCTGAGTTGATCCAAAAGGTCGTCAATCCTTGGTAAGGGATACTTGTTCTTGATTGTGACCTTGTTGAGTTGACGATAATCAATGCACAGACGCATCGTACCATCTTTCTTCTTTACGAGTAACACCGGTGCTCCCCAAGGTGAGACACTGGGCCTGATAAAGTGTTTCTGAAGCAACTCTTCAAGTTGAGATTTCAGTTCACGAAGCTCTAAGGGAGACATCCTATACGGGGCAACTGAGATCGGCTGGGAACCAGGAACAAGATCGATGGAAAATTCCACTTCCCTTTCGGGAGGTAAATTCATGATGTCATCTGGAAAGACGTCTAAAAACTCACTAACAACTGGAATATCACTAGGGCTCAAACTGGGTTCCGGATCGATGGTGAACAAGACACTGAAACACTTAGTACTGACACCTAAGTACTGAATCATCTGATGAGTATTCTGGAGTAAAGCGGTAAGAGCTCTACTTTCTGGTGAAGCTTCGGTTGGAATGAAGAGATTCCTTTCAGCACATCCAATGTACACAGTATTGGCAGAAAGCCAATCCATGCCTAGGACTACGTCAAAATCTTTCAAGGGTAGACAGATCAAATCTATGTTATAGACTTTACTGCCCACAAGAACAGGACAATTCTGACAAACTCGTTTAGAGGTAACCTTGCCACCTGTAGCAACAGCTACAGTCATTGGGGGAATTAAAGGCACAGAAGGTAGTTGAAGTCGCTGAACACAGTCAACGGCTATAAAGGAATTAGTAGCTCCACAATCAAACAAAACTAACACTTCAGACTGTCCTATCATGCATACATCCATAATTAAAGCATTATTAGATTTGACATTCTCACCGTCAAGTGAGTATACCCGACCTTTGCTTTTTGAGGCACCGCTGGAATCTCCTTGTCTTTTCAGCTTAGGACATTCGTGCTTGTAATGGCCAGGCTGCTTACAATAGTAACACATGTTCTTCCCCTTCATGCATTCCCCACTGTGAGGGAAACCACATTCAGCACAGTTTCTCGGTGAGCGCTGGGAATAGCTCTGCTTCCCTTTGCTTGTGGTGCCCTTGGTTCTCACTTGCAGGTTGAACTTTCCAGAATCCTTCTTCTTCTGAAAAGCTTCACTACGCTCCTTGTGTATGTTACCCAGATCAGCTTCAGCATGATAGCTCTTTTGCACCAAATCACCAAAGGTAGTGATATGCTGCATAGAGACATCGTGGGCTATGTCAGCTCTCAGCCCGAACCTATACTTCTTCATCTTCCATGATTCACTGGGAGCATCATTCCCATCCATCACATATCTGACCAGCTCATTAAACTTCATGGTATACTCCGCCACAGACATACTTCCCTGCTTTAGCTCCGTCAGTTCACGTTCCATCTGGAATTGGTAGCTCTCTGGGATATAATGTCCAACGAAGAGACGTCGGAAATTTTCCCAATTCACCTCCATCTGACTGGCCTCCATATACGCCTTGGTTCCATCCCACCAGTGACACGCGTCGCCCCTAAAGAAGCGGGAGACGAATGTTACTTTGTCAACTTCAGTGCAATCCATGGATTCAAGGATACCACTCATTCGTTGAATCCATTCCCTGGCTTTCGCTGGATTGTATTCTCCGTAAAACTCCGGCGGACTCATTCGGCAGAACTCTCTGAATGCAGCGCTAGATCCTTGCTGCTGAGGGGGAGGATTGTTCATATGCTGTTGAAACATATTCATGAATTCTTGATGCTGCTGGGCTTGCTGGGCCTGAAACTGCTGCTGCTGATGCATCATTTCAGCCCACACGTTTGCATTAGCATCTCCGTACATCTCAGGTTCATCATCATCATCATTAGCAACGTTCCTTCTAGGCCTTCCAGGTCCTCGTCTTGCTCCTGACATAGTGCTCTAACTGCCAATATCAAGTCAAGTTAGCTAGGCTTAAAATGACATGACACCTAGAACAGATGTTAGAAATCCAGACAAATACTGGGATTCGGGTAGTAATACTAATGAACTCTGGCACGATCTGAATCGACCTGCTCTGATACCAATTATAACACCCCACATGAAATATCTAGAATATCAGTGAAATATCATAACCGGTAACTGAGTACATTATTATTACAAATTGAAGAGTTCAAGCACACGCAGGTGCTGGTTACAACAAAGATACAAAGTTCAGCGGAAACGATAGAAACTAGTACAACAAAACATTATTGAATAGGAATAAACAACACAAGTCAACTAGAAATGCATGAAAGAAATGCCATCTCCAAGCACAGCTGCAAGCATACCGAACTGCATACCTTAACCAACCTGCTTATCTGAAAAAAAATTGTTTGGAGTGGGGTGAGACAACTAAGCCTCAGTGAGTCCTACTACCCTCCTAAGGTGACTACACCGGGGAATCCTAATCAGTCATACATACTAACATATTATCATAAATCATAAACATAAATAAAAGTGTAACACAGAAAACATATCTTATTTATTTTAACACTAGGACACTCTGAGGTGAGCAGGTCTCAGAGGCCTGCCATATCCGTCAACCGATTCGGTCACAGCATGAAGCTCACATAGTCATAACCTAATGGATTATCCCATTGGGAGTCCATAGTGCGATATCATTCGCTCTTAACTGACTGATACTAAATTGAGTTGTAACTACCATGAATTACCAAATCCCGGGGAACATACAAACTTAATTAAATATAGGTTATACCCTAAGATCATCTGTGATTAACACTCTATTTAACATTATACCAGTTACATTTCTGCAATTTGTCTATCTCAGATGAGGAAATAAAACGAGCGATTAAATTAGTTTAAAAATCAAAAATTGCAGGTTTTACTGTGTAAGCTCGCCTGGCGAGTTACCTGCTCGCCATGGCGACATTAATGGTCAACTCTGCACTAGCTCGCTACGGCGAGTTCCCAACTCGCCATGGCGAGTCACGGACCCTGACCTAAACAACTCGCCTGGCGAGCAGATGCTCGCCGTGGCGAAGTTTATCAGCCCAGAATCCTCCAGCTCGCCATGAAGCTCGCCAGCAACTCGCTGTGGCGAGTTCATGCAGAAGTGCCCCTGTTTTACGAAAATCAATAATTTATCATAGTTTCGCCTACATTCCTCATTTAAGACAGTGCAGAAATATAAAACATATAATATAAGATAGATTGGAGGGAAATTTGGGAGTTAATCTCCCTCACACAACAATTTCCTAATTTTCCTAAGTTAACATGCAAAGTTTTGTAATTGGGAATTCTAACTATCTAAACTTAAGAACCCACCTGGAATGAAGCTTTAATCCTTGCTTCTGGGCTCTACTACAGCTACTGCAACCTCCAGAATGCCCCACGAATCCCCAGACCAGAATTTGGAAAATTGATACTTTGAAAAAACCCCTTACTTTGCTCTACGAATTTTTGAGTTGTTGTTGATGAATGTTTCAGCCAGGAATAGGTGGTATTTATAGATGGTTTCTGAGTGTTTGAACAGTACACGAATTTGTCTCAATTGGGTTTGCATGTCTTCTCATTGGTTCACAAATGGTGTGAGTGGTAGTTGTTGTGTAGTGGCATGTGAAGCTTGAGGTGGATAGTGAAGTGATGTTTTTCTGATGCCTCAGTGTTTGATTCAGTCTCATGTGATAAAGGTTTCAGAAGCATAGTGTAAAGGTTGAAGAAAGTGACAAACTCTTGAGTTTTGGGGGATTGCATGTGATGGAAAAAGACAACTCTTGTGTCATGTTTGATGTTTTGAAAATGGCGTGGGAAGGAGGGAGAGATGAAGATGGCTTACTGAATTTTCTGTAGCCTAGGTGTGAAGTGTAAAGGCTTGTTGCATGTGAGGGAAAGTTATCTAAGTGGAAGTATGAGTCATGGCTTAATGGTGAGGTGTTGAGCTAAGATGGAAGTGAGAAACTTGAGTGGAAGGATGACTCATGGAGGAGTGGGAGAGATCACGTGAGGGAGGGAGGGAGTTTGAATTCTCTTAGACTTAATTAATCTACTTATATCACTAGTTTAATTAATTAAGTACTACTAATAATCTTCTAAAAATAGTTCCAATTTTATTAGACAACTCTAATTAAAATTAGTTCGACAATTTAGAAGTAGGGTTGTTACATAAGTGACAATCAATATGTAACTCAGGAGATAGTAAGTATAAATGTCGATGTGAGGCAAAATTATGGGTTATGAATTGTTGGATAAAAGTGGATTTTGAGAGATATTAAGGTAATGAACGAGGAGTTCAACCTTAGAAAGTGAGTTGCATATCACTGATAGGTGATACTAGAGGTGTATAGTATGAAAATACCTAGAAAATTGTAGCAGTGTAAGCTAGAATTGTTAGTTAGTGGACGGTAAACTCTAAGAGAGAGTAAACATATTGAGTAATTCTTAGAGATTAGTCAAGATTGAGTAGAGATCCTGTGTGGATGCAAATTTAAGTTAACAATTTTGATCGACCGAGAGGGTTGAAGGACCAAGTAGTACCTTGAATTTATGATATCATAGGAGTTGAGGTAGGAAATTTTTAAATAATTTAAGTGATGGACGAGAATCTTTGGAGATTTTCTAGAAATATCGTGCTGTGAGTAGAAAAAGAGTTCGTTAGTAAGAGTACTACGAAAATTATAGTGGTAGTTGGAAGGATATTTTGTTGTATATTAAGATGTAATAGATGAATTTAGATGGTGTGGTAAGTATATTATGTTTTTGAGGATTAGATTCAAGAGTTTGATTTGGGTATCAAACAAAATGAGAAATAGTAGGAACTTACTTGTGTTTTGGTAGGTGTTCTTGAGGAGTCGAGCATTAAGATTTGAGATAACTGCTTAATGGCTTGATGGATGAGTCGATTTGTAGGTGAATTACAGTGACCTTATGTAACATCCCATTTTATTTATTAGTCGTTTAAGTTTAATTATTTATGTTTTAGTGAGGTAGAATATTTTATTAGTCAATAGTGTAAGATAATTAGTTTTACCGAGAAATATTAGTAACGAGCGAGTGTACCGTGTTAATGGGCCTTAAGCCATTGGGCCTTAGACCAAAGTGGGCGCTACTTAATTGCTTGGTTTATTTCCGTTGCTGTATTAATTGAATGAAATTGTATGCATGCTTGAATATGTATTTATTCAGTTCCGTTTTATGAATTTTATTTTGTAACGCCTTAATTTGCTAAGTGTGTGTTTGTTTATATTTAATAAATACGCGCTTGAGGGGTTAGGGTGTTACAATAGTGGTATCAGAGAAAGGGGAGAATGTTGATTTCTCCGTTCCCAAACTTTCTCCACTCATTTTCGTTTTTGGGGTGGGAGATTTTTCTTAAAGAAAGTTGATTTTGTTGTTTCTAACATGTTTAATGAACCTATGCTATGATGTGTATACAAATTTAAAGGGGAAAATGAGAATTTGTAGATGTTTGAATCAAGTTTTATGAGTTTTTGAGTAAATGTGTAAATTCTTACTTTATGGTATGAAATGGTGCAGATCTATAAATCTAATGGTGTTTTTATGTGTATAATCATATGTGTTAACTTAAAGGAAGCTCATTTATGATTTATAACATGAAAATAAAAATGGGTATTTTTAAGTGTCTTTATTCATGAACATGCTTGGGAATCTTCATGATAGAAGGGGGGGTATTACCTGTAGAAAGTATTCTGGGGGTATTACCTGTAGAAAGTATTCTGCATGATAGAAGGGGTCTTACCTGTAGTAGGGATTCTGCATGATAGAAGGGGTCTTACCTGTAGAAGGGGTTCTGCATGGTAGAAGGGGTCTTAATCCTAACATTTTAGGATGATTAGGATACGATGTGTTTGAATTTTACATGTGATTGGAGTATAATAACATGTTTCATTGGTATTCTTTTGCAATGATTAATTGTTAGTATTGATGTTAATTGGAGTATTGAGTATGTGTATCTAAATTGCAAATTATCTTGGTGATGGAGTAAGTGGATTGTGTTCTACTTAATTTATGGAGATGTCTAATACCTAGTGTATTGACTATGTGTGAGTATTCATGAGCATACATGCATTCATAAATTGTATGCGGAGTTAGAATTTTATATTCTATAAATGGAGAATTATCGGGTTATATGTAACTGATAATGGAGAATATTAGAGGTTAAATACTCTAATAAAGACGAATGGTACCACATGCATTAGTTGTGTCTAGGGTGACATGACATTGGTTGTGACATTAGATGCATTAGGAGAATGTGCATTTATGTGTTAAGTGGTGCATTTATGTATTAAGTGGTATCAGAGCAAGGTCGATTCATTAGGAATCAATTAGGATTAGTTACCCTTATATGCAACATGTGTAGAGAGAGACACTGTTCATATTGTTGCTGAGCTGTGGATTGGCTTGCTTGAGCAGGATAATGGCTGCTGCAAGAACTAATGCACAGATTGCGGAGGCGTTGGCTACGTTGACCAACATTGTGGCTAGAGATCATTTACCCGGAAGGGAAGATGAAGTGAGGTTGGAGCGTTTCATGAGGCAGAAACCACCAACAAACAGAAGGTGATAGAGTTTATGGAACTCAAACAAGGGAACATGTCGGTTGCTGACTATGCCGTCAAGTTTGAGGCATTGTGTGCTTTTAGTCCACATTACAACACCGTGGAAGCTGAGAATGACTAGTGTGTCAAGTTCGAGAGTGGATTGCGTCCTGACATCAAACACCTCATTGGATTTTCTGAGATTAGAAATTTTGCGACCTTATTGAACAAGAGTCGAATTTGTGATAATGATGGGAAGGCCAAAACAAACTACTACAAGGCCATGGGTGATAGGAAAGGAAAGGGTCAAGACCGTGGAAAACCCTATGGTAACAAAGGAAAGAAAGTTGCTGAGAATAGTGGTGGTGGAAAGAGGAAAGGTGGTGGACCATGTTACAAGTGTGGGGAGTTAGGCCACCAGGCTTATGAGTGTTCGAAGAAAGAGGACAAGTGTTTCAATTGTGGAAGATGGGGACACAAGTCGGATGCGTGCGATGGGAAGGTTACTTGCTTCAACTGTGGAGAGGACGGTCACAAGAGTCCTACTTGCAAGAAACCAAAGAAGATTGTGGGGAAGGTATTTGCTTTGAGAGGTGATGATGTGGATCAAGTGGATAATCTCATTAGAGGTATGTGTTTCATCTATAACACTCCTTTAATTGCGATTATTGATACCGGAGCGACACATTCGTTTATATTTGTTGATTGCATGAAGCGTCTTAGTATTCCCGCAATAGAAATGTCTGGTCGTATGGAAATAGAGACTCCTGCTAGTGGTTATGTAACTACCCGTCTTGTTTGTCGTAATTGTCCCGTGTCCGTGTTTGGTAGACATTTTGGTATGGATTTAATTTGTATCCCGCTTAGTAACATAGACGTTATCTTCGGTATGAATTGGTTAGTCTTTAATCAAGTTCATATCAATTGTTGTGAGAAGACCGTTGTATTTCCGAAGCCGGAGGAGAATTTGAATTTGATGAGTGAGAAGGAAGTAGATGAATCCTTGAAGGAGCAAGTGGAGTTGTTTGCGATGTTTGCGTCCTTGAAGGTTGAGGATGAAGTTAAGATAGAAGAATTATTGGTGGTGAATGAATTTCCTGACGTTTTTCCGGAGGATATAACTGATGTACCTCCAGAAAGAGAAGTAGAGTTTACTATAGATTTGGTACCTGGTACAAGTCCAATTTCTATGGCACCGTATAGGATGTCGGCGTCGGAGTTGAGTGAGTTGAAGAAGCAACTAGAAGAGTTACTCGAGAAGAAGTTCATTAGGCCAAGTGTTTCACCGTGGGGAGCACCTGTGTTATTGGTTAAGAAGAAGGAAAGGAGTATGAGGTTGTGTATCGACTACCGTCAGTTGAACAAAGTGACGATCAAGAATAAGTATCCACTTCCGAGGATAGATGATTTGATGGATCAATTGGTTGGAGCTTGTGTGTTTAGTAAAATCGATTTGAGATCCGATACCATCAGATTAGAGTGAAGACAGAAGATATACCGAAGACTGCTTTTAAGACAAGGTATGGCCATTATGAATATTCAGTTATGCCTTTTGGTGTGACCAATGCACCCGGAGTATTCATGGAGTATATGAATAGGATTTTTCATTCGTTCTTAGATAAATTTGTGGTGGTCTTCATTGATGATATCTTAATTTACTCGAAAACCGAAGAAGAGCACAAGGATCATTTGCGAATTGTTCTACAAGTTTTGAAGGAGAAGAAATTATATGCGAAGCTTTCAAAGTGTGATTTTTGGTTGAAAGAAGTTAGTTTCCTTGGTCATGTGATTTCAAGTGGAGGGATAGATGTCGACCCTGCAAAAGTTGATGTCGTGTTACAATGGGGAACGCCTGAGTCTGTTTCAGAAATAAGAAGTTTTCTTGGATTGGCCGGTTATTATCGAAGGTTCATTGAAGGATTTTCGAAGTTAGCTTTACCGTTGACCCAGTTGACACGAAAGGATCAAGCCTTTGTTTGGAGTGTGGAATGCGAGAAAAGTTTCCAAGAGCTTAAGAGGAGGTTGACTACTGCACCAGTGTTTATTTTACCTGATGCGAAAGAGTCATTCGTTGTATATTGTGATGCTTCGAAGATGGGATATGGAGGTGTGCTTATGCAAGGTGGTAAGGTTGTAGCTTATGCATCAAGACAATTGAAGATTCATGAAAGAAACTACCCAACACATGATCTTGAGTTGGCCGCAGTTGTGTTTTCATTAAAGGTGTGGCGACATTATTTGTACGGCTCACGATTCGAAGTCTTTAGTGATCATAAGAGTTTGAAGTACTTGTTCGATCAGAAGGAGTTGAATATGAGGCAAAGAAGGTGGTTGGAATTTTTGAAAGATTATGATTTCGAATTAAGTTACCATCCAGGAAAAGCTAATGTGGTGGCAGATGCTTTGAGTAGGAAAACGTTACATATGTCATCACTTATGGTAAAGGAATTAGAGTTGATTGAAGAATTCCGAGACTTAAGTTTAGTGTGTGAAGTGACTTCTAAGAGTGTAAAACTAGGGATGTTGAAGTTGACGAATCCTTTTCTAGAAAGTATAGAAGAGCATCAGAAGAAAGACGCGAAGTTGATGGAGAAGTTTACCATTGTGAAAGAGGGAAAGGAGAATAATTTCAAAATGGATGAGAGTGGAGTTATTAGATTTCGTGGAAGGGTATGTGTGCCTGATGTGCCCGAATTGAAGAAGATGATTATGGAAGAAGGTCATAGAAGTGGTTTGAGTATTCATCCAGGAGTAACCAAGATGTATCAGGATTTGAAGAAGTTATTTTGGTGGCCAGGAATGAAGAGGCAAATTTCCGAGTTTGTTTATGCTTGTCTTGTGTGTTAGAAGTCGAAGATTGAGCATCAGAAACCGTCTGGTATGTTGCAACCTGTCATACCCTAAATTTTGCCCTCCATTTTTCTATTAGCATGTTCGAACCAAAGTCAACTTGTCACAATATGAATTCGGCATACTTTTTAGAACCATATTGAGTTTGTCGCATTTTCTTTCAAAATATGTGAATTAGCCCATTTGGTAGTGATGAGAGAATTCAAAGAGTTATGAGCGTAGGTCATGGGTTCGAATCCCACTTTCATTATTTTTATTTTGTTTTCACCAATTTTACTTTTTTATTTTTTCTATTATCATTATTTTCTATTTTTGTCCAAATCATAAACGAAAAGAAGAGAAAAAAAATCATAAAAAGTCAAATAGTGGAAAAAGAAAAGAATCTTAAAATTAAAAGCAAATCAAAATCAAAAAAGAAAAAGAATTTCAGAGTTATGGTGAATCGAAACATAAAAAGGAAAATGATCTGGACATTAAGGCAAATTAACCCAAAAAGGAACATCTTCATTCGGTCATAAACCACATTCAATCATACAATTCCATTACAAAATTAAATCAATTAAAATTCAATGCTCCTAAACCTAATTCTTTTGCTTATAAATAACAAAATGTTTCACTTAAGAAGGGAGAAGGAAAATTAGGACTGAAACACACTTTTGCAAACCAAAATAAAATAAATAGAAGAAAAGAAACATAGTGGCTTACGCCACTTACTTCTTGAACCAAACTCCCTCCTTCATCACTTCCACCACCACTCCATAAACTTCCAAACCACCATAACCAATATCTCTAAACAACAATCATCTCTACCAAAACCACCACTATCATAATCTTCTCAAACACCATTATCATCTCCACACAACAACAATAACATCACTAACATACAAAACCTTTACCATAACATTCAATCAAAACCATTAACACCATTCCAATCACCATGTTCAAACAACAACAACAACTATCATTATCATAAATCATCAACCTTCATAATCTTCACAACACAACCACCATTCAAACATCACCACAAAATCACCATCCAAAATTAAAGAGAAAAACAAAAGCAAGAACAAAAAATAGAACAACGAGAAAGAATTTCTCGCCGCCGTTGCGAATCTGACGAATTGTCGAGGAACGCGGTCATCACTTCATCACCGCGTGAGCAACCACACCACCGCCGTTGTTGCGCATCCAGCCGTGAATATGGAACCGCCGCTGCAGAAACGCGAGTCCCTCTCTCGTGCATGGACTTATATCTCGCTCTCTCTCGGTAATCCTCTATCTCGCGTGTTTTGCATTCGTGACTGTTTGTGATTCTATTCCTACCTGTTTTGTTGTTCCACTTGTTAATTTATTTATGTACTTATTTTATTCACTTATACTTTACTTATTCATCCTTTTATTTATTTGATTTGTTTTGTTTATTTATACATGTATTTGTTTAATTAGTTGAGGCTGTTTGTTTGTCATGGTCGCTAGACTCACTTAATTTATTTGCACTCTTTAGTTTACTTGTAACAACAAAAAACCAATTAAAATGAAAATAATAAAACACAAAAAATACAAAAGAAATAAAGTTGGATTAAAAAGGAGACCGGCGGATGTACATCCGCTCATCTCTCGAACAAATCGACGCTTAGTGTACATTTTGCCTATCGGTTGTTTGTCTTCCACAAATTAAAATCAATCTCAACTCATCAAACTTTACCTTTTTCGCGTTCATGCACGTTTTAATTACTTTTTTCTCAAATGGATACTATCGCCCACGTGCAAGTCCGCCTTTTCAATCAAACTCACAGTTGCTGTAAGACCCAAGATTCCACTGTATAGTTTTTCTAAGGAACTCTAGTAATGGCTACGAGTTTTAGGGTTTTTGGTGAAGTGTTTTTGTGAGTACTGTCGCGGTAATAGAATTTTGCTGAAATTGAGCCTGTTTTGTGCTCGTGCGCTGGAAAGGCACAGACTTTCGGGTCGTGATCCTCTTCTAAGTATGGGGAGATTTCTGTGAAGTCAGAATGACGAGTTTTGGATTATTCTTGTTTTTGGAAAAAACGAGTAGGAATCTTACCCGCTGTTAGGAATTTTTACGGTTTCTGAATTCCGTACAAATTTAGATGGGAGTTTTATATATCGGCGTGAGTTAGGATATGTTGTCAGAATAATTTTCGAGGGTGAGGAAGAAAATTACAGTCGGGGAAAAAGATTTAGCGATAATATTTGGAAACGGTTTACGACGAACGTTTATTTGATAGATTTTATATTTTTGTGATTTCCGTCCGTTAGCGAGGTGCGACTCGTTTACGAGCGGACGCGAGAGCTGAGATGTGAGGAAGCTTAAAAAATATCTTGGAAGGATAAGCTTAGAATTGATCCAATGGCTAGGATTAAGTCTTAGAAACTTTACACTATTTGATCTAATGGTCCACATGCAACAAGACTATGACTTTTTGGTCATAAGGAGACTTGGCAAAAATCACAAACTCACTCCCTTCTCTTGTTGTTGGCCGTGAGCTTCTTCTTCTTCCAACCCTTGAGAGAAATTTCAATCCTTCACCAAATTGATCCATTTCAAGCTTGTTGGAACCATAGGAATTGCAAGTAGTATCTTCTCTAAGGTAACTAGACTTCTCCTTTCCTCTTAGTTGGTCAAACTCATGGAGTTTGTTGGATTTTTAGTTTATGTTCTTGAGAAATTTTTGTTAGAAAATGTTCATAAATGATTTTTGTTCCATGAGAGTTGCTCATGAGTGTTTAACTAGGTTGTTTAGAACTAGATGGTTTGTATTCCATGAGTTTGATGAGAATCTCATGAAGAAATTGGATTAGGGTTTTGGAGAAAAATTCTAATTGATCAAGAACATGGAAAATTGTTTTAGCTTTTGTGTTTAATGAATTGTTTCAAGACTTTTAGAGAAATGGATGTGGGAAAAATAGTTTTGTTTTGAAAAACAAGAAATTTGTTCTTGAGAGTTCAAGAGAAAACTTTTATGAATTTTAGTTTGTGTTTTGAAAAGTATTTGTTGTTCAAATAAATGATTTTGGGAACTAAGTGATCAATGCCATGGTTGTGCAATGAAAAATGTTTGGACTACCTTTGTTTTTGGATTCTGGCTGAAATGGACAGGGGTATTTTCGTCCTTTTAAAATTGTTTTTGTGACCTCAAAACTTAACTATTTGATCCGTCTTTTCGAGACGAAGATTTCGGCGTATGGCTCATCTCGATCGGATAAAGATTGAATGAGTTATGACCATTGTATTTGAAAGGAAAAACTTGTAACTTGTGATGCAAGAAAACTTTATTTTTTTGTGAAAATTTTGTAAGAGTTTGGGTGTTGATTTCAAATGGTTTTATTGTGTGAAATTGATTACTTTGGTGTTAGAAATAAAAGTAATCCATAGTGCATTTTGAAACGAAATTATTTTCGCGTAGCGAGAAAATTGTATTTAACTTCGTGAATTTATAATCACTATGAGAAGAACTCGAAATCACTATGGGATAGTTTTAGAAAGTACCTTAGACCCCTCTAGAGCTTTGAGAACAAGTTTCGTTTCGATAGGATAAACGAGGAATATCTTATTGATTGTACGCTGCTTAACTTTTAGGTAGCGTGAATTGTAGAATTTCGTGAGAAAAGTTAACGGAAGCTTGCCGAGGTAAGGGCTCCACTTTATTTCTGTCTTTAAATGGTTACGACATGCTTGGATTTACTGTGTGTTTGGCATGTATGTGTTATGTATTCTCGTGATGAGAAAGTGTTTATAATACGTGCGTTGTTTTACATATGATTGGAGATGTATGTATGAACATGTGGGTGAATACATATGATTGGAAATGTATGTATGTTTGTTGTGGTTTGTTACATATGATTGGATATGTATGTATGTTGTTGGGATGGTTTACATATGCTAGGGAGGTATGTATTTGTTGCATTGGTATACATGGGGAATCGTATGCTCATGCATTGTTAGTGCGTAGTGGCGGGAGTGGACTACGAGGTGTGGTTGCGGGAGTGGACCCACCTGATTCTTATAGGGTTTTATTGAGTTCAATACATGGTTGCGGGAGTGGACCATGGGGTGTGATTGCGGGAGTGGATCCACCTTAATCCTTTGTGATTTTGTTGAGTTCGATACATGGTTGCGGGAGTGGACCATGGGGTGTGATTGCGGGAGTGGATCCACCTTAATCCTTTGTGATTTTGTTGAGTTCGATACATGGTTGCGGGAGTGGACCATGGGGTGTGATTGCGGGAGTGGATCCACCTTAACCTTGTGATTTCGTTGGTGTTTTAGTGGGTTGGACCTACGATTCCGGAACTCATGCATTGTGGTAGCTAGGGTTAGTACCACGCATTTTAGAAGTCTGCATTAGGCTTGGTGTGCATTATATATATAAACCCGTTGGTGGGAATTGCTTTGGTGGTTAAGAGCTTTCTCTTGTGTTTGTGGAATTATTGTTATGTGTACAATCTTTCGCACCGGTTATATATATACATACCTTTTATTTTGTGGTGACCCTTTCTTTCATTTGCGGGCTCATCCCACCCAGATGATGGGTTAGGTCGTGGTGACGACGGTGGCTGTTCCAGGCCCCAGTGAGATGTTGGAGTTTTAGCTTAGTTAGACTATGCGCCGGTGTGGGTTGTTCACCGTGCTTTTTGGGTTTAGGCATAGGATTCTAACTTGTTTTGTTGTAAGTATTTGAATACTTAGACTTGGATTGTAATTATTCAGGAATACACTTTGCTTGTCGAAGCACCTTATGGTAATGAGTTCTTTTGTATATTTGAATGTCGGCTCATTTAAAATCTTTTATGCGTAACTCTGATGTGTACAAAAAAAAAAATATATAGTGCCTTTTCTGGCCTTTGAAAAACGGGTTGTTACAATTGGTATCAGAGCTCGGCTTTAAATCTTCAAAGGGAAAGAGTGCACTTGAGTCGTTAGTCCAGAGTCGGTTAGAACATAGCTAGAGTTGTGTTAGTTCTAGCGGTTGTTTTTGTTGTGTTGGTGTTAGTAATGAGTCGTTGAGTTGTTACTCTTATTTTTAGTTTCGAGGACGAAACTTCTTTTTGGAGGGTAGTAATGTAAGACCCAAGATTCCACTGTATAGTTTTTCTAAGGAACTCTAGTAATGGCTACGAGTTTTAGGGTTTTTGGTGAAGTGTTTTTGTGAGTACTGTCGCGGTAATAGAATTTTGCTGAAATTGAGCCTGTTTTGTGCTCGTGCGCTGGAAAGGCACAGACTTTCGGGTCGTGATCCTCTTCTAAGTATGGGGAGATTTCTGTGAAGTCAGAATGACGAGTTTTGGATTATTCTTGTTTTTGGAAAAAACGAGTAGGAATCTTACCCGCTGTTAGGAATTTTTACGGTTTCTGAATTCCGTACAAATTTAGATGGGAGTTTTATATATCGGCGTGAGTTAGGATATGTTGTCAGAATAATTTTCGAGGGTGAGGAAGAAAATTACAGTCGGGGAAAAAGATTTAGCGATAATATTTGGAAACGGTTTACGACGAACGTTTATTTGATAGATTTTATATTTTTGTGATTTCCGTCCGTTAGCGAGGTGCGACTCGTTTACGAGCGGACGCGAGAGCTGAGATGTGAGGAAGCTTAAAAAATATCTTGGAAGGATAAGCTTAGAATTGATCCAATGGCTAGGATTAAGTCTTAGAAACTTTACACTATTTGATCTAATGGTCCACATGCAACAAGACTATGACTTTTTGGTCATAAGGAGACTTGGCAAAAATCACAAACTCACTCCCTTCTCTTGTTGTTGGCCGTGAGCTTCTTCTTCTTCCAACCCTTGAGAGAAATTTCAATCCTTCACCAAATTGATCCATTTCAAGCTTGTTGGAACCATAGGAATTGCAAGTAGTATCTTCTCTAAGGTAACTAGACTTCTCCTTTCCTCTTAGTTGGTCAAACTCATGGAGTTTGTTGGATTTTTAGTTTATGTTCTTGAGAAATTTTTGTTAGAAAATGTTCATAAATGATTTTTGTTCCATGAGAGTTGCTCATGAGTGTTTAACTAGGTTGTTTAGAACTAGATGGTTTGTATTCCATGAGTTTGATGAGAATCTCATGAAGAAATTGGATTAGGGTTTTGGAGAAAAATTCTAATTGATCAAGAACATGGAAAATTGTTTTAGCTTTTGTGTTTAATGAATTGTTTCAAGACTTTTAGAGAAATGGATGTGGGAAAAATAGTTTTGTTTTGAAAAACAAGAAATTTGTTCTTGAGAGTTCAAGAGAAAACTTTTATGAATTTTAGTTTGTGTTTTGAAAAGTATTTGTTGTTCAAATAAATGATTTTGGGAACTAAGTGATCAATGCCATGGTTGTGCAATGAAAAATGTTTGGACTACCTTTGTTTTTGGATTCTGGCTGAAATGGACAGGGGTATTTTCGTCCTTTTAAAATTGTTTTTGTGACCTCAAAACTTAACTATTTGATCCGTCTTTTCGAGACGAAGATTTCGGCGTATGGCTCATCTCGATCGGATAAAGATTGAATGAGTTATGACCATTGTATTTGAAAGGAAAAACTTGTAACTTGTGATGCAAGAAAACTTTATTTTTTTGTGAAAATTTTGTAAGAGTTTGGGTGTTGATTTCAAATGGTTTTATTGTGTGAAATTGATTACTTTGGTGTTAGAAATAAAAGTAATCCATAGTGCATTTTGAAACGAAATTATTTTCGCGTAGCGAGAAAATTGTATTTAACTTCGTGAATTTATAATCACTATGAGAAGAACTCGAAATCACTATGGGATAGTTTTAGAAAGTACCTTAGACCCCTCTAGAGCTTTGAGAACAAGTTTCGTTTCGATAGGATAAACGAGGAATATCTTATTGATTGTACGCTGCTTAACTTTTAGGTAGCGTGAATTGTAGAATTTCGTGAGAAAAGTTAACGGAAGCTTGCCGAGGTAAGGGCTCCACTTTATTTCTGTCTTTAAATGGTTACGACATGCTTGGATTTACTGTGTGTTTGGCATGTATGTGTTATGTATTCTCGTGATGAGAAAGTGTTTATAATACGTGCGTTGTTTTACATATGATTGGAGATGTATGTATGAACATGTGGGTGAATACATATGATTGGAAATGTATGTATGTTTGTTGTGGTTTGTTACATATGATTGGATATGTATGTATGTTGTTGGGATGGTTTACATATGCTAGGGAGGTATGTATTTGTTGCATTGGTATACATGGGGAATCGTATGCTCATGCATTGTTAGTGCGTAGTGGCGGGAGTGGACTACGAGGTGTGGTTGCGGGAGTGGACCCACCTGATTCTTATAGGGTTTTATTGAGTTCAATACATGGTTGCGGGAGTGGACCATGGGGTGTGATTGCGGGAGTGGATCCACCTTAATCCTTTGTGATTTTGTTGAGTTCGATACATGGTTGCGGGAGTGGACCATGGGGTGTGATTGCGGGAGTGGATCCACCTTAATCCTTTGTGATTTTGTTGAGTTCGATACATGGTTGCGGGAGTGGACCATGGGGTGTGATTGCGGGAGTGGATCCACCTTAACCTTGTGATTTCGTTGGTGTTTTAGTGGGTTGGACCTACGATTCCGGAACTCATGCATTGTGGTAGCTAGGGTTAGTACCACGCATTTTAGAAGTCTGCATTAGGCTTGGTGTGCATTATATATATAAACCCGTTGGTGGGAATTGCTTTGGTGGTTAAGAGCTTTCTCTTGTGTTTGTGGAATTATTGTTATGTGTACAATCTTTCGCACCGGTTATATATATACATACCTTTTATTTTGTGGTGACCCTTTCTTTCATTTGCGGGCTCATCCCACCCAGATGATGGGTTAGGTCGTGGTGACGACGGTGGCTGTTCCAGGCCCCAGTGAGATGTTGGAGTTTTAGCTTAGTTAGACTATGCGCCGGTGTGGGTTGTTCACCGTGCTTTTTGGGTTTAGGCATAGGATTCTAACTTGTTTTGTTGTAAGTATTTGAATACTTAGACTTGGATTGTAATTATTCAGGAATACACTTTGCTTGTCGAAGCACCTTATGGTAATGAGTTCTTTTGTATATTTGAATGTCGGCTCATTTAAAATCTTTTATGCGTAACTCTGATGTGTACAAAAAAAAAAATATATAGTGCCTTTTCTGGCCTTTGAAAAACGGGTTGTTACAATTGGTATCAGAGCTCGGCTTTAAATCTTCAAAGGGAAAGTGTGCACTTGAGTCGTTAGTCCAGAGTCGGTTAGAACATAGCTAGAGTTGTGTTAGTTCTAGCGGTTGTTTTTGTTGTGTTGGTGTTAGTAATGAGTCGTTGAGTTGTTACTCTTATTTTTAGTTTCGAGGACGAAACTTCTTTTTGGAGGGTAGTAATGTAAGACCCAAGATTCCACTGTATAGTTTTTCTAAGGAACTCTAGTAATGGCTACGAGTTTTAGGGTTTTTGGTGAAGTGTTTTTGTGAGTACTGTCGCGGTAATAGAATTTTGCTGAAATTGAGCCTGTTTTGTGCTCGTGCGCTGGAAAGGCACAGACTTTCGGGTCGTGATCCTCTTCTAAGTATGGGGAGATTTCTGTGAAGTCAGAATGACGAGTTTTGGATTATTCTTGTTTTTGGAAAAAACGAGTAGGAATCTTACCCGCTGTTAGGAATTTTTACGGTTTCTGAATTCCGTACAAATTTAGATGGGAGTTTTATATATCGGCGTGAGTTAGGATATGTTGTCAGAATAATTTTCGAGGGTGAGGAAGAAAATTACAGTCGGGGAAAAAGATTTAGCGATAATATTTGGAAACGGTTTACGACGAACGTTTATTTGATAGATTTTATATTTTTGTGATTTCCGTCCGTTAGCGAGGTGCGACTCGTTTACGAGCGGACGCGAGAGCTGAGATGTGAGGAAGCTTAAAAAATATCTTGGAAGGATAAGCTTAGAATTGATCCAATGGCTAGGATTAAGTCTTAGAAACTTTACACTATTTGATCTAATGGTCCACATGCAACAAGACTATGACTTTTTGGTCATAAGGAGACTTGGCAAAAATCACAAACTCACTCCCTTCTCTTGTTGTTGGCCGTGAGCTTCTTCTTCTTCCAACCCTTGAGAGAAATTTCAATCCTTCACCAAATTGATCCATTTCAAGCTTGTTGGAACCATAGGAATTGCAAGTAGTATCTTCTCTAAGGTAACTAGACTTCTCCTTTCCTCTTAGTTGGTCAAACTCATGGAGTTTGTTGGATTTTTAGTTTATGTTCTTGAGAAATTTTTGTTAGAAAATGTTCATAAATGATTTTTGTTCCATGAGAGTTGCTCATGAGTGTTTAACTAGGTTGTTTAGAACTAGATGGTTTGTATTCCATGAGTTTGATGAGAATCTCATGAAGAAATTGGATTAGGGTTTTGGAGAAAAATTCTAATTGATCAAGAACATGGAAAATTGTTTTAGCTTTTGTGTTTAATGAATTGTTTCAAGACTTTTAGAGAAATGGATGTGGGAAAAATAGTTTTGTTTTGAAAAACAAGAAATTTGTTCTTGAGAGTTCAAGAGAAAACTTTTATGAATTTTAGTTTGTGTTTTGAAAAGTATTTGTTGTTCAAATAAATGATTTTGGGAACTAAGTGATCAATGCCATGGTTGTGCAATGAAAAATGTTTGGACTACCTTTGTTTTTGGATTCTGGCTGAAATGGACAGGGGTATTTTCGTCCTTTTAAAATTGTTTTTGTGACCTCAAAACTTAACTATTTGATCCGTCTTTTCGAGACGAAGATTTCGGCGTATGGCTCATCTCGATCGGATAAAGATTGAATGAGTTATGACCATTGTATTTGAAAGGAAAAACTTGTAACTTGTGATGCAAGAAAACTTTATTTTTTTGTGAAAATTTTGTAAGAGTTTGGGTGTTGATTTCAAATGGTTTTATTGTGTGAAATTGATTACTTTGGTGTTAGAAATAAAAGTAATCCATAGTGCATTTTGAAACGAAATTATTTTCGCGTAGCGAGAAAATTGTATTTAACTTCGTGAATTTATAATCACTATGAGAAGAACTCGAAATCACTATGGGATAGTTTTAGAAAGTACCTTAGACCCCTCTAGAGCTTTGAGAACAAGTTTCGTTTCGATAGGATAAACGAGGAATATCTTATTGATTGTACGCTGCTTAACTTTTAGGTAGCGTGAATTGTAGAATTTCGTGAGAAAAGTTAACGGAAGCTTGCCGAGGTAAGGGCTCCACTTTATTTCTGTCTTTAAATGGTTACGACATGCTTGGATTTACTGTGTGTTTGGCATGTATGTGTTATGTATTCTCGTGATGAGAAAGTGTTTATAATACGTGCGTTGTTTTACATATGATTGGAGATGTATGTATGAACATGTGGGTGAATACATATGATTGGAAATGTATGTATGTTTGTTGTGGTTTGTTACATATGATTGGATATGTATGTATGTTGTTGGGATGGTTTACATATGCTAGGGAGGTATGTATTTGTTGCATTGGTATACATGGGGAATCGTATGCTCATGCATTGTTAGTGCGTAGTGGCGGGAGTGGACTACGAGGTGTGGTTGCGGGAGTGGACCCACCTGATTCTTATAGGGTTTTATTGAGTTCAATACATGGTTGCGGGAGTGGACCATGGGGTGTGATTGCGGGAGTGGATCCACCTTAATCCTTTGTGATTTTGTTGAGTTCGATACATGGTTGCGGGAGTGGACCATGGGGTGTGATTGCGGGAGTGGATCCACCTTAATCCTTTGTGATTTTGTTGAGTTCGATACATGGTTGCGGGAGTGGACCATGGGGTGTGATTGCGGGAGTGGATCCACCTTAACCTTGTGATTTCGTTGGTGTTTTAGTGGGTTGGACCTACGATTCCGGAACTCATGCATTGTGGTAGCTAGGGTTAGTACCACGCATTTTAGAAGTCTGCATTAGGCTTGGTGTGCATTATATATATAAACCCGTTGGTGGGAATTGCTTTGGTGGTTAAGAGCTTTCTCTTGTGTTTGTGGAATTATTGTTATGTGTACAATCTTTCGCACCGGTTATATATATACATACCTTTTATTTTGTGGTGACCCTTTCTTTCATTTGCGGGCTCATCCCACCCAGATGATGGGTTAGGTCGTGGTGACGACGGTGGCTGTTCCAGGCCCCAGTGAGATGTTGGAGTTTTAGCTTAGTTAGACTATGCGCCGGTGTGGGTTGTTCACCGTGCTTTTTGGGTTTAGGCATAGGATTCTAACTTGTTTTGTTGTAAGTATTTGAATACTTAGACTTGGATTGTAATTATTCAGGAATACACTTTGCTTGTCGAAGCACCTTATGGTAATGAGTTCTTTTGTATATTTGAATGTCGGCTCATTTAAAATCTTTTATGCGTAACTCTGATGTGTACAAAAAAAAAAATATATAGTGCCTTTTCTGGCCTTTGAAAAACGGGTTGTTACAATTGGTATCAGAGCTCGGCTTTAAATCTTCAAAGGGAAAGTGTGCACTTGAGTCGTTAGTCCAGAGTCGGTTAGAACATAGCTAGAGTTGTGTTAGTTCTAGCGGTTGTTTTTGTTGTGTTGGTGTTAGTAATGAGTCGTTGAGTTGTTACTCTTATTTTTAGTTTCGAGGACGAAACTTCTTTTTGGAGGGTAGTAATGTAAGACCCAAGATTCCACTGTATAGTTTTTCTAAGGAACTCTAGTAATGGCTACGAGTTTTAGGGTTTTTGGTGAAGTGTTTTTGTGAGTACTGTCGCGGTAATAGAATTTTGCTGAAATTGAGCCTGTTTTGTGCTCGTGCGCTGGAAAGGCACAGACTTTCGGGTCGTGATCCTCTTCTAAGTATGGGGAGATTTCTGTGAAGTCAGAATGACGAGTTTTGGATTATTCTTGTTTTTGGAAAAAACGAGTAGGAATCTTACCCGCTGTTAGGAATTTTTACGGTTTCTGAATTCCGTACAAATTTAGATGGGAGTTTTATATATCGGCGTGAGTTAGGATATGTTGTCAGAATAATTTTCGAGGGTGAGGAAGAAAATTACAGTCGGGGAAAAAGATTTAGCGATAATATTTGGAAACGGTTTACGACGAACGTTTATTTGATAGATTTTATATTTTTGTGATTTCCGTCCGTTAGCGAGGTGCGACTCGTTTACGAGCGGACGCGAGAGCTGAGATGTGAGGAAGCTTAAAAAATATCTTGGAAGGATAAGCTTAGAATTGATCCAATGGCTAGGATTAAGTCTTAGAAACTTTACACTATTTGATCTAATGGTCCACATGCAACAAGACTATGACTTTTTGGTCATAAGGAGACTTGGCAAAAATCACAAACTCACTCCCTTCTCTTGTTGTTGGCCGTGAGCTTCTTCTTCTTCCAACCCTTGAGAGAAATTTCAATCCTTCACCAAATTGATCCATTTCAAGCTTGTTGGAACCATAGGAATTGCAAGTAGTATCTTCTCTAAGGTAACTAGACTTCTCCTTTCCTCTTAGTTGGTCAAACTCATGGAGTTTGTTGGATTTTTAGTTTATGTTCTTGAGAAATTTTTGTTAGAAAATGTTCATAAATGATTTTTGTTCCATGAGAGTTGCTCATGAGTGTTTAACTAGGTTGTTTAGAACTAGATGGTTTGTATTCCATGAGTTTGATGAGAATCTCATGAAGAAATTGGATTAGGGTTTTGGAGAAAAATTCTAATTGATCAAGAACATGGAAAATTGTTTTAGCTTTTGTGTTTAATGAATTGTTTCAAGACTTTTAGAGAAATGGATGTGGGAAAAATAGTTTTGTTTTGAAAAACAAGAAATTTGTTCTTGAGAGTTCAAGAGAAAACTTTTATGAATTTTAGTTTGTGTTTTGAAAAGTATTTGTTGTTCAAATAAATGATTTTGGGAACTAAGTGATCAATGCCATGGTTGTGCAATGAAAAATGTTTGGACTACCTTTGTTTTTGGATTCTGGCTGAAATGGACAGGGGTATTTTCGTCCTTTTAAAATTGTTTTTGTGACCTCAAAACTTAACTATTTGATCCGTCTTTTCGAGACGAAGATTTCGGCGTATGGCTCATCTCGATCGGATAAAGATTGAATGAGTTATGACCATTGTATTTGAAAGGAAAAACTTGTAACTTGTGATGCAAGAAAACTTTATTTTTTTGTGAAAATTTTGTAAGAGTTTGGGTGTTGATTTCAAATGGTTTTATTGTGTGAAATTGATTACTTTGGTGTTAGAAATAAAAGTAATCCATAGTGCATTTTGAAACGAAATTATTTTCGCGTAGCGAGAAAATTGTATTTAACTTCGTGAATTTATAATCACTATGAGAAGAACTCGAAATCACTATGGGATAGTTTTAGAAAGTACCTTAGACCCCTCTAGAGCTTTGAGAACAAGTTTCGTTTCGATAGGATAAACGAGGAATATCTTATTGATTGTACGCTGCTTAACTTTTAGGTAGCGTGAATTGTAGAATTTCGTGAGAAAAGTTAACGGAAGCTTGCCGAGGTAAGGGCTCCACTTTATTTCTGTCTTTAAATGGTTACGACATGCTTGGATTTACTGTGTGTTTGGCATGTATGTGTTATGTATTCTCGTGATGAGAAAGTGTTTATAATACGTGCGTTGTTTTACATATGATTGGAGATGTATGTATGAACATGTGGGTGAATACATATGATTGGAAATGTATGTATGTTTGTTGTGGTTTGTTACATATGATTGGATATGTATGTATGTTGTTGGGATGGTTTACATATGCTAGGGAGGTATGTATTTGTTGCATTGGTATACATGGGGAATCGTATGCTCATGCATTGTTAGTGCGTAGTGGCGGGAGTGGACTACGAGGTGTGGTTGCGGGAGTGGACCCACCTGATTCTTATAGGGTTTTATTGAGTTCAATACATGGTTGCGGGAGTGGACCATGGGGTGTGATTGCGGGAGTGGATCCACCTTAATCCTTTGTGATTTTGTTGAGTTCGATACATGGTTGCGGGAGTGGACCATGGGGTGTGATTGCGGGAGTGGATCCACCTTAATCCTTTGTGATTTTGTTGAGTTCGATACATGGTTGCGGGAGTGGACCATGGGGTGTGATTGCGGGAGTGGATCCACCTTAACCTTGTGATTTCGTTGGTGTTTTAGTGGGTTGGACCTACGATTCCGGAACTCATGCATTGTGGTAGCTAGGGTTAGTACCACGCATTTTAGAAGTCTGCATTAGGCTTGGTGTGCATTATATATATAAACCCGTTGGTGGGAATTGCTTTGGTGGTTAAGAGCTTTCTCTTGTGTTTGTGGAATTATTGTTATGTGTACAATCTTTCGCACCGGTTATATATATACATACCTTTTATTTTGTGGTGACCCTTTCTTTCATTTGCGGGCTCATCCCACCCAGATGATGGGTTAGGTCGTGGTGACGACGGTGGCTGTTCCAGGCCCCAGTGAGATGTTGGAGTTTTAGCTTAGTTAGACTATGCGCCGGTGTGGGTTGTTCACCGTGCTTTTTGGGTTTAGGCATAGGATTCTAACTTGTTTTGTTGTAAGTATTTGAATACTTAGACTTGGATTGTAATTATTCAGGAATACACTTTGCTTGTCGAAGCACCTTATGGTAATGAGTTCTTTTGTATATTTGAATGTCGGCTCATTTAAAATCTTTTATGCGTAACTCTGATGTGTACAAAAAAAAAAATATATAGTGCCTTTTCTGGCCTTTGAAAAACGGGTTGTTACAATTGGTATCAGAGCTCGGCTTTAAATCTTCAAAGGGAAAGTGTGCACTTGAGTCGTTAGTCCAGAGTCGGTTAGAACATAGCTAGAGTTGTGTTAGTTCTAGCGGTTGTTTTTGTTGTGTTGGTGTTAGTAATGAGTCGTTGAGTTGTTACTCTTATTTTTAGTTTCGAGGACGAAACTTCTTTTTGGAGGGTAGTAATGTAAGACCCAAGATTCCACTGTATAGTTTTTCTAAGGAACTCTAGTAATGGCTACGAGTTTTAGGGTTTTTGGTGAAGTGTTTTTGTGAGTACTGTCGCGGTAATAGAATTTTGCTGAAATTGAGCCTGTTTTGTGCTCGTGCGCTGGAAAGGCACAGACTTTCGGGTCGTGATCCTCTTCTAAGTATGGGGAGATTTCTGTGAAGTCAGAATGACGAGTTTTGGATTATTCTTGTTTTTGGAAAAAACGAGTAGGAATCTTACCCGCTGTTAGGAATTTTTACGGTTTCTGAATTCCGTACAAATTTAGATGGGAGTTTTATATATCGGCGTGAGTTAGGATATGTTGTCAGAATAATTTTCGAGGGTGAGGAAGAAAATTACAGTCGGGGAAAAAGATTTAGCGATAATATTTGGAAACGGTTTACGACGAACGTTTATTTGATAGATTTTATATTTTTGTGATTTCCGTCCGTTAGCGAGGTGCGACTCGTTTACGAGCGGACGCGAGAGCTGAGATGTGAGGAAGCTTAAAAAATATCTTGGAAGGATAAGCTTAGAATTGATCCAATGGCTAGGATTAAGTCTTAGAAACTTTACACTATTTGATCTAATGGTCCACATGCAACAAGACTATGACTTTTTGGTCATAAGGAGACTTGGCAAAAATCACAAACTCACTCCCTTCTCTTGTTGTTGGCCGTGAGCTTCTTCTTCTTCCAACCCTTGAGAGAAATTTCAATCCTTCACCAAATTGATCCATTTCAAGCTTGTTGGAACCATAGGAATTGCAAGTAGTATCTTCTCTAAGGTAACTAGACTTCTCCTTTCCTCTTAGTTGGTCAAACTCATGGAGTTTGTTGGATTTTTAGTTTATGTTCTTGAGAAATTTTTGTTAGAAAATGTTCATAAATGATTTTTGTTCCATGAGAGTTGCTCATGAGTGTTTAACTAGGTTGTTTAGAACTAGATGGTTTGTATTCCATGAGTTTGATGAGAATCTCATGAAGAAATTGGATTAGGGTTTTGGAGAAAAATTCTAATTGATCAAGAACATGGAAAATTGTTTTAGCTTTTGTGTTTAATGAATTGTTTCAAGACTTTTAGAGAAATGGATGTGGGAAAAATAGTTTTGTTTTGAAAAACAAGAAATTTGTTCTTGAGAGTTCAAGAGAAAACTTTTATGAATTTTAGTTTGTGTTTTGAAAAGTATTTGTTGTTCAAATAAATGATTTTGGGAACTAAGTGATCAATGCCATGGTTGTGCAATGAAAAATGTTTGGACTACCTTTGTTTTTGGATTCTGGCTGAAATGGACAGGGGTATTTTCGTCCTTTTAAAATTGTTTTTGTGACCTCAAAACTTAACTATTTGATCCGTCTTTTCGAGACGAAGATTTCGGCGTATGGCTCATCTCGATCGGATAAAGATTGAATGAGTTATGACCATTGTATTTGAAAGGAAAAACTTGTAACTTGTGATGCAAGAAAACTTTATTTTTTTGTGAAAATTTTGTAAGAGTTTGGGTGTTGATTTCAAATGGTTTTATTGTGTGAAATTGATTACTTTGGTGTTAGAAATAAAAGTAATCCATAGTGCATTTTGAAACGAAATTATTTTCGCGTAGCGAGAAAATTGTATTTAACTTCGTGAATTTATAATCACTATGAGAAGAACTCGAAATCACTATGGGATAGTTTTAGAAAGTACCTTAGACCCCTCTAGAGCTTTGAGAACAAGTTTCGTTTCGATAGGATAAACGAGGAATATCTTATTGATTGTACGCTGCTTAACTTTTAGGTAGCGTGAATTGTAGAATTTCGTGAGAAAAGTTAACGGAAGCTTGCCGAGGTAAGGGCTCCACTTTATTTCTGTCTTTAAATGGTTACGACATGCTTGGATTTACTGTGTGTTTGGCATGTATGTGTTATGTATTCTCGTGATGAGAAAGTGTTTATAATACGTGCGTTGTTTTACATATGATTGGAGATGTATGTATGAACATGTGGGTGAATACATATGATTGGAAATGTATGTATGTTTGTTGTGGTTTGTTACATATGATTGGATATGTATGTATGTTGTTGGGATGGTTTACATATGCTAGGGAGGTATGTATTTGTTGCATTGGTATACATGGGGAATCGTATGCTCATGCATTGTTAGTGCGTAGTGGCGGGAGTGGACTACGAGGTGTGGTTGCGGGAGTGGACCCACCTGATTCTTATAGGGTTTTATTGAGTTCAATACATGGTTGCGGGAGTGGACCATGGGGTGTGATTGCGGGAGTGGATCCACCTTAATCCTTTGTGATTTTGTTGAGTTCGATACATGGTTGCGGGAGTGGACCATGGGGTGTGATTGCGGGAGTGGATCCACCTTAATCCTTTGTGATTTTGTTGAGTTCGATACATGGTTGCGGGAGTGGACCATGGGGTGTGATTGCGGGAGTGGATCCACCTTAACCTTGTGATTTCGTTGGTGTTTTAGTGGGTTGGACCTACGATTCCGGAACTCATGCATTGTGGTAGCTAGGGTTAGTACCACGCATTTTAGAAGTCTGCATTAGGCTTGGTGTGCATTATATATATAAACCCGTTGGTGGGAATTGCTTTGGTGGTTAAGAGCTTTCTCTTGTGTTTGTGGAATTATTGTTATGTGTACAATCTTTCGCACCGGTTATATATATACATACCTTTTATTTTGTGGTGACCCTTTCTTTCATTTGCGGGCTCATCCCACCCAGATGATGGGTTAGGTCGTGGTGACGACGGTGGCTGTTCCAGGCCCCAGTGAGATGTTGGAGTTTTAGCTTAGTTAGACTATGCGCCGGTGTGGGTTGTTCACCGTGCTTTTTGGGTTTAGGCATAGGATTCTAACTTGTTTTGTTGTAAGTATTTGAATACTTAGACTTGGATTGTAATTATTCAGGAATACACTTTGCTTGTCGAAGCACCTTATGGTAATGAGTTCTTTTGTATATTTGAATGTCGGCTCATTTAAAATCTTTTATGCGTAACTCTGATGTGTACAAAAAAAAAAATATATAGTGCCTTTTCTGGCCTTTGAAAAACGGGTTGTTACAATTGGTATCAGAGCTCGGCTTTAAATCTTCAAAGGGAAAGTGTGCACTTGAGTCGTTAGTCCAGAGTCGGTTAGAACATAGCTAGAGTTGTGTTAGTTCTAGCGGTTGTTTTTGTTGTGTTGGTGTTAGTAATGAGTCGTTGAGTTGTTACTCTTATTTTTAGTTTCGAGGACGAAACTTCTTTTTGGAGGGTAGTAATGTAAGACCCAAGATTCCACTGTATAGTTTTTCTAAGGAACTCTAGTAATGGCTACGAGTTTTAGGGTTTTTGGTGAAGTGTTTTTGTGAGTACTGTCGCGGTAATAGAATTTTGCTGAAATTGAGCCTGTTTTGTGCTCGTGCGCTGGAAAGGCACAGACTTTCGGGTCGTGATCCTCTTCTAAGTATGGGGAGATTTCTGTGAAGTCAGAATGACGAGTTTTGGATTATTCTTGTTTTTGGAAAAAACGAGTAGGAATCTTACCCCGCTGTTTAGGAATTTTTACGGTTTCTGAATTCCGTACAAATTTAGATGGGAGTTTTATATATCGGCGTGAGTTAGGATATGTTGTCAGAATAATTTTCGAGGGTGAGGAAGAAAATTACAGTCGGGGAAAAAGATTTAGCGATAATATTTGGAAACGGTTTACGACGAACGTTTATTTGATAGATTTTATATTTTTGTGATTTCCGTCCGTTAGCGAGGTGCGACTCGTTTACGAGCGGACGCGAGAGCTGAGATGTGAGGAAGCTTAAAAAATATCTTGGAAGGATAAGCTTAGAATTGATCCAATGGCTAGGATTAAGTCTTAGAAACTTTACACTATTTGATCTAATGGTCCACATGCAACAAGACTATGACTTTTTGGTCATAAGGAGACTTGGCAAAAATCACAAACTCACTCCCTTCTCTTGTTGTTGGCCGTGAGCTTCTTCTTCTTCCAACCCTTGAGAGAAATTTCAATCCTTCACCAAATTGATCCATTTCAAGCTTGTTGGAACCATAGGAATTGCAAGTAGTATCTTCTCTAAGGTAACTAGACTTCTCCTTTCCTCTTAGTTGGTCAAACTCATGGAGTTTGTTGGATTTTTAGTTTATGTTCTTGAGAAATTTTTGTTAGAAAATGTTCATAAATGATTTTTGTTCCATGAGAGTTGCTCATGAGTGTTTAACTAGGTTGTTTAGAACTAGATGGTTTGTATTCCATGAGTTTGATGAGAATCTCATGAAGAAATTGGATTAGGGTTTTGGAGAAAAATTCTAATTGATCAAGAACATGGAAAATTGTTTTAGCTTTTGTGTTTAATGAATTGTTTCAAGACTTTTAGAGAAATGGATGTGGGAAAAATAGTTTTGTTTTGAAAAACAAGAAATTTGTTCTTGAGAGTTCAAGAGAAAACTTTTATGAATTTTAGTTTGTGTTTTGAAAAGTATTTGTTGTTCAAATAAATGATTTTGGGAACTAAGTGATCAATGCCATGGTTGTGCAATGAAAAATGTTTGGACTACCTTTGTTTTTGGATTCTGGCTGAAATGGACAGGGGTATTTTCGTCCTTTTAAAATTGTTTTTGTGACCTCAAAACTTAACTATTTGATCCGTCTTTTCGAGACGAAGATTTCGGCGTATGGCTCATCTCGATCGGATAAAGATTGAATGAGTTATGACCATTGTATTTGAAAGGAAAAACTTGTAACTTGTGATGCAAGAAAACTTTATTTTTTTGTGAAAATTTTGTAAGAGTTTGGGTGTT